>VWYO01001731.1:164033-218061 GCA_013400275.1 Rhadina sibilatrix | reverse complement strand
ACACTTCATGTTCTACGTATTTTAACTGCTATGAATCCCTTACTTTTGCAATAGCTTAACATACTCTTAGAAAGCCTAACCAGTGCATATATGCAATATATTAGCTTTTGCTGTGAACTGTGACAGTAATAGCCACCATGAACAGCAATTCTCTGAGCAATGTGCAGCTATCAGACATCATCAACTCTAAGGGTACCAAGTCACACCAAAACGCATTTCGAACTGTGACTGCTTCAACCAACAGTGGCATTAAACCTCTATTAGAATGTGGCACGCGAGTAGCACAGATACTCTTAACAGGAGAGTTAATTTAATGTGTCAGCTTAAAACCCCTCAGTGTCGTCTTTGGATTTGCCTCGGTGTTTATGAAAGCCACACTAGATACAGACACTTCAGTGGTTTTATTTGCTTGTGTTGGTAGGTGTTTCACAGTTGACGTACTTTTAACACATCGGGTCACCTCAGTGTAAAAGGAACCCTTGTCCGCCCGCGGCTGCTTTCGCACAGTAACCACTCTCCGCCCCGGCCGTGTGCCACCCGAGGGTCGCTCCCCTCGAGTCAGCACCGCCCGCTCTCCCCGGCCCAAGCCAACAGGGCGTCCCCACCTTCTAAGCAGGAGGGTCACTAAACAAGTCCCTTGTAGCCCGCACCGGCGCTCGCATTTCCGCAGGGCAGAGGCAGGGCCCCCTTTCCCACCCCCGGCCTCCCTCACAGCTGCCGCCCGCCGGGGCTGCGCCACCCGCGGGGGCTGCGAGGCGGCGGCCAAGGGCGCCCAGCGGCCCGCGGGCTTCTCCGCCCGTCACCGCGGGAAGGGAGAGGAGCCCGCGGAGTGNGTTCTCCGTCTTACAGAGAGGGCAAAGGGGACGGGGTACGGCTGCAACACCGCTATTCCCTGTTCCTGAAGGGCTCCTAAGGGCAACGGAGTGCTGCAGGCGCGTCTCTCACTGTGCCTCCATAGGGAGAACGTGAGGTCAAGAGTGACGTGCTCGGGCAGGAACTTAGCGATTATTTATCAAATAAATGCGCCACGTGCCAATAGGATGGTGTCAGACTTTTCATCTGTGCCCAGCGACAGAACAAGGGGCAATGGCCTTAAACAAAACCACAGGAAGTTTCACCCCAACATGAGGAAGAGCTTTACATTGACGGTGCCACAGCGCTGGCCCGGTTGCCCAGGGGTCTTGTGGAGTCTCTCTCTGGAGACATTCAAACCTTACCTGGATGCATTCCTTTGTCACCTGCTCTAGGTGACCCTACCTTCGCAGGGGGGTTGGATGAGATGATCACCAATCGTCCCTTCCAACCCTAAGAATTCCATGGTTCTGTAAATTCAAAAATGGATGTGAAGGACTACCAGAGCAAATAGCAGAACCTAGGTGTTATGGCTTGTAATTACATGTTTTTAAAGAGACTTTTTTTTTTTTTGCCCATTTGAGTAGGTGTTTGAGGAGAGCAATGCCTACTTTAAAGGGCACACATTTTTCATTGTAACCATGCATGCACTTTGGTAGTGCCTGAATAATTTTTCACATTTCATGATAAGTAATTGATTTTTAATGAAAAGTTGCCTGCGAAAAACAATTTAGGTGTATTATTCTGTTTATGGTTCACTGGATGAATACTGAATATTGCCAAATTAATTATAATGTCATGAGAGAATATGTATTTTAATAAAGAGTTGTTTGTCAAAGTGCTTGTCTTGGAAGAATAATTGCATTTTTCCAAGTCTGCCTACTGTCATTCTTCTTGTAAAATTCAAATGGCAAATAGTGACAAAAAGCAGAAAGTTTCTTCACATACACATAAGAAAGTGGTTTATCCCCCCCACCCTCCAATGCTTTCACTGTCCATTATATATATTCTTATATATTTATTTATGCAGCTACACAACTGTGGCAGGAGTATATGGTTCCATGCTTACAGAGGTTACTGGCAAGGAACAGATGTCCCTAATCAAACAGCATGATGGTGTTTCTTCATTACTTCTATTATACATTTTAGAAGCCTCAGAGGGCATTAAATAGATTAATTCTTTCCTTCCCCTTTCACATTGGGATACTCTGAACTGGTTATCACCTATGCCTGTGCTGCTCTAACATGGAGATTTCACACAATTTCAAAAAGAGCCTTTTGAGTCCTTCCAAAACCATTCCATAGCAGAAGCTTTTCACCTTAAACTATACCATACTGCACAGCTCTGTGCTTTGAGGTCAGCCTCCGACTGAATTTGGATATTTGGGAGGAACACTGTAGGAAACTAACCTTCTTTTTTGGGAAACCACAGAGAAAACAATGTTTCATGCAAAATTGTTCCTTCTGCCGATCTGCAGACAATATGTATTATGTACCAACTCTTGGGTCATCTCATGATTTAGCCTATGAAGGAATTGATTTTGGAGCTTATCCAAGGCAGACACAAAAGAGTTTTCAGAGGTGTTAGTACAGAAGACGATGAATTACCGGCTCATTCATTGCAGGCTTTCTGAACCTGATTCTGGCTAGGGGCCACTCAGCCCCCCTTCCCTTAGCTCCATGTTCCTGTGAGAACCTATTTGACAGAGACAGGCCAAACCTCCCCTCCCACCCTCCATTTTATGCAACACAGTTTAGGTATATTGTACATTTGAGATTGTCTTAACAGTCTTTCATTCTGATCCTGAATTGCAACAGCAATTGCTGAGTCCTGGTTAGGGTATGGTAGAAGAATTTTAAAAGTTTTTAGAATAACTAAAAGAAAAAAGACTGAGGATAATGACTGTTGCTTGTTTTGGTTTGTTACAATAAAGTGCAAGTTGCTCTGAATTTTGTTGGGAAAATGTTGATTTGTACCTGCAATAGTCTGATAAAGATTTCTTAAACAATTTATGAATTGTGTCTTAGCTATCTAGAGGGAGACAGTAAGCTGATACATAATAATAAGTGCAGCTATTTTGAGACAAGATAAGTGAGAAAAACAAGAATAATTTACATAGTCCATATATCCCAGATTTTATTATCTTTGTAAAAGATAATTAATTCATCTTTTTAAATAGCATTGTCTATGTAAAACAAGAGATTTATAAGATGTGTTGGGGCAGAGCATAACAAATTTTCAATCCTGCTTTCCTTGAGAAGCCAAGTCCCACAGGGCTGTAATTAGCCCTTACATCAAGGTAGGGTAAAAATGCTTGTTCACTGTCATTGGAATTATTACACCTGGAAAAATTTTCTGAAGAGCACAGAATGAGAAAATGCCTGTAATTTTGCTATTGGGGAATGTGTTTTCAGCATAAAGGAGTAGATACTTGAAATACTTGCCACTTTAGAACCTGTCTTTGCAACATGTTCTGAGGATCGCAGACTCTTAGTTGTGACCCATGCTGGGCCAGTCAGGGTTCTTGCTTTGAGCTGCATCTATGCCTTTTTTACATGCCAGGTTAATATAAAGAAAAATAGCATATGAATTCATAGTATTTTAACTATTCTTCTCTGTTTGGAAACTTAAAGCACACCTCCTGTGCAGGTGAACTGCAAATTATTTGGCTGACTATGGTCATTTTGTTGCATTGGACTGAGGTTGAATAGATTCCCACAGGAGTGCAATAGTACAGTGAAAAAAAAAGTTGTTTATCTCAGTACCATTTTTTTGTGTGAAGGATTTGGTTAGGTGTTAAAAAAACAGACTATATATATGGGAAAAACAGCGTTTCACCTTTTTATATTAATTTATAAGTTCAATAAAAATAAAATAAAAATAGACAATTAGGAGACAGAAGAAGGTAGATACTCAGGTGAGGGTGAGTATCTACCAGATTTTTTGGTATTTAAGAATCTCTGTGTTACATATTTAAAATAAGCTAATGCATGATTCAAATATTCATTTTGGTTTCAGGACCCCCCTAAGTATACAATTTATCTGTGGGACTCCATGTAGTTTGGATAGATGTCGTAAATCTGTCTTCCAAAGATTCAAACTCTCAAAGGCTCAGTTGTTCTTTATCAGAAATCTTCAGTTCAGGAATGCCAGAAGTCCCTTCTGTATTCTGTCTAGTTAAGATGTTACAAAAAAAGAACAACCCCCATCTCTACTTTGTTACAATCTAAGGATATTAATTTATCACATTTTTTTTCAAATTCTATTAATAAAAGAACATACAATACAACCTTCTTACATTATAACATTCATCTCAATATTTGCAAAAAGCCGACTCCAAAATATGCATTTATAACAATATAGTTGCAGTTTAAGACGAGTCTTAATTCTGGTCTTAAACTGCAATAGGAAACAGAGGTGAGTAGTTTGGTGTTCTCACCAGCAAAAAGCCAACAAGTCTTTTGCCAGATTAGTGGAAAACTCACACGAGGAACCATTTTGTTTTCACACCTAGGGTAAGGTCTGGTTACAAAAGCCTGTTCTATTGTTAACAGAATGTTAAGAATCTTTAATTGCACACAGCGATAGTAGCAAATGTGGTTGGTACAATAACAAATAGTAGCTGATAGTAGCTGAGTGTGATTGGTACAATAAGAAATTACTGTGAATCAAAAGGCACAATATTTACAAATAAAAAAGTTAGTTACCTTAATTTTCAGATGCCTGACCTAAGATTCTACCTGTACTTGTACTGCCTGTACCAGAAGAGGACGCAGTGTAGCTTGCTTTTGACATGATGCCTCTGTCTCCACAGTCGTGGTAGATGGATATGATTTGACTGGGAGCCTTCAGTTCAGAAGGCAGTCTGAGCTCACACAGCTGATAGATACCAACTGCCCTTGCTGCAACCTATGCCAAAGCCCTTCTGCAGAACAATCCATGAGCAATTTGCCTCTGACATTAACCACAGGGTGCTGCTGAATGACTTTCCTGATCTAGGTACTCAGTGCTTGGTCTGGAGGGCAGGCAGAGCCTTGTTTGTTATCCAGCCTAGGCCCATTACTTTCAGTCTGGCAGCACAGTTTGGTTGCATCTTACAAGTATGAAGGGCTTAACTCTCACTCTCAATGTGCCTCTGGGCTCACCTACAGCCTACACTGAGACAGACCTTGCATCATTCATTGAGGATGTGAGGGAAACTAAAGCTTCAGTTCAGGCTTAAAATATATTAATGCACTCTAATGCCAGAATTAATAATTAACCTTGTTGTAAAAATAAGACACTGTGAACATGTTGATGTAAACCATTAATATGGAGTATGATATCCATATCCTATATGGATAGGACAAATTACATAAAAATCTTCATCCTCTGCATGGTCTGTTTTCCTAACTGGAGAAACAGAGACTTTCAGTTCAAGTATGAAGCAGATTATCTACAGTTAGATTAGTGGAAAGGAAAGCAGTGTCCCTCTGTCTTTGAGTGCTAGCTGGGAAGATAGGACAGCTCCCTTCTCTGGTTTTTTCTTTAATTTTTTTTAAGCTCTGTGCTTTTTTCATTCTTTCACAAATGGTTGCATTCCATGTGAAAGTAAAATGTCTCCCCTAGCTGTTATTGACAGCCAAGCTTAAGGGGAATTATGACTATTCTAGGATTAATACAGCAGTGTCTTTTAAACAGTCTGTATTAAAGCAGGAATCTTTAGTTATTCCCATGGGAGGATTTGTTTTGGTAGTTGTTAATGCAGTTGTTAGTACAAAACAGAACCACCTGAGCAGTTGACATGTCTTAATTAAAACTGACCCTGAAACATTTCTTAGAGATGAATAACAAAGTTTTTGTGCTATCCAAACCCAGCAGCTTCACCCTCTTCTAAAAGAAGAAATGAGCAGCGTGGAAGAAGTTGCTGTGGGATTGCGTTAGCTAAACTGATACAAGTCTTGCTAAACTGACATTGAAGATGTTGCACCTGAGAAGGTTACTGAAACTGTGCGTCTAGATAACTGGATGAAAATAAAGCATGGATGTATATTGGGTCTTCTGTCTAATATATTCTGTACAGTTTTATCTTCACAGTAAACAGAGTCATGTGTTTGCATCAGAAGAGTGACTGTAGTTTAAATTATTCAAAATAATTTGCCAAACATATACAATCTCTTTCTGCAGGTGCTCATTGATTTACAGTATCTTAGGTAAAAATATATTAAATCTCTTACCAACTTTTGTTGGTATTAATAAAGAATCTCCATATATAAGAACATCATTTAAAGCTCTTGTGTACATAACAACTGACAGATCTACAAATATGGAAGCTGAAGGTACTCTAGATGAGTCCAGTCATCTGCCCAGAAACATATTCACATCTCTATTGACATGCAGTCAAAATAGACACCAAACCATAGTAGAATCTATGTCCTTTGAGGGATACGTGCAACCCATTAACCTTTTTCCCAAATTTTCTTCGTAACTACAGGTAAAATAATTTTCACTGGTAACAAAAAACTACTCCCTGTAGTTTTACTCTACTACAATTATGAACATTTTGCAAATCATGATTGAATCCATAAGTTGATCTCTCAGCTATGGTGCCTTGAGAAGGCATAAAAAGCAGAAACTCCCCACTTTTCTATCCTCCTGCCAGCTATATTATATCAAAATAGTTAAGATTTCTGTCTTTGAATATATAGAAGGATAATATAAATAAAATAAGAAAAAACACTGTTTATGTAGCCACACATGAAGTATTTGTTCTCCCCTTTTTTATTCTAGGACTGAAGTCTTACCTGTGGTAAGGCTTTTTATCTGTTGTTAATAGCAGCTGAATTGCAGCTGGTTACCTAAGGAAGTGAGAGCAAAGGTGTCTTTCCCAATGCAATACCAGTCCCTTATTATTTGGTGCCTCTACCCTTGCAGTTGCTATGCAACTCCCTTTTCAAATCAGGCTTCAGTCACTCTCAGCATTTTGCTTTTCTGATAGTTTTGAGATATCAAGGGAGAAGCAAACAGGTCATCTGTGTGACCTTTTGTACAGCACTGCTCATAAAATGTCACAAAGTACCGAGTTAAGCATGTTTTCCATTTACTAATACCTCTTGTGGCACTGAATGAGGATTAGATTGACAAACTGTGCTGACTCATGTGGTTTCATAGAGCAACCCAAGAGAGTGGAAATATCTGAGAGAGCAACACCTTTTACTCATACTAGTGAGACAGTAAATCAAGTTAATAATAAACAAACCCCAAGCAAGTAGCAGAAAGTTCCTCAAGCTGGTGTTTAGCTTTGCTGTCATGAACAGCAGTGTCTCTGACAGATAATTTTTTCTCGGGTAGTCATTTTACTGAGACATCCTTTGTTTGTGGGCAGGAATCTGTCGACCTGAAAAAAATTTTAAAAATTACAGTAATGTAGTAAATACATGCTTCCACTTCCAGTGATTCCTGCATTTTTGGGGAAAATTCTGTGGGCCAGGACAATGGAGCTCCTATATTTAACAAGCAACTTTTTGTTTGTTTTCAAATTGATGCAAGGTATTGCTGCCCTTTATGACTGCATCACTTTAGATATGTGCTACCCTTTATGACTGTATTCATTTTAGATATGTGGATTAAGTAGGTAGGCTGAAATGAACTTTACGTTTGACAGCTGCTCATATTTCTACAGCTTTTAACTTTTAACTCTCCATGAGCCAAAAAGAAAATATCCCCAGCAAACATTTTTTTTTTTTTTGTATTAAACTAGACTAAACTAGACTAAATGGGAATAAGACAGTATTTTCCTTTGGCTGCTGTAATCTACATTCTGTTTCCTAAAACATATAGAGTGCAAACTCAGTTAAGCAGGAAGTCTCTGTGGCGCTTTTTNTTTTTTTTTTTTTTTTTTTTTTTTTTGTGTGTGTGTGTGTGCCAAGCTCAATGATAGCACTTTAAACCCAAAAGTGGATTGGTAACAGTTGCCTATAATTAAACAGGTTATAATTTGCTTTAGTTAATTTTGCACAAGCTAAAAGCATGGCTGTAGTTATGGTGCTAATGCTAAAGCAGAGCTGGTTTTTATTTTCCAGTATCTACCAGACTCTATTGCAACTAAGAGCCCTCAAAAAGATGTTTATATATTTGATTAATAGTAAGGTAAAGGAGAAGATAATGACATGAAGCATATGATGAACACTTTTACTACAGTAAAGAGGGAGATGGCATTTGCAGCATTGACTCTCCACCTGGTTCATACCAACTCTCACAATTTCCCAGATGTTAAGAGAACACAATGATATCCAGTTCAGAAGGCAAATGTCAGATGCAAAAAGAACTACTGCACCCACAGCTAGACTGTAGATAAATGCCTCTATGTAGCCCTTCAGCAAGTTTTACCAAAGGAAGTAATGGGTGTTCAGTGTTTTGGAAATGTTGCTTTCATTTCAACAGCATTTCTTATGTCCAGTTTAAAATAAGAGCGAATGAAATTTATTCTACTTTGTGCACTTCTGTTCCTCTCTTTATACTTGACCACCTTTAAATTTGTATATTGTTATATATTGATTAATGTTTGTACGAACTGTTGCACTCTTTTAACACCTTTTTTCCTGTTGTCTCCTAGTTTCTGTTGGAGTTTGATTTGAAAATGCCAGCTATATCAACTGCAGTTTTACAAAGATCAAAACCCATAGCGTGTCTGAAATATTTTTATTAATGCTGAAAATTACTGTGGTAGGGATGACTGAGAAGTGTCTGGTTGAATTATTTTCTTCAGGGAGACTTAAACTTGGGCATAGTTTGGGCACTCTCCCAATAATGGAAAATCAGTGATGTGTGAAAGAGAGATCCTGGAATCTTAGAGACACCGGCATTTTGTGAAGGAAAAGCAGAATATATAACATGGAAAAGGCTGAAGATCATCAATTTCCAGTGCAAGTAATTACAATTCCACACGAAAAACAAGAGAGGTATCAGACATTTTCTTCTTATAATCTTCATCAAATTTCTCGTTCTGTGCCACAGTGAAATGATTCTTCCAGTCTGCAACAGTCCCTAAGAAATGACAAAGCAAAAAAAAGTGAAAAGGTTGATTTACCAGTATTTCCTGAAGCTCATTATCCACAATTTATCAGATACTTGTACCTTAATGCTTACTTCAAAACAAAATGACAACCAGACAGAGTTGATATCGGTAAAAAACCTCATTACCTTTTCTCATGAATGGGGAAATGGAGTGATCCATTATTCCTTCAAAGTCTTTAGTGTAGTTTGCCATGGGGTTTTCCTTCATTACCTCAAATGAGGTATTATGGACTATTTTGTTTAGAACCTCCTCACTCAGATCCTTCTCCAGGAACTTTGCAATCTTCTGAATTTCTCGCTTTGGATTCTGCAGAGACAATTACATGGGATGAGATACAGAGCTAGGAAAAGCAAAGAAATCATATATTGTGTAAGAGCTGCAATTCACAGACAGAGAAGATCAGGTTATTGTATAGTTTACGGATACTGACATTATAATATAAAACTGTTGTTTGTAGTTAGTATCTACTAGACTTAGAGATTTCAGAGCTCTATAAAAATATTTTCAGCCTTTTACCTCCTTCATATCTTCATAGAAGAGATAGAGAATACGATGCTTATCTTTTGCCTTCCACCATCCTTTTACGTGGTCATACCAGGAACCCCAGAGGACTGAAAAAGAATTAAAATCAGCAGCAGCTATAAAAGCCCCAACTGTCTTTAACACATGTGGCATTCATGTTTTCCCCTTAGCCAGTACCTGTGAATTTCCAAGCTGGTTTTGATCAGTACGGCTGTGCTCTGTGCTTATTACAGCATTTTTGCTATTTATCCCTCAGGTTTATGCATGGTCAGAACAGGATTCATGTGTAAATTTAGAAGGCAACAAAACCAGATGCATTATAATTAATGGAAACATGCATTTCCAGTATTCACTTGGTCAGCTGGACAAGACTTTTCTTAATTGGTCCTGCTTTGAGCAAGGCAGGGTTTGGGACTGTGTGGACAACAAAAATCCATTCGAGCTTGCATTATTCTATGATTCTACCTGGTTATATTTGCTGTGCTATCAGAACTGCCTGCTTCTCTCAAGCAAGTGTCAAAATGATTAGCTAAGACAGAAGTAGGTATGTTCTATATGTCTGCACTGGGACAGATGGCTCCCAAGCTGACCTGCTCAAACACAAGACATAAGGTCTCCAGTGGACATGTGACTCTCATGCTGGTCCAGACAGTGGTATTTCTAGGCCTACCTGGTGGCAAAAATTTTAATGACCTAAGGAATCTTTAGTAACCCAAACTGTAAACTGCCACCCACTTAACCAGGTTTTGTTTCTTAGATGTCCTGTGATATCAGCAGCTCTTTTAGAAAGGGAAGAATCAGCTTCTGGGGTTGTCTGCCCTTAGTTAGATAACTGTCTTTGTTCAGATGCCTGATTTTTAGATAAATTCATTTAGGTACAAAGACTCCTTTATCTCAAATTCACACTGCACATTGCTAGCAAAATTAACTCTCAACTTCTTTTTTAGATTTCAAATTTTATCAGGTTACAGTAAAGCCAATTAAACCATTGTTCCTTTTCAAATGGCTTCATTTAATCTAAGAGAGAAGAGATTGTCTTATATGTTTCTGAATTATAATGGAATATTGTCTTTTTGTTTTGTTTTGTTTTGTTTTTCTCAAAATGGGAGCATAAAGATAGATTTAATCCTTTAGGTAATAATAAAAACTTGTGAATTAAGCAAAATTATGACTGAAACACCTTCAGCAGATATCCTTCCACAGTGTCTGCACTGGATTTCAAACTATAACTGGAATTAATAAATCAATGTCATGCATTCTTAAAATGATCAAAGTCTCTTAAAAAACTGATTGCAGTTAATCACCTTTTCCAGTCATGAATTTCTCCACAAACTCCTCCCAGGTTCCTGGATCAGGCAATCCTTTATTCATTCTGTGGAAATGGTAGTATGACACCAGATTGTCTTTTGCATTTCTTGCCACGTAGATTATCTTTATTGATATGAAAAGAGAGAGAGAGAAAGAAAGTAACTTGCACATACAAAAATAGATATTGAGCATCTCCTGGTGTTTTCTTGGAGCCTGCTGGTAGAGGTTTAAGAAGTTTTGCTTTGAAGCTGCCATTTTCTAAAATCCAGCTCAGGTAACTTAGTCGTGACTTTAGATTCCCACAGACTGCACATTAAAGGGAAAATATTTTTGGAGAACTTTTGATTTCCCAGAGATTCTGGAAAACATATTCTGCCCTGGTTTACATCACTTTCTTTGTCTGTGAAGTAGAGCAGGCCTCTTCAGCCTTACCTTGCAGTTTTGTTCCCAGAAGGATGGAGGCAGCAGCTGCACAGGCAGATGAGTTTTCATTGTTCGTGGAGATGGCATGGCTTCAGCTAACTCCAGACCTATGGGATGTTTAATTATGAGATGTGTGTTGTTTTCTAAATTGCACTAGCACTTTTCTATGCTCACACACGTGATTGTGACTGTGACTTTTCAGCACTTCACCTTGCATTGATCATTCATCTCCAATGCACTTACATAGCAGGGTAACATGTACAACATTACATAAGCATCTTCAATGTTTCTAGAGAAGATTTTACCTATATATTTGAGTAGAAAAAGGGAAACACTGATTCATAGCTTTTTGCTTTCTTGGTAACTAATTCCTTCTCTCCAAGGGATAATGATGAATATTGATTTATATTTATCCAACCAAAGTTTTTCCTTTGCAATATTTAGTGGTCTCCTTCCATTTAACAGGTAAGAAATTTTAGTTTCTTTCTAGGATACAAGAAGATGACTAGACTTTGTGGAGAGCACATAAAGAGAAACTAGGAGAATGACAGTAGATTTTCAATAGCTATGGTTATATGAGACTACTTGGGAATATCAGGTGATGTGATATCAGGGATATCTGGAGATGTGTTATCTCCTCCCCTCTCCCTTTTAAACATCTATCATGACCATCATATTTTTTTCCCTGTCATCATCTATCATCCTCTGTCATCTATAATTTCTTTTGTCTCTCTCTCTGTCAAAACAGTCTAGCTTAGAAGAAAAAAAGTAACACTTGTGCCGAGTTTATCCAGCTTTTTAGCTTCAAATGTAAGAGTCTGACTTAATGATTTGTGTGGAAATGGAGCCCTTGCTGGGGGAGATTTTTGTAAGAAACTGCAAACCAGTGAAGCCTGCTTGGTTGCCTGAATGTTCCATAGCTTGTTTGGATGACTAGACCCTAGAACTGAGCAGCAGTTACTTGAAACAGTAGCAAACCCACTGAAAACGTTTTGCAGCTTTTGGAAATGTGTCCTAGGATGTAGGTTTCTCTTCCATAAGAGAAACCTTATGGAATTCTCTTCCAGCCTGTAATCACAGAATGGTGTTCAATTGCAACCATATTGCCATTTCATACATTGCTGCTGCTGTTTTAGATACTGTGGAATATCAAACACAGCTTCAGATACCACTCCAAAACATCATGGTCTTCAGTAGCACCTGAGGCGATCACATCTGCCAGCCCTGCAGCACCTTGAGTAGCACTAGATGTTTATGGTAAAGCACCTGAACAGGTCCTTAATAGACAAAGTGGTGCTTAGTTCAAGAACAGAGCAAGCAGGACTTTTCCAAGGAAACTTGTGGCATCAGCACTATGTGCTTGTTCTGTTTCATTTTGTCTGAAATACAAATAATACTCACCCGAGTAACGTGCAGACGGAGGCTCTGGAAAAAACCACTCGAGGAAAGGGTGGCGTTTGTAAGTAGTCTCACGTTTACACTTCTCAGTATCTCCATTTTGTTGAACCATATCCACTATCTCCTGGGTCCATGTGGTACCTGAAAATGCCCAAGTGTTTAGGTGTTTCCCTTCAGGATAGTCAAGAGTTTCTTCTACAAGAGAACTGAAAGCCAGAATAATGGACTCTATGCTAATGGGGGAAAGAATAGCATAGAAAATAATAGACAAAATGGAGAGAGTATAATACAGGCAAAATGCCTAATTAAGCAACAAAGGTAATTCCTAAAGATCAGTTCAGGACTTCCATTTTAGACAGATTTCTTGCTTAAAGAAATAGCCCCCAAACCAGTACTGAAAAAGACACTGGGATAAACTCACTATTGTTTGGAGACTATATTATTTGCAGAGGAATGAAACTCCCTCCTTTCACCCCTCACAAAAATTCAGGTATTGCAATTTTGTTTTCATACTGAATTTGAGTGAAAAAATGCAACACCTGAACTTCAAGTGAGTAAAAATTTCACAGTTTGGAAATATTAAAAAGTGGCAGTATTTGCAAAGCTTCCATTTTAATGAAGGTCTGTACAACATTTCATCTGCCTGAATGACTGCAACATTTTGTAAGAGTTACAGTGTAGTGCATCTCATGTGTCTCTTTTCTTTTATAGCTGTCATCGCTGTGCCAACCACATCTCCTGAGGTACTGTGGTGGGTCAGCTAGAGAACAGGCTAAGGGATAAATTGAAAAGCAAGTTGGGCAGCAGATTCAGCCCTTCTTAAGATGCTTGTGTTATGCACCTCACACAGATATGACATAATGTCAAATGGAATCCTAACTTTATTTATTTTGCGTTCAGTGGCTGGAAGGTTTTAATCCTAACTGGATAAAATAATGTAGTTTTGCCTTCAGCATACAGGTAGTAAGTCAAAAGCTTTCAGGTTTTACAAAACTAATGATTGTTTTTTTGTTAAAAACATTTTTCCCCTACTGACAAAAACAACAACAACAACAAAGTGCCTTAAACATTGTTGTTAATTCAAATAATTATTTTTTATGATGATAAAAATCTTCCATATCTGTTCCTGAATCTCCAAAACTGCACATGTTTTTATTCATACAGAATTAATATTGATGCTTGTTACTCATTGCCTTCTTGTGTGGTAAGTATAAAGGGTCTGATGAAAAGGAGAAATATTGTCCAGTCACTGAGTAAAATGCCAGATAACTAATATCAATGGTGGTATTTTGTTTTATTGGCTGAAATTATTAAATTAATTTGGTTATTTTAAAGAATTAATCAGTTTTTCTGAAATCAGTACTAGTTTACAGAAGAAATCATTCCCCAAATACATAATATGTTCCACAGTCATACAGTTAGTTTCTATTATTTCTTAGTAATGATCACGTCTTTCTAGGCATTGTTAAATCACTACATATTGGTGGAAAACTTCTGTTGTCACCATTAATAAAAATGTATATAATCTCAATTAAAGGTAACAATTATAGGCTCTTAGATTTTGGCCATTTGTACTTCAGTAGTAACAGATGCATCTGTCAAAGGAGTTAGGAGTTACTAGTCACAACTGACACAGCTTCATGGCTTTAAAATATGTCTAGTTTGGAGTTAAACAAATATCAGTCACAACAGAAAAAACATAGATCTCAATCCCAACTATAAGCACTCTGCCAAACTTTTCTATTTTTTTCCTATCCACACCAACCTGCTTTTGCATAGGTTGCGATGAGCACATCATCAGGCCTGGCTTTGAACTTCCACACTTGGTCCCAAATGCTGGCAATTTGCTGTGTGATGGGAACACCTTCCACTTCAAATAACACAGATCGAGTAATTGTCTGTTCCAGACTCAGATCTTTCATTTTATCCATGGCCAATGAGAACTGCATGAAGAAAGAAAGGCTTAGAATTAACATAGCTACTCTGAAAAAAAATCTGAATTTACCCATCTTGAGGTCTTTGGGCAGGAGATTCAGCCTTTCTTAAGATGTTTGTGTTATTATGCATCTCAGACAGATATGCCATAATGTCAAATGGAACCCTAACTTGATTTATTTTCAGTTCAGTGGCTGGAAGGTTTTAATCCTAACTGGATAAAATAATGTAGTTTTGCCCTCAGTATACAGGTAGTAAATCAAAAGCTTTCAGGTTTTACAATTTTTTTTTTTTTTTTTTTTTTTTTTTTTTTTTNGGGTGGAATTTTTTTTTTTTTTTTTTTTTTTTTTGTTAAAAACATTTCTCAAATTCCATGTCCTCTGATTTCTTTGGCCATGATTTGGCCTATCTGGATCCATATATAGACGACTCCTTAAAGCTGGATCTCATTTTCCGAAATGCATGGTGTATTGCTAGTGCTAGTTTTCCGTGTCTCTAAAGATCACTCTGTTTACTCAGATACAAAAAGAGAGAAAAGTCATTATTCTCATATCAAGCACATTTATGTATAATTTCTGATGGTTGGTATGAGGACTTCTAAAGGCAAAAAAAAGTAATGAGAGGTGTGATTCAAAAGAAGGAAGAGAATAACAGCTGGCAATGAAATGAGCATACAGGACCCAACCCTTCCTCTGTGAAGAAAATAAACAGAAACGCCTGCTAACACCCTTTGTGCCTCATACTTACAAAAATATTTGCAGACCTTTTCTGTGTTTCCTTCCTGGACCTTTTCGTTCTTGGAGCTCTTTGCTGTATTTTGAAATACGTTGCAGATAAATAACCTGAACTAGATTGATCATTAACTAAAGGTTGTTAGACTTTAATTATGTGAATCAATCTGTTAGTTATTTATTTCTGGACTTCTCGTAGGGAGACCTCTTGGGCATTACTTTCAGAGCTCCAGAATCTGGTCAGAGGAAAGCTGTGTTCAAGGGGAGGCTATAGAAATAATCTCAGTTAAAAAATATCAGCCAGAAAAAAAGAAATTTCTATCCCAACAGCAAACATTGCTAGAATATTTTATTTAGTTTTCTTGTTTACTCACAGCAATTTCATGCAGATTCAGCTGAGCGGAGTGAGATGTTGGATTGGTGGCTGGGCAGTGACTCAAGAAATTTAAAAAAAAATGAAGGAAAAAGAAACTTGCCAGAGAATTTTCCTGCTTAAATGTCTTCAGTCCTTGGCTATATTGATAGCTATGCAGGAACTTAAATCTTCAGGCACAAGTAAGTTGAAAACTTGTGTGGGTGGAGATTCCATTCTTCCTATCAGTGTGAGGAGAGTAAAGGAGGAAGTGCAGCAGCAGCCAACAGCTGAGCCATTTTTCTGACATGGTTTATGAAATCCTTTCTAATCCTGTGAAAGAAAAACACTAGGAATTCTCATCTAAAGTGTGATCTCTGGAAACAACATAAAATGTCAGTTAATAGCTCCAGCAAAATTATTTTATATTATTAAGGCTTGGAATAATTATTTTTTTCCTAATATCTAATCTAAATTGCAAAGATCCTGTGTGTGCAGGTAAAGGAAAAAAAAAAATCCCAAAAATTTTATTCTCTACTTCCCATCAGCAGGTGATCTAGCCACCTTCCAGGAAGCAGAGTTTCAGCCCACACGTGGTTGCCATGTGTAAGCCTACTGCACTTAACACTTACTAGCACTCTGAGGGTGCTATGGGGAAAATTAACTCCATCTTATGGATGGGGCATCCCCAATTTTTCTGGGCAGCCTGTTCCACTGTCTCACTACCCTTACAGTAAAGAATTTCTTCCTAAAAACTAATCTAGAGCAATTCCAATTCCCTCAGCCTTTCCTTATAGGAGAGGTGCTCCATCCCTCTGATTGTCTTGGTTGCCTCCTCTGGACTTGCTCCATCTGGTTGCTGTCCTTCCTGGGCTGGGGACTCCAGAGCTGGATGCTGAACTCCTGGTGGGGTTTCACCAGTAGAATCACCTCCCTNTGGATGCTGCACTCCTGGTGGGGTCTCCCCAGTGCAGAGTAGAGGGGTAGAATCACCTCCCCGAATGCGCTTCCCAGCCTCCTCTGGATTCAGCCCAGGACACATTTGGCTTTTTGGGCTGCAAATGCACATTTCTGGGTCATGTCCAGGCTCTCATCCATCAGCACCCCCAAGTCCTTCTCCCTGGGGCTACTTTCCACCTGTTTATCCCCACCCAGCCTGGATTGATTCTGGGGGATGCCCTGACCCAAGTGTGGCACCTTGTGCATTGTCTTGCTAAATCTCATGAGATTCCCATGGCTCCGCTTCTCACACCTGTCCAGATCCCACTGGAAGGCATCCTGTCCTTCAGGTATGTCAACAGCATCTACTCAGCTTTGTGTCATCTACAAAGTTGCTGAGGGTGCACTCAATCCTTTGTCCTTGTCATTAATGAAGATATTAAATAACCCTGGTCCCAGTATGGACTCCTGAGGGACCTTGTCACTGATGTCCATCAGGACTCTGAGCAATTGACCATTACACTCTGGATGCTATTGTCCAACCACTTTCTTATCCGTCGAAAAGTACACCCATCAAATCCAACCCTCTCCAATTTAGAGAGAAGGATTTTTGGGGGGATTGTGTTAAAGGCTTTACACAAGTCCAGGGAAATGACATCTGTAACCTTTCCCTTTTCCACTGATGTGGTCACTCTGTCATAGAAGGCCACCATGTGGGTCAGGCAGGGCTTGCCCTTGATGAAGTCATACTGGCTGTTCCTAATCACCTCCCTGTCTTCCATGTGCCTGAGCACAGCCTCTAGGGGGAAGTTTCACAAAGATGAGGCTGACAGGTTGGTAGGTCCCAGGTCCTCCTTCCTACACTTTTTAAAGACAGGTACAGTTCTGTCCTTTTCCTAGTCACCTGGGACTTCACCTGACTGCCATGAAGAGTGGCTTGGCAACTATATCAGCCAATTCTGTCAGGATTCTGGGATGTATCTCTTTGGGTCCCTTGGACTTTAGTATATTCAGGTTCCTAAGATAGTCATGAACCTGATTTTTCCTTACAGCGGGAGAAACTTTGTTTCCTCAGTTCCCATCCTGCTGTCCATCAGCTCAAGAGATGTGGGAAGAGAGGTTGCCATTGGACACTGAGGCAGAAAAGTCTTTGAGCACCTCAGCCTTCCCCTCTCCAGTTTTCTATCCTTGTTTATTGTTGGGTGTTTACCTTCTTTAACCTTCCTTTTCCAGTTAACATACCTATAGAGGTCCTTGTTTTCCTTTGTGTTGCTTGCCATGTTCAGTTTCAGCTTTACCTTGGCCTTCCTCACCCTATCCCTGCACAACTTGACTATCTCAATAATCTTCCCAGGTTACCCATTCTTTTCTCCACTATCTGTGCACTTCCTTCTTTCCCTTTAGTTTGATCACAGTTTCCTACTCAGCCTTGCTGGTCTCTTGCCATCTCTGTTTGATTTCTTGCTCCTGGGAATAGATATCTCTTGTTCTCTATCTTTAAGGAAACCTTCCTTAAAGATCTGCTAGCTCTGTTCTGCTGCCTTGTCTCTGAAGGCAGTCTCCCAGGGGATCTCATTGACTATTTCCTTGAAGAGCTGGAAGTTTGCTTTCTTAGAGTTCAGGGCCTAACTTTGCTCCTCATCTGATTCACATCCCTCAGGATGCAAATTCCACCAATGCATGACCACCTCAGCCCATGCTGCCTCTGATCTTGATGTCCCTGGTTAGCCCATTTATGTTGCTCAGCACCAGATGCAGTGCCACATCATCTCTGGTAGGATTGTCTATTTCCTGGATTGAAGCACTCAAATGTTGAAGCAGCCAGACAGAAATCCACTCACCTGGCTTGCGGCTGTAATCTTTTAGCATGTCTCCAAATTTTGATGGGGCCAGAGACTGTATTGTTTCCTCTTTCTTTTTGAATTCTCTCACTCCTTCCACCAATTTCTTTGGTGAAAAACCAGCTTCTTGGTAAAACCCTTTGTCTTTTTTCTGCCCCCTTTCTAATTGATGATATGGATCCATTATTCTCCTTGTCAACTTTTTCCACAATTACTGTTGTTGTTTAGATCCCTATCTCAACCACAGTGCCCTCCAAAACATTTTGTGTCCTTTCCTCAACTACAGTGCTCTGACAGTATTGAGCTGTGGCTCAATGGGCACAGGCCAGGCTCCAGTACAGTGCTAGAGGCTGCTGAGTTTCAGTCTGCTGGAATAATTTTCTGTTCAGGTGTAAAGTCCCAGGTTCTGGGAGGAGATTAGTACCCTAGGAGTCTGCCCAAATCCTTCTACACACCCTGCCATCCAGGGATGATAACTTCAGGGCACATTACAGTTTTTGCCTCATCCAAAATTTGTCTTCTGTGATACCAGGATTATACCAGATTCCACAAGTTCCATAATATGCTAACAATGTTAATTATTAGTATGAAAGCTGAGGGGAGCAAGGACTTTGGGAGCCTGACTAATAAACCATCCACATCAGTCTCAGATAAGGAGAGATGTATTCCCTCATCGTCTCCATGAGAGAGATACAGCACAGCAAGGCCAGCAATTCCAGAGCAAAATACAGAGACATTATTTGTATTAACACATTCACAAAATAAAGAGAGAAGCTGTGCAGCCAAAAACCTGTGACCTGCACAGGAGCTTGCCACTTAATACCTGCTGTAGCTACAGCACACTTAACACAAAACTGCTGTTATCTTGAGCCAAAAACAACTGTGGTGTCTTGACTTTGGATACCAGCTGCCCATCAAGTTGCTCTATCACTCCCCTACTTAGCAGGACAGTGGGGAAGAAAATGAGAGGGAAAAATGCCTTCTGTGTTGAGATAATGCAGTTTACTAAAGCAAAAGCAAGGGTAATGTAAGTGAAAACTGACTGAAAGATTTAATTCTCTGCTTCCCATCAGCACGCGTTGTATGGCACTTCCTGGGAATCAGGACTTCAGGACACATAGTGGTTGCCCCAAAAGGCAAGCACTGTAGATTAGGAATGCCCTCTATTCCTCCTCCTTTCTCTTAGCTTTTATTGCTGAGAAGACATCATATGTCATGGAATATCCCTTTAGTCTTTGGGCAACCACTTGATCTTTTCCTGACTGTTATACCAGGTTTTTATTCTGAAGGCTGACGACACCAGAATGAATAATCAAAACACAACAGAGAATATATGGGTAAGGTACAATATTTTTCTTTTTACTTTCAAGTTCTATCATGGGAAGATTTGCCATTTTCCTCTCTGTGTTAAGCCTGTGCTGGTTCTGCTTGTTCTTCTCATACCTGGCAGTTCATTTACTGGTTTGTAATGTTACTCACCCCTCTCAGTTATGCAACCATCCTGATAATGCAGTAATCTTCAAAGCACATTATTTGTGTGTATGACAAAGAAACCCAAGACTGCTTATTGAGTGTCTCTTTTTTATTGCATCTGTGAATCTGACTAGACTTTGAACAATGCACTCTGCAAGATAAGCTGCAGTGAGGTCAAAAATCACTGCCTGTAGCTTTAAAACTGCTTTAGAAGTAGGCAATGAGTGATGAATTTCTTTGGTTCTGAAACAGGGAGATGGGGGTGGAATTGGCTGGTCCAAGAACTGGGTTTTTTGTCTGGAGTCATGATTTACAGGACCACTCTAAAAAAAAAAAAGACTGGGCAGTCTCTACAGAGAGCTTTCTCCAGGTTTCTATTAACCTTTTCCTGAGCACAAACTGATGGCGTTTCCTCATGCAAAAACCACTGTGATTATTTTATTTCATTTGATTTGATTTGATTTGATTTGATTTGATTTTTGAATTTGATTTTATTTTTGCTTGGCTGTGTTTTCTTTTATTATTTCCATAGTATCAGACTTCAAGTGGGATGAAGGCAACAAATCCTACACCAGTATCAAGCACTATGGTATGGTTTTAAGTCTGATTAACTTCATATTTTGCCTACATTGAATGGTCTATATAATATAGGGTACTATTTCTTATAAATTAAAATCTATATCTGATAAATTTGAAAGAATGTGTTTCTGTGTTAAGCTTAATGTTTGTATTACATTTCTCTAAAACTTGGGTCTCCCTCTGCTGGACAAAATACAATCTCTTTATTCCAAAAGATGTTAAAATGTTTTGAGTTTAAAATTATATTTGATAGCTGTTGCTATCCATAGATACCAGCCTGTATTTTTCATTCAGAAAAAGTACATATTTTGGAGAAATGAAAGAATGCTCTGGACAGACCAAAGTGTCAATTTGAGGCTTCTTGAATTTTAAAACTGCTTTCATCTCTTGGTGACTGAATTAAGCTTGATATGACTGTAAATCAGTGAGCAACCTTAGTCAACAAAAGCTTTTGGTACTGTGGGATACATTTAGACTCAATCACATTTAGACTTAATCTCAATCAAATATATCCTGTCATAGGCTCCTGGCTACCTCCATATGCTGTGGAGAATAAATCCTGCAGGTTTCCATAAAATAGGAACATTACCACCAATCTTGTGATGGGTATTTAATTACTGTCTGGGTTGCAGCCAGGTACAGGTGAAATAATCATCACAGATATATTTATGCAGTAGCAAAGTAAGTACTAAAAGATATTTGAAGTGTAAACATGGAATGAAAAGTCCTAAGTCTTTAATTAAGCTAGACATTTAAGCACAATACCTAAGTGCAATCCCTATCAGTAAAGTATTTATCTTCTATTACCATCACACTCCAGAAATTTCTTTGTTTTAAGTACCCTCTGTCCGGCAGAGTTTCCTGCCAGGAGAAGTGTTGGAGCCTACAGTGTGTATAACTTTGACCAGCTCCACATGTGTTGGGGTCACAGTCATATTATTATAAAATCTTGTTATTGTGGGCATGGATAGTCAACTGATAAAGTATAATTGGAAACCTGCAGCTTTTAAAAGTACTTTTCCCAATAAAATATGCATATAAAGTGCTGCAGTGTCACCCTGTCAGTGGCACTACGTGCTTTGGCATGGTTTAGGGTTGAGAAGTGTTCAAAGCCCAGAGATCCAGGCCCACTGCAACTGCAAAGGGCATGCTAAGGAGAGCAGGGCACTGCCCCAACATTCCCCCCCTCACACATTCCTTTTGCTGTTGAAGTATCCCTGGAGCTCTGGGCTTTGTGGTTTTCTCAGCCCTAACCCTAAGCATAACCTGAACCCTAAGCGGAGCAGTAAAGTCCACATGCTTGTGAAGCTGGTGCTGTAGAGAAAAGTGTGGAGGAAGTAATGTTGAGGCAGTGTAATCCTCCCCTTGCCATACCTTTTGCAGTTGCAGTGTCCCTGGAACACTGGGCTATGTGGTTTTCTCAGCCCTAACCCTAAGTGTAACCCTAACCCTAAGCAGAGCAGTAAAAGCAGCCTTTAGCCAAAGCTGAGGTGCCCAGCACATGGGTGGTTCCAAGGAGAAAAGTGTTACTGGAGCAATTTGGGCAGTGCCACTTGTGCTTCCTGGTTCTGATAAAACCTTAAATGAGTACTTCCAAACTTAAAGAGTGGAATCCAGATGTTACAAAGAAGAAGAATTAGAACATACATTCTTATTATTTTCACTATGTCTCTGTGTCACAATTTTTATGAAGCAGCAGAAAGAACATTGCATACTAAACACTTGAGTTATAAGAAACTCCTATTAATAAGGCTTATAAAATTTTCTTTTTGGCAGTGTCTGTCATTGTGTACAATTGTAAAAAGATTTTTCTCAGTTAAATACAGTGCAAAAGCAAAGCTGTAAAAATTATTAGGAGGTTAACTTGTGAGTATAAAAATAAAATTGTTGCCACAACATTTAATCAGAAATATTCATTACCAACATAAAGTCTTATACTCTTCAGAAGTAAAGAAGTCTATGTGTCTCACTTGCCTCTGTGTTCTGGTACAGGAAACCAACTTTAATTTACAATGTTGCATACTTAATGGTTGACATTTTTAAGATATTTTATGTATTTATTTTGAAAAGTCTGTTCACATTTTCAGTCACAAAGACATCTGTGTGATTGAAGATTCCTGGAACTTGTGTTGAAACAGGTTGAAATTTGCAGCTCTTCCCAGTTCTTTACCAAAAGAGCAATTCAACAGCTGTGGATGAGTACCAGGATGAGGCTACCTGGTATTAGCAACAGCTGGAACACAGATGTCTCACTGTCCTACTGCGCTGGCCTGTTGTGATGTCAGTGCAACTGGTTCAGGTGGAAATATTTAAGAGGGAAACTTCTTCTCTCTCTTTTTAAGTATTCCTCTAGATTTTTTTTGTTCTTATAGATAAAAGTCTGCTCAGAGTTCAGTGGATGTGTTTCGCTTCTCATTTTAGCATACTTTTGGGTACTATGCCATTCATATCCAGTCAACAGAATTGCTCCAACTGTTATTGTCTACTCCAAGGCATAGATCCAGGATTCATAAAGTCTGTTGAAGTTGCCATGTATTTTTATTCCCAGAGGTCAACAAAACTGTTAACCTGTTTCCTTCAGGCCACTGGCATAGAAACAAATAGCAGTGTTCACATTTTCTGAAGAATTAAGGCTGTTCTGAAATAAAAGACCTGTGTTTCAGTGTTAACTGTAGGCTAAGGACTATGCTATTCCTTGTATTTAAGGGGGAAGCAACTCTCTTGCTTTTAAGATGTGACTTTTGGGCTTGAAATATTTGTTACCTTTCCCTGAAGATACAATGGCAAAAACAAATACTGAGATGTTGCATGCTTTATTTACACAGCCTGTGGGTGTATTTCTTCTGTTCCAGTGTAACTCTTGTATAGTGGAGAGATGAATAGAAAAGCCTTTGCTGAAGGCTTTTCTGGAAGGCTACCTCTCTGGAGGTAGACATCTCTACCTCTCTGAGTTGCCCTGGTGAATGTCTCGCAAGTGAGCCAGCTAAAGCAACTAGAATTCCAATGTAGGCATCACTTTGACTTCCTGAAGTTAGGCAAGCTAGATCCAGACTCAACTTTGGCTATCAATAAAATGGATTTTGAACTGCACATATTAAGTAATTGCACCCACAAGTCGATATATGAGGAATAGTAACTGATGTAAAAGCAAATGTAACTAGAAATAAACAAAATTCTTTAGTCTAAATCTTCGTTGTCCAACTGAATGCTGAACAGAAGGTCTGAAACAAAATTCTGTACAAATACCACAATTTCTAAGGTGTGTGCCAGAGTTCTGCTTCCATAAAAATGTAGAATAATATTTCTGTGAATTTAATGAGAGAAGAGGTAGTTTGGAATGCTAGCTTGGTGGGGGATTAAAAACGACTGTAATGTGTAAGGCTTTAAAAAAATCTTACAGGCATCTGAAAATTCTGCAATACACAAGATACTTTTTCAACTCTGCCTCACAGCATTTCTCATAGAGAGCAATCCTCTTGTCCAGAGATTGTAAAGGAGGTAGGTGAGGTTCTGGCTCTCTGTGTACTTTGTGTCATACTTTCTGTTCCTGTAGGTCCAGCCTTGTTCCTTGTGATGCTGAGGTACATGGTTGCACATGTCATCTGCAAGACAAAAAGACAAGATCCAGCTGTCAGTTTTTTCCCAACAAGAAAAGTAGAGTTTAAAGTCAAAACAGATATGAAGCAAGAATGCTATAGGAATAAAATAAATAAAGAATAATAAAAAATACCAGTCAGGTATTTGTGCTTTGATCTAAACTGTATGAATAACAAAAGTGTAATAGGATGGTTTCTGAGTTACTGGAAAGTTGTTACCTTTTAACAATGTTCATTGTTCATTCTTCTAGTTGTCTTGAAAAAGATCTCCTAGAAAGTCACTATTGATGATTAAATCTCAGTTCAAATCTTTTAAGTGTATCTTCAGTACAAAATCAAGAAAATATGGCCTCTTATTTTTTATAAATTTGGATAGGTGTCTTTCCTTAGATTGCTTATATCTGACCTAAAACTCTTCTGTTGAATTTAGTGAGAGTTCATAAACTATGCTGTTTTCAGCTCTCCAAATGGTAAAAAAATTCAGCAACATATTAATAATCCAGTTTCATGTGATTTTTCTTTTTCAACTAGAATGATGTCAGACATGTGGATTCCTAGTGAAATTAAAGAACATAAGATTGCAAATTAACAGCAAGTATCTTACAGAGCAATGTCCTTATAACAACTATGGATGAATTTCAGGGATTGAGTAATTATGACCATTAGTACACATTTCATTTTACATGCTGAGAAAAATTCCTCCTGTCACAAGAAATGATGGTCCTAATACCGGATGAACACACTTCATATTTGTGTGCTTAAAAGACAGCTGTTTTTCAGCATATTCTAAAAATAAGCTGCTCATCATTGTCATTAAAGTACTATCATACTTTTTTACTGTATGTAAGGACAGTTTCTAATGCTTTCCAGTATAAGAATAATTTATTTTTGTTTACTTTAATGAAGATGTTTCTTCTAAAGAACAACCAAGACAGGGAGACCTACATTAAAGAGATGTGTGAATTATTTAAGGCCATTATACCAAATTAGGCATTTTTAATGTCAAAGAAATATTTTGGATGCTTTGATTGCATTCATCTTTGGTCTCTTTTTTATGCATTGAATATGGAAGCTGTCAAAAGTGTTGAAAGTCTGACAGATTTTTTGAGCTAAGTATTTTCTTTTTTTGACAGAACAGTTTGGTTTCTGAGTCCTGCATCCTTGCTTCACTGAGCAAGGATGCTGTTATGTTTGCTTTAGTTCATTTTGAAGTCTCCAATGGTCATAACCCATAAACCAGAGTGACACAAGGCCATCAATCAACATGCAAAGACTCTTGTCTAAGCTTTGAATTCTTGAGGCTATCTTTGCACATGATGTTCAGAGTTCAACTTGTGGAATATCAATCATTTTTATCATGTGATCGTGGAGCTCTGAGATTGGAATTCCTGCTCACTTCACCATGTTCTGAACATTTAACTGCTCTGTGACCTACCTGACAGCACTGTTTCTTCAGGCATGGTGTTTTCACATGTAAGAAAGTCCCTAAGTGTTTTTGTGTTATATCTTAATTGACATGGCATTCAACCAATGAGCCATGATTGATCCTGGGTTTTGGTGGCTAAATGGCCACTATATGAAGGTGATCATTCATTTTATTCTTTCTGCTGTAACACTAGCTAGTAATTACAAGATAAATACTGTCATATATGCCAAATTTAAAATTTGGCAAATTAAAATAGTGAAATTATCTACTTGCTTTGTACATGCATCTATGCTTGAAGGCAGGTTTTATGCAAGACTATGACTTTTGAACCCTTTCTATACAGTCAGCCACAGAGATTTTCTAAATTAATTGAGGGAAAACAGACTCTCTCAGCTCAACTAAACTATTAAAAAAATATAACCTAGATAATACTACTAAAACTGTTCTCCATACACTGGACCTGGATTTTGCCAACATGCTAAATTGTGATTTTGTCATGCCAGGAGGTTTGTGACTTTTAGTGACCACTGAGTTTAGGGAATTCTGAAACCCATATTCTACAATTTGACTGATTCAAGAAATTTATTTAGAAATACCAAAAACAGTTAAAACCCCCCTCCCCATGACCTTCTTATTTTGTGATGAAATATAACTGAAACAGAATTCAATGGAAAATTAAGCTTATAGCTGATTCAAAACACTGAAGTCTCATTATGTTTTATTTCACTGATTATGGGAACTTCAGCCTATGATTGAAGCCAAGAATTTGTGTAATTGTTTTGTTGTTTGGGAGGTCAGAAGTTTGAAAATAAACCTCCTTTTTTTTTTTTTCCTAAAAGAAGGTATTCTTTTTTCTTTCTTTCTTGCATAGCTGGTGAGTTTTAATAAAGCTTTTATTGTAATAGCCTGCCAAACATGACCAATGATCACACCTTTATATTAAAGAGTATTCATTTTTGTAAACCACAAAGACATACTAGATAACTGCAGCTACTTCCTTAGCTTGTTCGTCATCACTTGAATGACTTTTTTTGCTCATTGTGCTCTCCTAGTTTAGTCTCTGGTCTAAACATTGTAACAAACTGGAAAATTCTGAGATTAATTTACAGGAATTTCTTGTAGACTATCATTTTTTTTTTTTCGAGGATTTTTTTCTCAGCATCTAAAATGATATGTGTATTAATGGTCATAATTTATTAATGGTCATAAAAACATAATTTACAGGAATTTCACTGAGGGTCACAAAGCTGTGTGAAGATGGCAGCTGCTGCTTGCTCCAGGGAGTTTTGTGGCTGGTGGTGAAGCTGTGGAGGGGCTGTTCCTGGGGTGTAGGGATGGGCTAATCTGGGGCCAAAATAGCATGAGGGTTCTGTGAATTTAACTGTCTAAGCAATAGGAGTCTAATCCCCTTGGGCACCCCAATCTGACCCCCAGTTGCTTCTCTACAGGGAGGGAAAACTCCTGTGGGTCATGCCTGTCAGACATGGGCAAACATCTTGGAAATATGCTAAATTAGCATCTGACTTGCTTGAAGGGCTCTGTGTATGTAACTCAGTGATCCCTCAGTGTGTAGAGACAGTGGATACATCCCAATGGATGTAGGAAATGCAATTATGTATCATAGATACAGAATGTAACAACCCCCCTCAATTATTGTCTAAAACTGCACAGAGCCAATTTCAAGACTTAGCACCTGAGGCTGTTGTCCCAGAACAGCCAGTGCAGGAGCAGATGACTGGACTCACTTGTCAGCTGGCAGCCAATATGCAGCAAATCTAACTCAGAAAGCAAGGTCAGGAAACACTCATATGAGAAGCCTTCCCCCAATTGTCAGAAGTGTGAGCATTTCATGATACAAACTCAGAAGTAGGTCATAAATGAACATCTATTTTTAATATTAATGCTCACTCAAAATTTGAAGAAAAATGATCACCTCTACTTAAGCAACTGGTGTTGGCAAAGCTTCCACCAGTGTTTTTACAGCGATAAATACTTGAACTTTGTTGTTATACAGTAGGATTATGTACTATATATTATCTGTTTCCTTTTCCAACATGTAAAAGCCAACAGCACTACCTTATCAACATTCCTAGTGTGTCTCTAGATCTCCCACGTGTCAGAAGTGGGTTGGAGCACTATCATGAGGACTGCTGCAGAAAGAAGCATTCTGTCTGAATTAAATCCAAGGACTCCATCTCACCTGATGCCATCTACAGTGACCTGAGCACCCACCAGCCACCTTGTCCTATCCCTGGTATCTGCAAGAAGCTAACATAGTTGTGGGCTGCTCAAAGGACCAGGATTCTGTAATATATCACAACTGGATATGTGATACTAAATCCATAAGCAGATTTTCTTGCTACCTTTATGTTGTATTTTGATTGTAGGTTTATTTAAATCCAGTGCTGAGGGAGTACAGAAGTAAGTAAAGGAGAATGAGAGAAAGATTCCTGACCCAGCAAATACAAGCCTGCACTCAGAGACTGAATTATACTCAGGGAGGAAGCCAGGTCTGCAGTAACCCAGAAGCCTCCACCTGCCCTGGATCCCATCATCCATCCTGCCTCCATGCCAGAGCTGGACCAGCAAGGCTGCACCAGCCAGTGCTTGCCCTTGGTGCTTGGCTGTGCTCCCTGAGAACAGTTCAGACTGACTGTCCCCAGAATCGGAATGTGGATCATTCAGGACTCTCTTAAGCCCAGGGATCTAAAAATCATCCTTAGCATCACAGTCCCCTGCCTTGGGAGTTGAGCAACAGAGAGCTAGTAGGGAGCTAACCAGGCACTGTGTTCAGCACAGAACTTTAGGACATCAGTGACAGGCTCACTCATTCTAAAGAGATAATAACACATTTGATTCCCACCTGTAGATATCTCCCAGTAATAATCCTATCAATTTGTGGCAGACATAAAAACTACATGTGATTAAATTCAGCATGGAGAGTGTAACTGTACAGTAGTGTGATTTTCCTTGTGTTAAAAAGTTTGTTGCAGCCATGTTGCACATTGCAAAAACTAATCTTACAAATAAATTAAAATCTTGTCCTTTTGCTCCAGAGACAATGCATTAATGTGAAGGGATACTGTAATATGTATTTATCAGTCTCAAAATACAGGTATATACACATATGTGTATAGAGATTTAAATGACTGTATACATGTATGTGTGTATGTGGTGTATGACTGAAAGATGCCTCAGGAACTCCCATTGTGCTTACATTCCAAACAAAGATATTCCCGTTCTGTGTTGTAGTTCAGAATGAGATGAAGTACAGTATCATGCAATTCACATGTAAAATACAAAATGAAAGGGAAGGAATGATAAGCACATTTTCCTCCTCTAAATTCAGTTTATTTCTTGGTATTTTGTCAAATGGACTTGTTTTTTCTTTCTTGGTAAAAAACCACTATACTTCAGCAACTAAATGATTAAAACCTGTGCAGTTTGCTTGGGGAACAAGCAGCAGAAATGTCCTTTGAACAGTGCTCTGTGAGTGCTCAGAAGTGTTCCAGTTAGTGGACAACTGTTCTCACTGCATGTTCACTTTTCTCACTGTAAGACCTAATTTTGTATTACCTCCTATGTCAACTGGTCACTCATCCAGCTCTCTTACTGTCACTCCACAGTGGTGGCAAGCCACAGGAGCAATCACAGGAGCAATCCTCCAAGATTGAAATGAGATGTTTTTTGTTCCAATGGGAAAGACTGGCTGATCTCCAGAGCTTGTCTGTCTCTATCTGCTTTTCTGACAGAGTCTTCTCTTGCTTGCACTCCTCTGCTTTTAGATCAGGACAGATACCTTCATAACCATGGAACTGCTTTCAATACTTTATTATTTCATCATGAAATTCAGTCTTTTTTATTTATAACCCCTTGCTTTCATCTTTAAAAAGCTCTTGAATCATGGCATAGGATTGCTGGGAGAATTGATATAGAAACTTGATAATGAGATGAAGACTTCCAATCCCAAAAATTGTAATGCTGCACCAGGCCCTGATGATTTGGTACAGACAGCAAGCACTGCTGGTTGACTCTGGCATGCCTGGGAATAGATGTTTGTGGGCCTGCATGCAGCCAGGAGAGATATTAGATATTTCTTATTTCTCTCACTTTGTACAGCTTCCTGTACTGGCTGTAGCCACTTATCAGGTCCTAAACCAACCAGCCTTCTTTCAGAAGTTTTTTTTTTGCTTCCAGAGCAATGGTTCCCCTTTGAAGCATGGAGCTTATCCTAGTAGAGTGCTCTGATGCTCTCTGTTGGATTAGATGCTGAAGGGATCACTGGCACTTGAGGAAATCCCATCCTAGTGGGGTTTAGGCAAATGTGCTGGCTAAAATTGCATACTGGGGATTTAAGCAACTTTCACCACTCTGAGACTCCCTGGGTGCCAACACAGGCCATCACACTACACATGAGTGCTCAAAACCTTTCTGTAGATGTGGCAGTAAGCTGCAAGGCAAAATGATCACAGCTAATGATGTGTGTCACATTGTCTGGAAAACAGTGGGAAAGACCTAGGGAAAGATTTGTAGTGGTGCTGAGCACAGTCACAACTGATCAGGAGATGGTTGCCAATGTGCTTTAAATACATGTAAGACTATAAAAAGGCAGTTTTGAAAAAAATGAATGTGACACTATAAATCTTTGATGGGGTTATAATCCATGAATTAAGATAATACATTTGGAGCATATTGCTATACTTCTGATACCCTTAACAAAATGTTGCACAGAAATCCACAATTTAAGTATACGTTGTTAGAAGAATTTATTTCTTTAAAAACATAAGCAAGAAACTTTCACTGGAGGTCCTTTATTTTTCTTTTGAAATTCATTTCCTTATCAGCTTCTTTGTACAGTCCAAAAAGTGGTAAGGCAAGCTTTTTTTATATTTGCTACAGGCTCTGTTGGTAACTCAGGTTGGTCACCCAAGATTGATTAGCACAGCTTAAATTCTAGCTTTAGACACTCTCTGTGTCTGAGTTTCTTGAGTGTAAAAGTAGAGCTGGTATACAGGTTGTAAAATTAGATTTATTACTGTTCCTGATGCTCTTAAACACACAAGTAGAGAAAGATTTTTAGTATATTCAACAGCACAGAAAGAATTTCAGGTTATCAGTTCTGCAAAGTCGATAAATAATTTTAAAACATAAGAAAAGAATTTTTGAATTTCTCAACATTAACTTGTCAATGACTTTAAATGCTCCATTGTCGATTTGTTTTAGTTCAAGCAGTGGAGTGATTTTGCAATATATATATTTTCTTCATATAGGAATGAAAGTTTTACTTCACATACTCTTTCCCTTGCTTCCCCCCCCCTCCCCATGCATGATTCTGAATCCAGAATATGTCTGGGTGATTCCTTTGTAAATAACAGACAGATACTTTTTCTTTGGCAGATAAGAGGCAGGTACTTTTAGAAGTATGTTTTTTTTTTTCTTATTTGCCCTGATCTCACTCCTTGCTCTACAGGACTTTGAGCACCTGCAATTATTTCCACCACCATCAGAGAAATCACTTAAAGGTGAGGATTTTCTTAAGTGCTTTACTGATTGAGCTTTTGTTGTGCTGGAGAGTATCAATTAAAAAAAAAAAAAGTTCCTTGTCTCCCTCAGATTGAAAACATGTTAGGAAACTGAGCACCACACAGAGAAGTTTAACCTTTAGAAAACATTTTATGAAGCATTTTAATGAAATGAAAAGGGTACTTCTAAAATCCTTAGCATTCATCAGCCGTTGTCTCGTCTATCAAAACACCCCAGTTAATTAAAAACGGGAACAAACCCCAAGAAAAACAAGGGTCTGGCCTTCGGCAGCTGGCTCCGGTAGATGGCACTGCTCTGAATAATTTGAGCAGGAACCAGTGATTTTTGCAAGATGCTCCTGCCCGGTACCTGGGCGGCGGCACGGAACCGTGCCAGCCACCGTCACACCGGCGGGAAAAGGTATTTGCATTCTCCTGAGAGATTTTTGATATGTTTTGTTAAAGTAATCAAGAGTTTGTTGCTAGCGAGACAAAATAATTGTACCCACTGCTGTAATCGTGATTTGCTGGCTGCTGCTTGTGCCTGTTGCTTCACTTCATAACTCTTCCCTCTGTTTTGGTTTTCAGCAAATTCAGCCTTCAGTCTGTTAAGTTACTGGTGGTGGTGTCAGCGATAGGAAATGTCCTTTCCTGATACCGTCTGAGCTGCTTTGAGAGCTAGTGTCTCTGCTGAGAGGTGAATCTGCCCTTGGATGTGCATGTGTTGCTGATTTACTTCCACAAAGGGAAGGAGGGACCTAAATGCTCCCTCTACAAAGGCCCTCAGGGTTTGGAAAATTTAACTTTCAGATACGTTAGTGTCTAGAAAAATCCTTTGTCCCTTATTAGAAGCTCCGGCTTCCTTGAAAGAGAGTACTTTTGGCATTAGACTGGACAAGGTATTCACGTTTGGGGTGAACAGAGTTCCTTTTCTGTTTTTGTTTCCTATTTTTATTGGTGAATTCCCTTCTCAAGTTTGGTGCTTAAATCATGACACTCTCTTCAGGTTAATAAACAGGGACAGGTTTTGGATCACTTTTTTACTGCTGGCTTTGGTTATTACTCTGATTTCTGGGAGGGGAACTGTGAGTGCCCTCAGTACCTCTGAGCTGTAGGGGAAGTAGACATTAACATGAGAAACAGCTTTGATATGAACTGCTGAAGGGAGTACACAGCTTCTTTCCTAGGCTTCTGTAATTTGAAGGACCTAGCTTTTAATTAATTCTTGTTATTAAGCAGATGACAGCTGTGAAAGTAGATCTCTTCTCTCCTGTTCCCCTAGGTGTAGCGAATCATAAACTTTCTGGATCCTTGTGCTGGAAGAACCTGCAATTTTTCTGCAAGTTGCCATAATCTTGTAGGATGAACTGCCTCTATGGAGTAGATCATTCTCTTCAGTCTGAGAAAAGCATGAGGAGTTCTTGTCTTTGTCCGCTGCCTTTGGACCCAGTCCTCCTCAGCTGGGAAACAAGTGCTGTTTTAAAGTATTTTTTTCCTAGTCATTGACCTAAAGACTGGAGCTGAGTTCACGAGCCTAATCACGAGCGTATTGCACAAATTATTCTCTACAGTACTCGGGACAACATCTATTAAGACATATAAAGTGGAACAAGTAGACTTGGGGGATCACAATCCTACAGCCTTTTTGAAATTTCCATTACATGATTGCAAAGGCAGGAAGAAGTCTTCCCAGGGTTTGGTGCTCCAAGAAAGTGGAAGGAGAATTTGTTTGGAGGTGAGGGTAGCCCCCTCTCTTGTATGTCCCTTCAGGAGAGAGCAAGACTGATGGTGGCAGACTAGAGGTTAGTCTTACCTTTCTTCATCAAGCCTCTGTTGTGCAATTCAGGCAGATCCCTGCTCAGCAAACAGGTTTTCACAGTTCCTACTTTTAGCCCTGTGTAAGATCCAGCCCTCTTTGCTTCTGCAGGTCACAGCCTTATTGTATCCACTGTAGGCTTTTTTATTTATTTTTTTTCCCCCTCTTTCTTACTTCTTGCTACTATCTGGTTTTGTTTCTGTTCTTGAATGGAAAACTTAGAAATCCCAGTTTCCCCATGTTTCCCCCTTTCTTGTTATCTTCCACCAGCAAACCCCAGGGGCTGGGCATTTGCAATGTGCAGTGCAGGTCAGCAGGCTCTTGAAGGAAACAGCATTATTTTTCTCCTGATCATTTTGACTGTTAGGAAAAACAAAATGGAGTGAAAAGTCTCTTGTATAGACACCCAAAGGCAAGACACTCTTGGAAGGACACATTCCCTGATATCCCTAACAGGAGGAACCTGGCAACCATGTCCAGTATTTCTTTGACACAACCCTACTTAGCTATTTGTGAATTGTGTTCTGTCTTGGGGTGGGGGAGAGTTACATTCACCAGCTGTGCTCAGGGTGACTGCACAACTGGAATTGGGTAAGCACAGGCTTTAGTAGGGGAGAATGATAACTTAGGCACTTTTTTCTCACTTTCTAAAGGTGCAAGAAAAATAGCCTTTACTGAGCAGTCTTTGTTCCTGCAACATTTCTATTTTAAAAGTTTGCACTGGGAATTTGAGCTGATGTTTTCCAAGCACATACAACAGCTGGCTTACTGTGCTGTGTGTCACTCTGCAAAAAACCAAAATAAGACCAGCCAGAGACAAGGAAACACTGAGTTCCCCCCATCTCTTACTCCAGGCAAATTATTCCCTAAAAACAAAATTTCAGACAAGTAAGTATGAATATTGTCCATTGCCATTTCCTACTGAAGTAAGTAGTTTGAGGTCATCTTTTCAGTATTTACAATGTATGGCTTAAAATACAAACACCCTTTGTGCTTTGTTATTGTTTGCACAACTGAGTGCTTTCATAGATATATGCTGCAATAAAGGATGGCTTGTGAAATTAAATATAAAAAGGCAGCCATTGCCACTGGGGAATAGAGTACTCTACCAATCAGGACACAGCCTCCACTGGCCAGGCTCACAATGTAATGCTCTTTTAAAAATGTATTTAATGCAGGGCTGGAATTTATGCATCATAAAGGCATAAGGCAAAACCCACCATCCAGTCCTTTTCAGTCTTTGGTAGAAACTTTGATCATTAATATAATAATATATTTAGTTGCCTTAACTTGTAAAGTCTGTTGCAATTTTGCCTGAGCATGAAAACAGAGACCTTTCTGGACATCATGTTCTTACTTTTTTTTTTCTGAATATGAATGTCATGACATTTTAAAACCTATGGGCACTTCCTTTTCTTCTGCTCCTTAATTGAACAGCAGGATACATTTTTAACTGCTCCTTCATTGTGGTTCTGCAACATGCACAACACTGATGTCTTTCTTTTGTCATTTCTCTTCCTTCCTCTTTAGAAATTTTGTCTTTCAGACAAACAGGTGAAGCTCAAAAAAGTTTTTCTTCAAAGAAGATTTTAATTCTTGTGACTATGTTTGCCAATTGCAAAATGTAATAAATGTGTTTGCCCTTGGGCTTGACAATAAGCCTCAGATATTAATTCTGGAACAAACACTTTCAGAATTTCTAGGCTGCAATTATAGTTGTGTTAGCAGGTGTGAATTATTTAGTTGAAGTCAGAAACCAGTCTTCTTTAGAATAAGCAGGTTTTGGGTGCAGTTCTTCCATTTAAAATGTGTTAATTGCTTGACAGAGTAGGTTATCTCATTATGGGTTGGATTAAATTTTGCTGAAATTAGTAGAACTTTCATTTAAGATAGGTTTATGAAGATCATGGGCATACATTTCAGCCTCAAGTAGAGGCAGTCAAGGCATCTTGGAAATGTGAGTGCAGATGATCTGGGTATATCTATTATTTTAGCAGTACAGGGTATGTAGATGAGAAAATAACACTAAATGATAAAGGAAAATATCACAGTGACATTGTATAGCATTGTGTGTGTGGTCATGACAAGAGTGTACAGTGTTTGGGATATTGGATTGAAGGAGTGGGAAAAAACCTTCAGCACTCAGTCCACCTGACTTTTGTGGAAGTTTGATGTTGTACATCACTGTGAATATACAAAATTACAAAATAACCCAGAATTCCCTAATGTAATCACCAAGTTTTGCATGAAGTAGAACATCATATCTATTCAACAGGATCCTGGTGACCTTGGCCCTTTTTGTCTGGGGTTCAAAATGCCTTTTTATAACCCATATACTTTTTGTAGCTCGGTTTTTCATGCATGTAATGTCCATGTCTGTGTTAATATTCAGTGTGTATCCAAACTGTCTTGGTCTCAGAAAAGCAGAAAATAACCCCGCATGATTAAGACCAGCTGTAAGAGTGAGAGTGATGGGGTTTAAGGGTACAAAGTACCACGCATCATGAGATGAGCAGGCTGAAGATTTGTAGCTGGCTGAACTTACTTTGCACAGCTCTCTTCTGCTTTAGGAAAAGAAGTCTGCTCACCCATGGTCCTTTCGCCTGGCTGTTTGGTAAATACCTAGCAGATGAATTTGCTGAGAGAATTGCACTGAAGGAGGAATGAAGGGAGTGACAAACACTGAACAGGCAAATATTGGAATTTGAATCTAAAACATCTTCAGAAGTTACCCTGGCAACAGCATCCTGAAGTTCAGGATGGGGATGCGAGGGACAGAGATGATGTCCTGAGGCTGAATCAGTGAGTTGCCTAATCTGGGATAACCAGCATCAGGAAGATGTTTGAGGATGGATTGTCCTCTGAAGCTGCTACTGTGAAGCTTGACTGTTGCACATTATTCACAGCTCAACTGTTTCATAAATAATTTTCAGTAGCCCAAGAAGGGCTCTATTCAGGTTCAGTGGAAATCTTTCCACAGATTTTGCCTCTGCAAGGATAAGATCCTTGAATCATACACCACTAGCTGGTGATTCTCAGAAGGGAGAAGCTGAATTAGTTTTTCTAGTTCTTGCAGCCAGCAGAATGGAAACATTTTGTGTCATCTTCTTTGGACCCTGAAATGGGAAAGGTAAAACAGGAGCAGGATGCAAGTAGCAGTATAAATTATAAGGGAACAGTATTTAGGCTGTAATATAGTCACCTCCATGTTACTTATGTAAGGGTGGAAAGACAAAACCAGAAACCTAGACTTTTTCCTTCTGTCTGGGAATTCTTCTAAATAAAAAGTTGTATCAATGATGGCTAACTGTTTCACTGGCTTCTCTTTACTGGAGTCACTTATAAAACCCCAGCTCTTGGTTTGTCACAAGGCAGAAGGTGTAACTGCCTGCATAAGGGGAAAGAAAAAGATGAAATGCAAGTAAAAAAAGTGAATGAACTCTTGCTGCAGTGGAGTGAACTTGGCATCTCTATTTTCTTCTCTTTAATATATCCAGAACCACGGCAGCTCTGTGCAGGTGCTCCAAAATCAATGTCACCAGGCTCATACAGTCTCCACAAGATGCACTGTCTGTGTATCCCCAGGCAGGATTATCCACCAGCAGCTGGTGGCTGTATGACTCTTGTTTCTTTGAGCACTTTACCAGGTACTTGGCTGAGACTCTGGAAAGTGCTGATTAGGCAGTTTTCTTTTCCTCAGCAGACCAAAGCACTTTGCTGCTTCGTTTAGTAGAGCCTGCTGAGGCAGACTGCTCAAGGATCATGAAAAATAAACTACTCCCCTAAACATTACAGCCAAGAGAGCTACACACTCTCAGCTTCTTGGATATGATGCCGGGGTTGTTGCAAAATGATGTTGGAACTGAAGGAGCTTAGGAGCGTTGTGATTTCAAAGTCAGTCCTAGTCAACACTAACAACCAGTTACGTGCAACCAGCTGGTGGCTGTTCCAGTTTATTCCTTATGAAAGACATATTCCCAAGTGTGAGATGAGAGAGGGAAAATACTTTCCTAGTGCCATCTCTAATAAAGCAGTAAACATTATTGAATGCCAGAATAAAGAGTACGAATTTGATTTGTCCTGCAAGAGCTTTCTGATGCAGAAGCCAATCTGTCTGGTGGCTGAATTATTGATGGCGGTTGTTGTTTTTAACCCTAGTGTATTGACTGTGATGTGGTAAACATAACTTCTCCACAGGTTCTCATTCTGATTTCTGGCCAAATTTTATTCTTGATTGTCCATCTGTGGCTGCTATTAGATCAGAGTCACTGCCATGGCTCCACAGGTAGTAATTAGGCACAATTTATTTTTGCCCTAGATACATCCTCAGTCATAAGTATTAAAATTTGTATAGAATCATTTTTCATCCTTAAATGTCCATCCTTCCCATACTTTATAACCAAAGATTGTGACTTGCACACAGCCCACGCACACAGAAACAACAAAGGATCAGAGTAAGTCTTGCTGCTTTCCCTGCCTTCTTACCCTTTGATGCAGTTATTTGTTGTGCAGATACATCAGAAGCACATCTTGTGTCTGCCTTCTTTAGTCTTTGCCTACACAACTGAGTAAGTATGTCAGGGGTAATTGCAAAGCTATGGATTTATTGCATACACAGGACAGAAGTAATCAAAATACCAATATGCCCTTAGTGAGCCTTGAGAAACAAGCCAGATGGAGCTGTGACTGCTTAAGACGCCTTTCATAGGTGTTTAGCTGCATCTTCAGATCAGAGATCCATTCTTGACCATTCAGCTTAGTAGAGACGAGGTGTTTTCTTGGTGTTTTATTTCAAAATTGTATATAGTCCATATTTTTTTTGTTTGACGTACCACAGTACATTTAACAAAACAACTTGTAGTGATGATGCCAAAAGACAGTTATCTTACCATGATGCCTTTTCCACAGAAGCCTTTGGACTTATTCATAAGAAGAGGAAAACCAAGTGTACACAGCCATATGAGACTGTAGGGTACATGATGAAATGAATGTGGGTGTGGAGATCATAAACCACAAATCAGAGCATGTTTACAGAAAAGATTTCTAGTTTGGTAAGAAAAGCCGCATCCTCTGTGGCAGAAAGCATTGCCATTTCCATTCTGTTTCTGATGACAGGATTCATCAGAAACAGGTTTACAGCAGTTTTCTGATACGATGTCTACATGGGCTTCTATGAAGATGCATTTATCCAAGCTAAGGCCTTTCCTCTGAGCTGCATTTTATTAAACAGATGATTGACATAAAGGGTCTTCTCACTGTTTTAAACAGCTGGGAAGAATTTGCTTAAAAAGTCAGGCTTGTGGTTGATGAATAAAACATGGTTCAATGTGATGCTATTCAGCAAGGGAAGCTGTGGAATAATTTAAATTTTTGCACACATGGATTTTGTACACTGGTAAGGATTTGAGGTTCAATTGTGGTAACCACTGAAATCTATTATAAAGTTGTGAGTATAACAGGGCACATAAGAAGTAACTATCATTAAAAATGAGAGTGAATTGTTCCTGTTAGAGGCACATGAGTGTGGTTATTAGAAATACTTTCTGCCTGTGGGAGATTTTTCTCTCTTTTTTCCATCGTCAAGCTCATCAAAGGATAAAAGCAGAAAAACATGAGTGTAATGGGTTTATTCTTTCTTTATGCAATGTCTGTGGAAGCTAACAGCAGTAAAAACCCTTTGTAGGCTAAAATAATAGTTCTTTAAAAACCATTCAAAGAGACATACATGGGCAGCATTAGGGAAAAAAAAAAAAAAAAAAAAAAAAAAAAGAAGGTTGCATGTCATTTATAGGCTGGTTGGGTTTCACTGAGCTCCCGGTGTGCTCCAGAAACATATGTTTAATCTGCCACATACATACTCTTAACTGATAGCAAGATAGTCTTTCTTGGAATAGCTATTTCAAGTGAAATGCCTTAGATACTCATCAGAGCCACATTTTTCACTTTTGTTTTCAATTTTACAGAAGTCATGGACAGTACCCCATTGTCTGTGAAGCCAGCCTACATTGTGCCACTACTTTGATGAGCTGGTTACTAGGCCACTGCTGCTAAAGGTACCCTGCAAAATTTTTTCCCCTCAAAAATAGGCCAATTGTAGCACTGAATTGAACAGGTTGAAAGGTGATGTCAGCATATGCTTAAAACTAGTGATGGCCTTGAGTGCTTAGCCCTGTGTGCTCATCCAGGCATAGCCAAAATAATTCATGTTAAACAATGTTGCTTTCTTCTCCTTCTTCTGTTTTTTTTTGTTTTTTTTTTTTAATTTTATTTTAGTACCTCTGCCTTAAACTCACTCATTCTGCCTTTTAAATATATTCTTTGGATCACAAGCAACTCAGGAGATGTTCAGTATGTTTATTATTTATTTGAGGTGGTTTATGATTTTTTTCTGGACACAAGAATAGTTGGAAAATTATTTATGAATTTATCGAGACCCCACCTATAAATTGAAAGGACAACTGCACATAGATATTCAAAACTTTTCAAAAATATCTAATGAAAAGCAAGATCAAATAATCAATAAACAATAAAGAAATGGCAAGATGTAATTTTTAAAGAGCTGTGTGTCTGACAACAAGGCACAGTATTCATGGCTTTGTGAACACTGACTTAAGCTGAGGATAATGGGGTTGATTTTAAGTAGTATAATTTATTCTGGTTAAAGTGCTTGCATGATGGGACCTGTGGGATCATTTTCTGTAAGTGAAAGAAGACTTCCTAGATAAGGTCAAGTTGTGTCTGGTCTTTCTGAAGCAGTTAGCATATGTGATGGCTCCAAAGAGTCCTGACAATTGCCTTGGGCTCTACATGAGCTTTTTTTGCTTATTTGATCTATGGATCCTTATCTGGTCTCAGACTACTCATCACATTGAAATTGATTATTTCATGTCTAATTTAAATGGCCAGAAGCATTAAGTAGATTCCCATTATGTTTAGGTTTCAGTCCCAAGTAATTTACCACAAGTTTAATATTACTTTCCCCTGTGGTGTTTTGACCCTGGCTGGATGCCAGGTACCCGCCAAAGCTGCTCTATCACTCCCTGCCTCAGCTGGCCAGAGGAAGGATAACACAATGGAAGGCTTGTGGGTTGAGATAAGGAGCAGGGAGCAATCACTCAACAGTTATCATCATGGGGTCCTCCAGAGGTTGCAGGTGGATCTCTGCTCCACTGTGGACTTCCCTGGGCTGCAGAGGCACAGCTGCCTCACCATGGGCTAAAGGGGAACCTCTGCTCCTATGCCTGGAGCACCTCCTCCCTTTCTTTCCTCACTGATCTTGGTGTCTGCATGGCTGCTGCTTTCACATACACTCACTCCTCTCTCTGTCTGCGGTTGGTGTTTTCCTGTAACTTTCACCCTTCTCAAAACCTGGTATCCCAGAGGTGCTACCACTGTCTCTGAGCGGGTTGGCCTTGCCCAGCAGCAGGTCTGTCTTGGAGCCAACTGGCATTGGCTTCATTGGACATGGGAGAAGCTTCTGACAACTTCTTACAGAAGCCACCCTTGTATTTCCCAGCTATCAAAACCTGCCTGCCTTTCTCCCAGGCAACCAGCAACACGACCAGAGGATGTAGACTTAAGCTGCACCGTGGGGGGTGGTGTTAGGTTGGACATTAGGAAGAATTTCTTCATAGAAAGGGTGATTAGACACTAGAATGGACTGTCCAGGGTTGTGCCGTAGTCACTGCCCCTGCAGGTGTTTACAGAGAGGCTGGATGTTGCACTCAGTGCCATGGTCTTGTTGACATGATGGTGTTCAGTCATAGGCTGGAGTCAATGTTCGGAGAGATCTTTTCCAGCCTCATTGATTCTGTGATTCTGTCCCATCTCTGACCCTCTCCAATTCACTTTCTATCTCTCACACACGGCTAAAACAGCTCCTGACAAAACATCTCATGAATAAGTCTTTTTAGCCTAAGGCCAGAACAGCAACCTCTCTAATTGACTCCTAACTACCCCACCATTCCTGAACCAGCTTGTCACTGGGAAGGGGCATGAATATTTTATAATTACCTGCAGACCTTTCTCCTCTTAGGGAGTCTGTCTCACCTGAGATAATTGTAGGTTGCTGACTTAAATGGTAGGTCTACAAGGCTCTGTTAATTCACTGCTGTTTGGCCTGTGGAAATTTAGGGGAGAGTGGCTTTATTGGGAGCTGAGAAAGATCTTGTAACTTCATAAGAAATGCATGGTCTTTGTCAAACCTTTGGTCTTCTTCAGGCTCTGAGTTTGTTTATTGCTACTTCACAGAAAGGAAGTAGTGCATGTTCTATGAGAATATGGCCGCAGGTAGTGCCTGGATGTTGGCTTGGTTTAGAAAACTGGGGAAGAAAAACAAAGTAGGTGAGAAAGTCAGGGTATCTAGGTGTTTGGAGAAGAGAGATTGGGGAGCAGTGATTTACTTCTGCATTGATTGACTGTATGTGAGAATGCTTTCAAGAAGAGACCAACAGTGAATTGCCTGCCACTGTGTGTTTTGAATTTAAGTGGTTTTATTTGGTGTAAAGCAATGACAACATGGCTGGGCAAAGAGAAAGACAATTGACTGTTACTAAGAAATTAAATCAGAGTAAAGATTGAAAAATGCTAAACCAGTGAGAATATGATTGTAAAAGATCAACCCCTCTAGGAGGCACCTAATTTCTGGCTCCTGCAAGATGCTGTTCTTTCCACAGAGTTTAATTTGCAAATCATCTTTCTTTCTCTGCTAATGTCCTGCAGTGTAACCCCCAGCCCCATCAATAAAAGATGTGGTGATGAGTCACACATTTGTTGTAGTCATCTCATCTGCAATAAAAATTCAGTCCTCTGACAGTTCACAACATACAAATCATATCAGTGTGCAGTTAAGGTTGAGGCTACAGAGCAGTAATTTAGGGGGGAAAAAGACATTAGATGGTGTAATAGTCTTGAAATCAAGTATTAGACACAGATAAAATTCAGATTTTGGTTTATAAACAAGACATTTGGGTGTGGGAAGCCTGGGAATGTTGGCTCTGCCCTGCTGCAACAGCAAGCTGCAAATGCATTGAGTGTAAATGGAGAAGCCAATTAGGCTGTGTTCAGGGTCTCTTCATTTGGGGCTGAAATGAACAGCTGAGTATTTTTTCAACAGGTTTCCAAGAAGCAGATTCTGTTAGGACATGAAGCAAACTGATAATGACTTTTAATAAACCTTTCCCTTGTCCTACTTTTTACCTTTGACATGTAAAAGATTAAACTCTCATTTGTAAACTGATTGTCAAACAGCGCTGAGCAAGCTCTGCCCATGGAAATCTTAAAGATTATTTATCCATTTTTGCTTGTGTGTCATGCAGTAGAAAGAGACTGCTTTGCTATTTATTTTATTTATGCTGTATAGTTTCTGAGAGGGAAATGAGAAAAAGCATTCATCAGAATTTCTTATTCAAGCTCTCTGTGAGCCTCAAAGTGTTCTGAGAGGAATCAATATGCAAAACTATACACTTATTTCAGTTTTGTATACTGAAAATTTTTATATTTTTTCTGCCTGTAAAAAATGCTGTTAGACTGGCCAAACCTTTTAAAATGCTAGGTATTGAAAAATAAAAGGAAGTGTTCTATGGGGAGATGAGTAGCTTGCATACCAGTATCCAGTTGTGGATACCAGTAAATGTATTTTCTGGTATCCACAAAAAAAAGTGATGTGTACACAGAAGAAACTGTCATTATTGTTAGGTTTCTTGAATTAAGACTTCCTTTTCTTCTGCCCAAAGTTGGTATTCCTGTGAATGCTAAAATAGTGGCAGAGATGTGTCGTCCTGCACGCACAGATATCAGCACCTGTGGACACAGGAACAGTTTTGCTTTTCATGTTTTGGATCCCATATAGACACAGAAAAAGGGATGGCAGGAGTGCACCATGGCAGAGGTACCATGGGTAGATTCTAATGAGTCTTAATCATCTCCAGACTAAAACACCTACATTTAGGTACAGGCAAGCAGTTTTCCACATGTGAGCCAAGGGCATGGTTCTGTTGTCTAAGTGCTGGTGAGATGCCCTAGTTATTCTGCTGGCCTCTGGTGGCTGCCCTGGCGGGGCCTGGGCCTCTGGCAGGTGCTGTGCCTGCTGTATTTGCCAGCCCTCCCAGGGAGATCTCAATAGCAAGGCTTTGTAACAGGCACGGTGTTTCAGCAGCTGAACTAAGTTCAGTCTCCACCTACTCAAAGAGTACCTGCTTCACATCCTTGCTCATACGAATACATTTACATGCAAATACCTAAATTTAAGTGCCTGCTTCTTAAACTGAACTCTACCCCTAGTCTGGTTCCAGGTGAGCTAACTTGGCCAAGCTTTCTGGGTAGGCAGTCATAGCAGCTGCTGTATCTCACCTCACTCGGTTAAGAACACATGCTTGGAAACTTCTGTCTTCATTTTGTTCAGGATCACATGACTTTCTTCCTAATGCTAGCCAGCTCCCTCCTCTGCAAGTATTTCCCCTGAAATCAGTAAAACTTCTTGCAGGAGGAGATACCCTTCCATGTGCTGAAAAGTTTGTTACCTGTTTCCTAAGAAGCACCACATGTGTGAGGGATTTTGGCAAGTTGGAAAGAGCAGTAGTTGCTGCAGAAAAGTAAATATTTATCAAGTATTCTCACATATTCATGCTCTACATGCCCTGATTTTTTTAATTAGGAGCTGCTGTGAGCCCAGGCAGCCCGTGCCAGCCAAGGGAAGGACTCTTCTGGTTTTGAGTTCATGTATGTGTTCAAATGAGTTTCATAAGCAGGCACAGGATGACCTTTTCAAGTAAAGCACTCATGCCTAGTTTAAGGGAATTTATGCTGAACAGAGTGACATAAAATTAATTGGTTTATCAGTTCGCTGAAAACCTATAATTTGATTCAAAGGTAACAGTTTGAAAGGCATTGGATTGAAACTTTATAAAATGTAGTTGTATTTCTTATATTTAAACACACACACATATATAAATATAAATATGTATGTTAATAGCAAAAGGTAGTACAGAAATAACATCAGCCCATTACAGAATGAGGATGGTCACCTAATAAACAGGGACATAGACAAGGCAGAGGTACTTAATGCTTCCTTTGTCTTCCACACCGATGATGGGCTAAGGAGATCCCAGGGCCCTGAGCTGGAGTCCCACTGCTGTGAGAATGATAAACTCCCCTGAACTTGTACAGGAACTGCTGCTCCCCTATGAAGTTGGACCCCTATGAACAATTCAAATTCCCTTTTTGAGTGTGTATAAGGTGTCAAATTTCTGGTAATTAAAAAGTCTGAAGAGTACTTTTTCTTACTAGTGCGTGAACCTAAGGAGTTCATGGTTGAAGTAGCCTTGAAAAGTCCAAATACTCATCACATAACATGGGATGGCCACTCATCTTTTCTCATTCGTTTATTTCAGTATGGAGAAAGCTCATATTGAACTTTCCCATCCACACTGAGACCCTGAGACAAACCCCTTGCAATATCCCCATGTTTGAGTAGAAATGATGCCTCTGTAGAGTGTTTCCAAACTAAATGGCTATTAGCAGCAACTTTTTTGTTGTGCTGTTTAAAAAGTTTTCCTTGGCCAATTAAATTAAACAATAAATACAGGAGAGATATTCTCTTCTCACAGACGTACTTCAGCTCCAGCTCCTACTGACAATCATACTGTGTCTCCAATGAAAGACAGTGGTGAGATTTGGTAAATGTAATAGACAGGTAGACAGTGGCATTTACTGATAAATGTGCATTTGTTAGAAGGTCTCTGTTTCATCCCATGTAGGTACATTGAAATCCAAAGGTATTTCACTGGTTTTTTTTTTTTTCATTCTTCAGTAACAGCATGTAATATATTGAAATTAGCTTTGTTGAAACATATTTATTTATTGATGGTTTTTGCCCAGCAATTATCCAAATCTTTTTGTGTACATATATTGTGAAGCCATAGTTGCTGAATTTTCATATTCAGGAGATTGTGTTCTAATCTTTTAATTTAATTAGTGCTTTTTGGTAGTAAAGTGTGTAGGAAATACAATTCAAATTGCTAGACAGAACCAAAAGTGTTTAAAAAGCTCATAAATTAGCCATTGTGATCCATCATCATTTATCTTTTTGCTTGGATCAAAGGCAAGGGGTTGCAGATTGTCCCCATCAGTGTGTTAGTGTGCAGAGGGAAAGATTTATTGTTAGATGTCACCATCAGGGGGTCACAACTTGGACTGGGAAGGATTTCCTAGGGGAGCATTGAATGCTGAGCACCTAAAATGGTCATCAGCCCTCAGTTTGAACAGTGACCACCTCCGTGCAGGGGATGGGGATCCTGAATAACCCCACACAGAGGAACCTGGCAAGCAGCCTGCTGATCCAGTCTGTCCTCTGTCTCAGAAAAGTGCCTTTCTCCACTGGGGACTCCTTGAACAGAACTCATGAAAGTAAGTGCTGTGCTCATTTTTATTCTAAATACAGTAGGGGATCATGGCTGTATAATGCTACCAGAGGAGGCATGTTTCCTCCTCCCTAGCTATAAGCTCAGTGTTCAGGGCAGTTATCTGTGATGTGATAGACAGAATTTCAATCCCCTCTCCCGTCTGATGGGAATTCTAAACCACATCCTCCCTCTGTAGGAAAAGTCCTTGCGCAGCCCATTGGCTGTACCAGTCCCTACCATAAAAACACTTTGGACCTCTTGTATAAAGACTGTCCATTATAATATCAAGATGTGCCTAAACAAGCCTCAGAGGAGGGTGAGTGCTCTGTTTAGCACTCTTCTTCACTCTGTGCTGTTTTTTTTCCAAAGGAGAAGTGGTAAAATTGTCTTCTGAAATGGCTTCTTTGTTAGTGATAAGCAAGGAGTGGGAATGAAAGTTTGAACCTGTTTATGTCATTGAATAAATGATTATATTTTTTTCTATATCCTACATTAATGCTTTTTTTACTAAGTCTGCAAGGAATTTGTATATCTTCTGCACTGGGTGTCATGAGGTTGGTATTTTTGATGTATACTTTTTAGCTCAAATCAATCAGAGATGGAGAAGAACCTGAAGAACATAGGAAATGTCCTGCTGGGTTTGACAGGAATCATGTGGCCCAGGGCTTGGGCTGTGGGCTTGATCTCTCATAATTCCATCTCTGCAGGCTCCTGGCTGTCTAGAGTGGCCTATGTTAGGGGTGTTGGAGAGTACCCCTACTCTCAGGGTCCATTTTTGGATCTCATTTCTTTGGAACACACAATACTGTCTGCCTCACCACACCCTGTGGTAGCATGTTGCAGAAATCCTCTACCAAGCTTTTGACACCATTTTCTTGAATTCAGACTGGGCTACATGCTGCTTGAAAGGAGCTCTGCCTGGCTGTGACAAGCTGCTGTCTGTGAGCCTGTGTGGACAGAGAGGTATTGGAGTCCTGGGTGTGCAGATTTCAGTGGGTAAAGCACAGACAGAGTCACTGTGGGCAGCTGTGGGCTAGTGGCTGGGTTGCAATTTATCTTCTTGAAGTCTGATTTCCAAATCAGGTCTGGATCTCTCTCTGAGTTTCACCCTGCTCCCTCTCCTCTCTCAAACAGTGGTGCCATGTTTCCAACTCTTCTTTCAGCAAAGAGGCCATTAGAGGCTCCAAAACACAGCTGATGAATAAATGTGTGGGGCTTTCTAGCATGGACCATGTTGTGAGGGAGAGAGGAGAAGTAGCTGTAATCAACACATTGTGAATTAGACCTTGCTCCCCAGTCAGCATCATGTGTCTGTCCCATACTGCCCCATGTGCTTATGGGCAGCAGGAAACAGGAGGGAGAATGTAAATTAAACATTTGATTAACTATTCCTTTCTTTCTGACTGTACCAGAATCAGCATGCAAATGACATTCTGTGTTTTATTTTTTTGCATTGACAGTGTAGCTACACAAAAAATATTATGATCTTCTGCTGCCAAATGCAACTGAATGAATTATTCTGAAGCATTCTGATGCCTGTCTTTGTCACAGTCTCCTATTTCAGTCCCTGTCATGCTCTGTGCCTATCATTCATTATACTTGATGGGTTGAGGGCAGAAAGGTGTCTCTCGCCTTGTTCTCTGGAGAATTTTGTCTTGTCTGTCTCACCTTCAATCACTGCTAATAGCTCTGCTGGAACAAATTCAAGAAGGGGCTGTGAGGAGATGATAAAAATATTTCACAGGGCAGTTTTTATTTTAATAGCTAGTTTTAAAAATGAATTTGCTGGAGCAGACCAAAATGAAGATTGCTTTGAGAGATTTTTCTTACAAGTCTTTTAATTAATTTTTTAATTGTTATTAATCTTTAAGCCCTTCGCATTCTTTTTACATTTCCCTGTGAATTGCCATGAAGGATTGGGTTTTACTTTGATTGACCAATGACCATTTATCTTATGAATTCATTAGGATGAGTTATTGTTCAGCAAACACTGTGTTGGAGGAGAGAACAAAATAGCACCGCAGCTTTAGAATTGTGTTTTTGTGGGATGCTTTCACAAACTTTCAACTGCTGCCCCTACCCTGCTTTTTAAGAGCATTGTGGCTGTGTTTATGGCTGGTCTCCTGTCATTGTTCTGATGTCCTGCAAAGATCATAGTGGGGGAGTGGTGACAGAGCTCACCATTTTGGCACCATTTAGGAGCTCAGTGGCTCACAAGTGGAATTGGTGAACTGTTCTTAAGTGGGATGAAGAGTCCACCAATTTGTAGACTGTATTTACTATTGCTTTCTTGCAGGACTTTCTGACCTCTCTGTTCCAGTAGAATGTCTATCTGAAAAGACACAACTAAAAATCTTGTCCAAGAATTTAAGAAATACCGCAATGTGTAAATGTTCCCAATTATTTCTGTGAGTGTTTTTTCAACAACTGTAATTAATTGCATGAGGTAAGAGATATATTTGGCAATCCTTAGGAAAGGTTTATGTTTCAGTCAGCTGTACAAATAAGTATCAAGGTTTCAAGAATCAATAAAAGGAGAGACCTCCTGACATCAGTAGTCTGAATTACTATTTGCTTTTATGTTGGTCTCCTTTCTGTAAGCATACTGGATACAAGCTTTTAGACAGCAAGAAGGGATTATAACTCACTTCTGGAAGAAAGGCAGACATCTCTGTTGATATTAGTATAACCTGTGATTTAATTTGATTTTATGTCTACATCCCACAATTTTTTCACAAATAGTAAAATGTGATTGTACAAGGACTGGATCAGAAGGATGGTATTAAAACCCGGGAGTGAGACTCAGAGAAACAGGCTCCATACCTGGCTCTACTGCAGGCTGTCTTTGGCAAGGTGGGAAAATCAGCCTGTATGGCTTTTGCAAGAGGTATCCTTTCAGGGTATATATCCTTTGGGACACCAAACAGATTGAAGACCCATTCCTCTTGTCCCTCTCTGTTCATAGTCGCAACCTGAGATGCCTGTGGCTCAGTGTCATTGTCTTCTCAATATCAGGAGGCAGAATAACAATAAAATATAAATCTGTGCGTACTTTCCAGAGTGGTATGGAGAAATAAAATCTGATTAGAAGAAACTGAAGGTACTAAAGATGATTTTTCAGATGACAGTGACAATATCTTTCATTATTTGCTGTGATTTTTTAGAATTTAATTGCCTTGACACAAACACTGTATGTTGAAGCCTTTTTAATTCATCGATTTAAGAGCTACCTTTTCAGACTATTTTTCCCCCTGGGATTAGAAGATTAGTATTTGTTTGAGAAGAAAATAGAGCATTTTGGTGCTGGACTTGATGAAATCATTGTCTGCAACTGTCAAGACAAAAATGACTTGAAGATGGATCATCTTGTTATAGGAGGCTTGCTTCAGCAGTCTGGAACTTACAACCAATTTAGTTATGTCAAAGCATTAAACCACCCTTTCAGTCAAGACCATGTATGAAGTAGTAAATTAAGCATGTTTTACCAGATTTTAATGAGGACTATTTTTAATTAGTTGCAGAAACATGCAGTAATTACATTAAACATTACATTGTACTTGAGGAGTTTAGAGATTAAACTGTTCACTTCATGTCTATTGGAAATGCTAACTGAACCTCTGTGGCCTATGTCACTAATTTTCAAGGATCTATTAATGTCGCAGTCCTATTGCTGGCCTGTCACTGAAAGTTGTGCTGCAGGGGCACACTCAATGAGCTCTGCTTGTGGGCTTTTGGGTCCTGGAGCTGTGAAAATTTGAGGTAGCTCTTCTAAATAACTGGTTTTTAACACAGTGTAACATACAATTCTTTCTTCACTTATGTTGTCTGAGTAAAACCCCATCTCTGTTACATCCAGCTGACACAGAAAACAGGGTTAGTCTTTGATTAGCACAGAAAAACGTGGATTCTGCCCTGTGTGAGTAATGGAAGTGATGCCTGAGTCTATGTTTATCTAGACTTAGCAATCATTAAATTGTTTTATCTTGTTATGCAAATTTATCCAAGAGAATTTCATTCAGAGGCATAGGTTACAATAGGCAAAGGTTACAATCTCTGGAAAGCACCAGACCATCACTTCTAGCATCTTCCACCCCACCCCCCACATTTCTAATCTCACTAATGGTATTGTGATCATTCCAGTTCTTGTGCAGCTGAGAGCTGGAAGACTGCAGAAATTCATATTTAAGGTATGGGAAATGCTCCTTCTATTCTGATTCCATTGGAAGAGACTTAAAATGAGTTATTCTTATCCTTTTCCATTAAGCATTCCTCTGCTTAGTAGCATAAATGTAATTAAGATTGCGGGCCTCATGACTCTTTTTAATGGAATTAGACCTCATGACTCACTTGGGCATTATCTGAAGAAAGTCTGCCCATACAAAATGACTCAATCACTAAGATTGCTGTCTGGCAGCATGCCAAGATATTAGGACCCAAAGAGCTAGCACTTAATCTGATTCAGGGACATCTTTAACATTTTTTGAACATACATGCAAGTATATTCCAAATATCTTTCCCTCCAAAACAGAAGTTAAGAATTTATTTTGGGCACACTCTGCACTCTGAGATGTCTTACAACATTATTGATCCTTTTAAAGTAATTGAATTTAATTCTTAAACATTTTGCAAAATTTCAGATGAAAAAATAATGCATACAAATCAGGACAAAGTTCAGGGCCGTGAAGAGGTCACTGAACACTGAAGGCTGCAACTACTGGCACTTTCATTTGTTTAGCCATTTTCCTTTTTTTTACTCTCTTGATCTCAAGACTGAGTAAAAGAATTGGGTCACACTAAATATCCCATTATTAAATCCCCACCATTACATTCAGTCAAAAATTATTAGGAAAATGTGATGAGAAACAGCAAGCTTTCTTGGTTGATGTCAAGTTGAAGTGAACATGAGCCAGCAGTGCCCTGGCAGCCAGGAGGGCCAACCCTGTCCCAGGGACATCAGGCACAGCATGGCCAGCTGGGCAAGGGAGGGGATTGTCCCCTCTGCTCTGATCTGGGTTGGCCTCACCTCGTGTGCTGGTGGCAGTTCTGGGTGCCACAATACAGAAAAGACATAAAAGTATTAGAGAGTATCCAAAGGTGGGGAATAGAGATGGTGAAGGGCCTTGAGGGGAAGCCATATGAGGAACAACTGAGGTCACTTGGTCTGTTCAGCCTGGAGGAGACTGAGAGGAGTCCTCATTGCAGTCTTCAATATCCTCATGAGGGAAAGTGCAGGGGAAGCCACTGATGTCTTTCTTCTCTCTGGTGACCATTGATAGGTCCCAACGAAAAGGCAGGAAGCTGAGTCAGAGGAGGTTTAGGTGGGATATCAGGAAAAGTTTCTTCACGAGAGGGTGCTTGGACACTTCAACATGCTGACAGATTTCCAGAAATGTTTGAACTATGCTCCCAAATACATGGTGTGACTTCTGGGGCTGCCCAGGAGTTGGACTTAATGATCCTTGTGGGTCCCTTCCAACTCAAAATATTCTAGGATTCTATGATTCATGTAGTATCTTTTTCACATTCTGAGCATAGGTAATAGTGTGACTTCTTGGTCTGAAGGCTGTTTATATTTAAAATCTCCCAGCGGATTAATCTTCCCTGAACTGGTTCAACCATTTTTGCTCCCACTTTAATCTTCTTTGGCACTCAAAGGACATTTATGTACTGTGCCAAATTCTAACCTATTTCCTAGCTTAAATCTTGTCTTCCAGTGAAAGGAGAAGAAATATGCTATAGCCATATGCTTAAAATCAATCATTTATGTCTGAGATGATACTTGCATAACAAAAGGTCTAATTCTCAAGCATGATGATTTGTTACCAAAGTCAAGTAAAGAGGAAGCGCAGGTTCTACCTGTGCCTCTGCAGAGGTGTTGGGTAATGATCCTTGTGGGTCCCTTTTATATATGTATAACTGTATACCAGTCTAGACTTAGGTATGCTGGCCAAGATTTTAGTGTCTTCTTCTTATTTGAATTATTGCCCCAATTTATTATTTCGCTGTTCGTTGCCAGAAAGTTGATATTTTCTCCTTATAAAAGGAAGAGGGAATAATTATTAAATTAATGCAATTAATCATTATCAAAATAGTTTCTATCAAGTATAAAATTTCTCATGGTGATAAACTCATGGTGAGCAATGTCATTCTTTATATTTTTTCTAACCTGACAGAGGCCAACTCATCTTCATTTATGATAAGTGGCTAGAAGCCATTTGGTGTTAATATCAGAATGGGGTACTTTCAGTCATCTAAAATGAAGTGGTGTGGCACAACACAGAAAAGTTTCACTTTGTGAAACCTCAGTGGATATACAAGAATCTAATAATACCTATTCAGTGATCATGCAAGATCCTTTTAATTACTGGGAGAGCTTTGCCAGATGCTGGTGCTGAAACTATACCACAGTCTAAAAAGATATTAAAACAGTGGCAAAACTTTCTAGAAGAGGTATTTTCTGAGGGTTTAGTGTAAGCAGCAACTGCATGCATACAACTTTAATATGTCAGTTAAGAAAACACTGTCTGCTGCCTGTTACATCTCTTCTAGGATGTGTGATCGATATGCTGCACCAACAGACACTCACCTACAGACCCACCTGCCAACAACTGTAGGTATTAAGCCTATGCTTATCCCCTGCTGAGATAGAATTGACATGGCAAGTTGTTTTGTGCTTCAGGTAAATACCAATAGAGTTTAAAATAGTAATAATTGTTAAATTCTCTCTTAGCAACAGGGCCTGATCTGTTCAAGTCAGTGAATGAAAAATATGTCCTTTCTGAAATAGACAGGAACTTTCCCATGGACCTCGGTGGGGCCAGACTACAGTATATGGCTTGTAGCATTAGTTGCCTGTGGATAAGATCCATAATATTTAAAATGATTCAGAAAAAAAAAGGTGGTATTATTATTTCTGGTTTATAAAGTGGAAAACTAGAGCCACCAAGGTGAATGACTGATAATTCCCACATTCTTAGCCCTGAGTTTTTCTGGCTCCCTAGGTGGAGAGTCACAGGCATGGTTGCTCAAAATAATGTGTGAAGCAATACACAAGTATAAAATATTTGGAAACTTCACCAGTTGGCCCCAAAAATGCAAGGAGCCAGTTATCTAACACAGAGTCATTTGTTTTTTTACTTCATGACTTTACAAAATGCTCTGAATACCTGTGGATAAACAGTCTAATCAGTGAAAACTTTTGATTGCTTTGATTGAGGAGCCGTCTGAACACACTAAAATGAGTGAGTGATTAAATGATTACTGATGCATTTACCAACAAATGCCTTTGCCCATAAGCTGTTGTTAATTTTGTTTTCAACCTGTATTTTGACTTAAATCTTTTCTTTGAGTGCTCCTAATAACTGTTAGTATGATAATTTCTTAGAGTAAGTGTTTAATTTTCTGAACCAATGGGGTTGTCATAAGGAAAACAGAATCTTGGTTAAGCAGGAGGCAGCTACACATGTGATAAAGAATCTTTCCATAGACCTTTGACAACTTTTTCTATACTGTTGCTTACAAAAGGGGTGGAAGATGGGAAAGGTCAAAGTCCTACTGTTGGAATGCTGGACCTCCAAGTTATTACTTGACTCTTCTTTTGGGCCAGTCTTGGTATAGCAAAGCTTTCCTGAACTGTGCTAAGGGATACTGCTGAGTGCTCCATCTGTCCTCCTTTACTCTCTGCTGCCAGTAAAGCAATACAAAATAAATATTGTATGCTTTCAGGTAAGTGGAAGAGATATATTAAGGGGAAAAAAGAAACAAAGAAAGAAGAAAAGGAAATACATTTTTCAGTTATGAGGACTTTTTAAAGATATGGAAGAGAAAATTAATTTCTCCCACTGTAATGTCCTCTCAGTCAAATTTTTGCCTTCTTGAAATAGTTATGAATAATAATTTCTTTTTTCTTTTTTTTCCTTCTTCTTCTTTGCAGCATGTGGTTTTCACTTGGAGAGATTAGTCTGGTATATCTTCAAGAGCTGAACTTATCTGAACAATGTCCATCAATCTGACAGATACACTGCTTTATTAAGTTTCTTAAAGACACTGACAAAGCCCATAACTATGAATCTTAATCTTAAGGATCTCAATTCTAATTTGTACAATATCTTCCACTAGATTAGCACAGAGAAAAGATAAAGTGAAAAACTGACTCTGTGTACAAACTAGACAGAACACAGCAAAGCCCAAAATCAATAAAAGCAGCAGAAACTCTGATGCTCTCCTTTAGACATTTACTCACAGAGTGAAGGCATTTTTATCATCAAGTTACCTGGATTACAGAGTAGACTTTATTTTATATGGGATTTTCTCTTTCAAGGAAGAATAATTTTATTGTGGAAACCGTAGTTTTTTTCTCTTAAAAAAAAAAAAAAAAAAAGGCACAACCCATTTATAAACATAATAATAAATTCTTGTGATGCATTTTGAACATTCCTAAGAGAAATTCCACTGATGGAGAAAGGGAATATGTGGTTTTCAGGTATTGGTGAGCCAGAAAGCAACTCCTCTCATGTGGGAATTTCAAGACCTCTTTGTCATTAGGGCATTCAAACATGGTATTCTGTACCCAAGGAAGCTCTGACTCCTGCAAATAGAAAGAAACAAAAAATCTCTAAAGAAGACTACTTTTCAAGCTGTGTATGTGTGCTGGTTTTCCTTGGGGCAGAGTTAATTTTCTTCATAGTAGCTATGAAGAGGCTGTATTTTGGATTCCTGCTGGAAGCAGTGTTGATAACAAAAAGGATGTTTTATTATGACTGAACAGGGTTTCACAGTGTCAATGCCTTTTCTGCTTCTCACCCCACCAGTGATAGTGGTATGACAATTCCTATGTTTGCACCATGAGAAATTAAAA
>VWYO01001731.1:149437-163971 GCA_013400275.1 Rhadina sibilatrix | reverse complement strand
AAAAAAAAAAAAAAAAAGAAGTTTAAGTTACTTAGTACTGAATTATCTCTTTGTAAAAAAATTCTCAGCTGCATATGTATTTTCTGCACCTATACACTTATGTGTATATTGATATCATTTGGTAAAAGGCCTCCATAGATACACAGGCATTATGCTTTTTGTACTGTTTCTTTAATTTACAAGTCAGTATGAATTTCCTTTTTCCATTTTTGACATCAAGACAATGACTCAAAGTCACCTGCAGGTTCAGAAGATACTCCATGTACTTGGATACTCTTGTAGTGCAGGAGTTGTTATGGAATTATTTTTTTTTAATAAATTACATTAGAGAATAAGCTTGATTTATTTGATTACATTGCCATTGTGGGACAATCACGAGCAATTTAGGGTATTAAACTGAAGCTGCACAGAAATGTGAGAAGTCTATTTCGGGCTCTCAAAGTTTGATTCTTTTGATAAGAGAGTGTCTTGTGCCAAATGAACATTGGAGTGGCCTTCTGATTGCTTCCAATGTTCACTGTAATTTCATTATGGTGACCTTGAATGCAGAGTTGTATCAGTTCCTTACAGGCTGACTCATCTCTGCTACACTCTTTTACTCCATAAAGGGTCAAATTTCCACTTCTTACTTATTCGTCCCCTACACAGAATTCCCATGGGCATCTAAACCACATATGGTTTTGAGACACAACAGATTTTGGGCAATATCTTTATGAAGTATTTAATGGCCAAATTAAAAGATGCAATGTCTGTAAGTACATTATTTTGGATTTACCTCTGCATACAATAGCCTGGAGGGCAATGCTATATTGGAAGACTCCCTTTTGATTTCCCAGAGTGAAAAGAGGGTACAGATGCTATTTCAGGCCCTCTGCAATACTCTTGTTTGGCTACAAAGTGTATGACCTTGTTGGTGCACTGAGCACCTTTCTGAGCACAAGATGAGCACCAGATAAGGCATTTAAGCATTTCTCATGTCTCTGAGCCATGACTTAATCGTGAGTCATATCTTGTAGTTTTGTACAGACTGAGGAAAGGTGCCATCGTGCCTGCCATTTATGAATAAATCTGCAATTTGCACCTAAATGATGTACTAATGTTCTATAAAGTTTGAACAATGCCTTTTTTTTTCAATTAAATTGGAAACACATTATATGAAATGTTTAGACATTAAATAGAAGGGGGAAAGTGGCTACAGAGTTGTAATCCATTACCCATACATAAGTCAAGCTGAAGTAATTATGTAGCACATCTTAGACAATGAGGGTGCAACAGGCAGAGGACTATCTATCATCTTTATGCTGCGAGGGAAGGGTCACAGTTTAAAAAGGATATCTCTTTGAGAAGATTTGACAAGTCAGTCACAGCACTGAACACTTCATCTGCTTGACTATGGCTAGAGCTGGGGTCATCACTCTCTTTTACACTTACATGTGAGTTTAACTGAGACTTAGCACTTGCTGTGCCTTGTTACCAGCATCGAGGGATGTCACACAGGGAACCTGTGCGACAGTGTGATGTCCACAGCTCTACAGAGCCCTTAGAGCAGTCAGTGGCTTCTTCAGGGGTTTCCACCTCTCAGTAAGAGTGGAGTGGTAGTCAGTGCTTAAACACTCAAATCAATGCCATGATCTCTCTCCCTACCCATCAGCCTAAACCTGCTCATGTGATGATCTGCCCTAGTTCCTTAGGAGGAGCCAGGGTTGGCTCCCTTGCCTTGGAAGCCAGAGGGTTGATGTTTGCTTGCAGAGAGCTGCCTTGGTGCTATGTTATTATGAAGCACCTCATCTCTGTTGTGGAGGTTGTATTTGTTACTGCTTTACTTGATAATTCTTTGAGCTTGGACAATACAAATTACACTGGGGAGTGGCTATCGGTTTGCATTAGGAAAAAGTAAACAACATACTTGACTTTTCTAATTGTTCTAGACAGTTTTGTCATTTATTTTTTTTAAGACTGTGCTGTTTTTAATATGCTACCCTCTGGTCATTTTTCTGCTTTCAGAGAACAAATTTCAAAGAAAGAATCATCCATCTTGTCCCAAATCTGCCAGAATGCTGTAGACAGCTATGCTACCTGATGTTTATTGGGCAAGATTGAACCATTGATTTTTTACATGAAACTCCCCATTGCCCTGAACAAATTGTAGTGAGGTAAAGCTAATGGCATAACTGCAGACCTTACAGATGAACAAGACCTGGTTCATCTGGCATTCTGTTTTTTTTTCAATCTCTGGTTAAAGCATTTCTCTGTTAGTATGCATTTCTTTCTTTAACTTGCTTTAAGTTGCTTTCAAACTGTTTGTAGTAAGTTGAGAGAAGAGTGTCTCAGCTATATAAAACACAGCGAATGGGTTACTGCTATTCTCACCTATGACAAATTAATAAATGAAAAAAAATACTTATTTTTTTTTTTCTGTGCCAGTTCAAACCTCTGACACTTGCAATTTCTATAATACCTTTGAGAAAGAAACTTAGGCTAGAAACTCAGTTGCTTCAGAGTGAGATTGTAAACAGCTGCTCCCACGTCTTTGTGCAAAAATGTTTCTTAATCACCGGTGATTTCTCAGAGTTGAGCAAAGGAGATGAGGATGGCTGACTGAATGCTATGCTTGATATACAAATGGAGTTCCCACAATTCCCACTCTGATCTGTAAAAAAAAAATTATCTCTAGGAGAAATGGAGGAATGCGTGCCAAGGGTGAAGCTACGTGCTTTGTGCTTAGAACAGCTGGTGATCCTAGCAACTCAGCTGTACTCCAGGTGAGAAATGATATCTCCTGCTCTGTAGGGCCATGAGTAGATTTAACCATCTTTCTCACAAACAACATGGCCGTTTTCTAGCACTTCTGGGCACAGATGTGATAGCAAAATAAGTCTACTGAAGACCAGAGCTATCATGTATCACAGAGAGAAGCCTGTGTAAAATAATAAGCATAAAAATATGCAAACCCCACTTTTCACTCCAAATCTACAATAAATGCCAGGAGAGCAGAAATATAAGACAATGTAAATTAATTATTTACTTTAAATAGAAAATTTCAAAATAGAGAGCCACCAACCATGAATGAAACATTTTCTTGGAAAAGAGCAAGCTTGCAATGTATCCTTGGCTTTCTCAGCAGTTCATAACAGGAACAGGTGGTACTATGAGACCACATTCAACTTGAAAGAGATTGAACTCTGCCCCCTTAAGGCTTTGCTGCAGATATTCCAAATTTTGCACCCACAAAATGATAGATACCCTCAATTATGGTCAGGGAATCTTTTCTTAGTAATCTGTAAATGGTTTCATTATTATGTGTTTTACAGGGAGGTTTTTTTTCACTGCTTAATCATAATTATTTCCTTCTGTTTTCCAGTATTCTAGAAATTTTTATGTTCTGTCTTCATTCTAAGTTCCCTGCCACTCACTGCAGGGATTCATTTCACTATTTTATTTAATTAAAACATTTTTATGACTTTTCGTATTTTTCCCCGGGTCATTTGTGAATATTGATGCAAAATTTGGACAGGGGAAAGAAGGTGTTTTGAATCTTTTTAGCTCAGGGCAGGGGAATAAAATACATAACCATGCTGGCTTAGATGGATTAGCTGATTTCTTTCCATGTGAAGAGTAGGGTACTGTGATTCTGCTGTATAGTGTAGAGTATATTCTCCTAGCAGAATATACTCCTAGGGTCTCATGAATTATCCCTTACTGGCACTGAACATCTGCTGAAGTTTCTTTTGATCCCCTTGTTTCTCTTTTTGCAAACCCATGAGAGAAGCAGCTTGCTTGTTTTATAAGATTGGAGTCTGATTTCTCATTTTGGGGAAAAACCATGTGTTTCCTCATCAGCACGCCTGAATAATTGCAATGTTTTTGTTTTACTTTCAGGATAACCTCACAGAGGCTGGCTTATGCCACAGACAAATGTGGAGGGCGGAAGACTGAAAGATGGTTTTTTCAAGGGCTGATCACTTTTGGGGCTGCCAATGGTCAGCATGGTTAGCTGTGTGTCTGGGAGTGGATGGTAACAATTACTTGTTGCTTTCAGAGCTGATCTGTTTGATCTAATGAAGTGCTTTTCAAGATTTCTGTGTACTAGCTGAACACAACAGTGAAAATGACAAAGAAAGATTAACTGCCTTTGAATTTACCTGTATATTTTTCCTGCTTTAAGCTTGTGAAAGTCCCAGGACCTCTGGGATCAGAGATATCAAAATGGTCCTGCTTAAACAATCGACTTTGAAATTTAGTACACACTTTATAAATACACATTTGGAAAATTACAATAAAGAGTAAGGATCTCATTAATCTCATCCTGCATCTAATGCACTATCTGGAACATTTCTATTGTGTTTAAAGAAGATGGAGTTGAGTTGCTGTTTTGAAACTGGATTCTCCCAAATAAAGAGTAAGAATATGTAGCATATAAAGATGAAATGCTATTTTCTAAATGAGGAACTGTGGTAGAGGAGTTATGCATGATGAGTGGAGGGACTGGGAATTTAAAATGTTTTGTTGTCTGAAGTATCTGAATTGAATTGTCTGTACAGAATAAAAGCAAAAGGGTGTTCTTTATTCTGTGTTGGTCCTCTCTCTTGTGCATTGAACATCAAAATACTGGTTTGGATTACAGGCAGATATCAGTCTTTTTTCTGCTAATCTTCCCTGTAAATGTGCTTTTTCTTATCAAACATGTACCTTGTGAGTAAATTAAAGGCATTCTTAAGAGCTTTATTGATATTTGTATCAATCATCTGGGAGAAAATAGAAAATTGTCACTTGCGAAATTTGCAGGTGTCCTCAAGCTACTGGGTAAGTAAACAAAGAGAGGGACAAGCCAGGCATATGGAGTGAGTTGGATTGTTCTGTAAATGGGTTGATCTGAGCTGTGGGCCTTTGAAGACAACTGAAGACTGGGTTTCAAAACAAGGAATGTAGATCTTTTGAGATAGGACATTGTTATGCTGACACTGAAAAGATCTTAAGAGGAAGGTACAGTTAGCAGGATAGGCATTTCCATTGAGGTAGTTAGCCAAAGAGCTCATGTGACCTTGGGAGGCATCAGCAAAGGCACAGGTAGGAGGAAAGGCAGGATGTCTGTGTCATGGCAAAGCTCTCACTGGAATCCTTCAGATCTGAGATCCTAATTTTGAGAATTCTTCTGAAAAGCTGAAAAGGTTTTGAAAGAGTCTAAGCTGTGGTCTGGAGAACAGGTAGAAACCTGAACAAATTACCTTAAATTATTCACGTTGCGGATGTGATTTCCTCGTTGCCTACAGATACCTATGTGTAGGAAAAGCTTCAGAAAAACAACAGCTCTTTAATGCAACAACAGAAAACTCAGGACTGGGATCTTTGCTAGGCAAATAAAATTTTTAAACAAGTTGCAGATATTTTAAATGGTGAATATACCTATCTCCTGGAGCAATTCAAGGTAGATGTGGTGTATTCCCACTGCTAGAATTTTGAGAAACCTGGGGCTGGACATATTTCTGAAATATTTGATTTGGATTCAGCCAGAGTTCCTGGATAATATGGATACAATAGATGAAGTTTTGGTTTCAGGGTTTAGACTAAAAATCAATGGTTCCTTCTGAATCAAGTATTGATGAGATGTTTAGAGGTGTCCTGTTTTAGTGAAGAGGGACACTGTCAGCATCACTGACAGAGCTGAGAATGGTATTATCACACACTGGTTAATATTTCAATATTATTGGACCTCTTAATCCAGGAATCTGCACATACTTAGATATGTGACTTGGGAGATGAACCTCTCCCCTTTTTTGGGTCTCTGTCACTCCTCTATCTCATTTGGATGACAAGAGGGGCCATAGCCATTCCCTGATGGAAGCTTCCCCCCATGGTGGAGCAGAATGTCAGCAGGAGTGCCCTGAGGCACGGGAATTGTTGTATCTGCACTAGCTGTCCCCCTCACCCATCCATTCCTTCCCATACGACCCTGCTTGTTCACCACCTCTGCTCTGATGGCTTCATGAGGAAGAGGAAGATTGCTGCCACTTGAGGCTGAGATGGGGAAAAGAGGCAAACTGTAGTGAAAAGACTGTGCAGAGGGCTTAGTCCAGCTCTGGTGAGGGGGAGTGGGGAGGAAGCACAGGTGGAGGCACAAGAGAACAGGGCAGCCAAGGCCTGGGCTAGCCTGTGCAGCACTCGGGAGCTTGTATGCAAACCAGCTTGTTTAGCACCTTGTAACTCTGTTATTATTCAGTAATTGTAATGGGGAGACAAGACCTAACAAAAGGACTTGGAACATTCCTAAACCTCAACAAGTCCTGGAGGAAGACTAATGCATATGAAACAGTCTGGAAGGAGGAAGACCTTTAAATCAGGTTGGAATGAGTTGTGGTGCTTTCAGGAATAGCCTGCTTGGATGCAGCACTCAAAGCGTCTCTGCTGGGCTGGTGTGCGGCCTCCTAATCTGACTCACAATCTTAGCTCAGATCTTGCCCCAGCTGAGAAGATCTGAACAGCCTCAGGGATCTAGGATCTTAGCTATGGGAACAGCTTGGTCACAACTGATGTGCAGTGGTTGCAAGGAGAATGACAGCAGTACCCAAAGTTTTGATAGAGTTAAGGAAACATATGGAATAACTTTTCAGAACTTGGTCAGAGATCTCTAAACACCAAAATTTACTCAAGGTTGTAAACACATCTCAATACAGTGTCTGAATGCCTTGATTCAAAGAGCTTCCCAGTAAACCAGAACATAAAAATTCTGTCCGTACCCAGAAACAAATTATGTTCATTCACCTTGTAATTTGATTTTGATGATATGTTTTGCAGTTTTCTCCTTTGGCTCTGAGTCATTACTCGTAGTGGAAATACTGACGCGTGTAATGGCTCAAAACAGCATGTGGAAGCTTTCCACTCTTCCCTCTGTCTCTGCTCACCAGGACTCATTCAATCACTCATTGTCTTTTAGCAGCAGAAAAACATTAGACTGCATATAACCATGCATTAAATGGTATTAGTGGGCACCTGGAAAGTGTTGATAAAGTTCTTCTCATATAAGTAAGGGTGATTCTTAGCCAGACTGGACCTCACCCATGTTGAGCATCTGAAAGGATGAAAGGCTTCTGAAGGCTGAGTCTTTTCAGCAGTGTTTTTCTGATGACCTTATAGCTTTTGTTTTACTTATTCCACCCTCTCTGAATTTCTACTCTAACTTCTCTGCAGGTAATGCAGATTGTTAGCAGGGATCTCACTGGGGCTGTACATATAGTTTTTTTTTTTCTCTGCAATCTGAAAACCTGGAAGAATAAAGGTCCCTAGTGCTTTCTTGCAAAGCAGACAAGGAAAAAAGAAATGGATTCAGCTGAAAAGCCCCAAACCTAAAAAAGGTGTTGTTACAAATCAAGCGGCAGCCATTATGCTACCTCTGTAAGCAGAACCAACTTTAAAAATTGACCAAACTGCAAAAAATTACAACTAAGCACTGCTTTTTTGCAAATTTAGAGAAGCTGCCCTCCCTAACTTCCAAGTTGTAGATGCAGAGTTGATGCTTATTTTCAGTGTGGATTTTAATCTGTATGTTACTCTTCAGTATCAAAGCTAACTAGACTAGCTAGCTAACTAAACAGGCTAGCCCTGTTTATCAGCATCTTACTAAGAAACAGAAAATAAAGCCTGTCTCTAAACTTACACCATCTCCAAGGAGCAATGTTTTTGTCCACGTTTGTTGCTGTGACTGCACATGGAAAGTAGTCCCTTGTATTGAGAATTATGTAGTTCTGTAAAAACAACGAAAATACTGACTCCTGAAAAAATTTTAATAATAGTATTAAAATTTAAAATTCTAATTATGCCCCTGACATCTAGGAGGAGCAGTACTTGAAGCAATACTCATAAAAATACTTCAAACTCATTACCAAGAAAGACTATTGCAGTACAGCAACCTTTTCTTCTGCTGAGTAGAGAGAGATTGAGAAGGCATTTAGATCTAGAAACCTAATGATTTGCCATGGCTGCTGTTCTGACTGACAGTTCTTCACATCTGTATTACTGTCTGAGCTCAGCAGGAAAGAGATTTCACAGGTGACCATCGGGGAGATGGAAAAGGGTCTTTTTCTGCCTATATTCCTCCAAAGGGCTTGATTTTATAAGCTTTTTTACTAAACTCATAGCACGTTCTCTCAGACATTTTTAAAAATGCAGCCTTGACTACAATTTTTTTTCCTTTTATAATATTTTTTCCTTTTATAATATACAAGAAGTAGGTATGGTGTTTCTTTTTAATCAAATTGCCATTGATTGAAGCATTTTCTAACAGTTAGGAGGAGCCTTTTTTCTGCCTTTTGAGCCTTTTTTCCCTTCAAGCCAGAGAAGATTTACACCTATGTATCCTATCTCCTAGGAGAAGCTCTGATTAAAAGATTAGGCTAGGTCATGTCATCACTGACTCTTCACCTATTGGAAACAGGTCACTTCACTAAAAACCCTCTGCAAGATCTGCTGGATGAAGAGAAAGAGGCTCTGTGGCTATGTCTAGGAGAACCACCAGACTTGGTGGACAGCTCCTAGGCTTGGATGAAACAGCAAAGATTGAGAACTTGAATTTTGGGGGGATCTGGGCCAGTACTACTGCTTGTCTATATTTTGATTGGCTTCAGCAGGAGCTGGAGCCTTTTTACGTTTGTCTGTTTAATATTATTGCTTTACGTGCCAATAGACTCGATACACACCATTTGTACTTTGCAGTTTGGAAGAAACTGTCTGACTTAACAGCTGGAGGACACAGTAAATCAATAGGACTTTAAAAGCATCTTTGAAAGAGGTCAAAAGTCCAAAGGGGAAAAGTGACAAACCTTTGGCTCTGTGTACCAAAAAATTGTACCTTGATGAAGTAAAGATCTGGGGAAACACAGGGGCAGGGAATTAAATGAGGGACTTGGAAATGCTGAAGATTAAAATGAGAAACTGGAAAAGCAGAAAGGGAGACAGTGAGAAGGTAGATGATACTAAACAGACTGATGATGCAGACTTCCTTTTGAAAGGGCTTTTTTAATTCTCAAAACTGTAGCAAGCATCTTTTTTTATTTATCCTCTAGATACTTTACCCTAGAAGTCTTATTTAACACCATAATTACATAATTTTGTGCTCAGTTAGCTTTATAAGCCTCAGTGGAGGATCATGAGCATCCCTTTCACACAACTCTGCATTTTTCTGCTGTTAATTTAATGCTTATGAAGAGCCCATAAATTTGTATTGATCTTTCCTTGTCCTTGCAGACTTCAACCACATTAGTATATGGAACAGATGGGAGTCTTTAACTCATTAGAGGGAACCAGTTTAATACTGATCCCATCAATCTGTTCTATTTTTGCCTTGGAGACAGGAGTTTTTCTGTGCAGTGTGTAGTTATATGCATTTGCTGTTGCGTGTGTACCTAGATGGCAGGTTCTGAAGCTGCTGAGGCAGAACAGAAGGAAGCAGGAACATTGCAGAGTAGATGAAGAAGAGACCTTTTGGCATGCTACCAAGCAGAATGCATAATTAGAATGAATTTATAATCACAATGCAGCTACTTAAGGAAAAGCAGGAATACTCAAGCACAGCTCGATACGGTTCAGAGTTTGACCTGTTCGTGTTTAAAAAACCCACACTAATTCTACTGATAAAGGCTCCACCTCCTATATATTTAATCAATCTTGGACTTTAAATGCTCTGGAGTGTTTTCTACTTTCGTGCTCCTCTAAAACTGTAACATCTGGATGGCTTTAAGACCTGATCTGAATCAGTAAAACAGAAAAAGGTGTGCTTCTGTGATTAACAGACTCCTTCCATCAGGTTAGATTTCTCGTTCTTTTGCTTTCATTGCTGAGTCTGGATTTCTGAAAAGTTAGTGTATGATCAAGCAGGGAAAGTGTCACCTGAAAGATTATCACAAATAATGCACAAATAAATCACAAAAGAGTGAGACATGAAAAAAAGATTACATTAATTTATTAAACAAATCCAGTCTTTGCAATGACAGTAGCTTCAATTCCAGTAATTAGTACACTGCACAATGTAGTAATATTTGTTTCTGCTTAATTTGGGAAACTCTTTCAGAAAGATGGCTGAAATATAGAAAAACAGCATATACTGAGAAAAACAGAGACTGAATTTTACAACTTTATTTCAAATCATGACCACAGTCCTCAAAACACTGAAAACACATCCAATGATTGCTAATTTGAGCAGCAAGTAAAATTTTAATTTAATTGCACTAGTGGTATTGGATGTGTATAGGAGTGTAGAGTGCAAACAAAAACATGACTACAGAGTACATTTGGTTTGTTTTTAAGAGATTCTATGGTCTCAGAAAAACAGTGAAAAAATAAGTGGATATCATTCATGATAGAAACTTTTATAAACCAGACAACAGATACATCATGTGGTTTTCTTCCTATGTCTCTTGTTGGTAGGAACAGGCCCAGATAAATAGACCTTCTTTCTTCTAGAAATCTGTCTTCTGTTACTTGACACCACAATAATGTCAGTAGTTGCCAACACCAGCCAGATGTTAATTAATTTCATACCAGCTACTAATTATGGTGCCATAAGCTGCATCTCCATGTCTTTTTACTTTTGTCCCCGCAAAGAGCTATCCTACTATTTCCTGAAAGTTCAGTTTGTTTCCTTTTAGGCAAATTATTAAAGAAGATGAATGTAAATTCAGATTACAGACTGAAGTAAAGAATAAACTGCAAGATCAGATAAATTCTGATCTTCTTCTAGATTTTATAAAATAAATAAATGTACAAGAATGATGCAAACATTTTCTAAATGTATGTTTGATGAAAAGAATATATGTAAATCCGTGGTTTCAGGCTTTCTAATTGCTTAGTAAAAAGGTCTTACAGAACAGAAAAATTCTACAAATATTAATTTCAGGTTCTTTCAAACTGAAATTTATTCCTAGCTTATTTGTTATTTATATTGTTTTCTTTAAATAAAATGAAGCAACAGATAAAACATGAGACTATGAATAATTTTAACAACAGGGTTTGTAACTGGCCATTACACATCCAATGTTTATGTCCTCACAAGGGAAAAAAGAAAACCACAATGCAAAACTTAGTCAAAGATTGATTTAACTAACAGACAGCCTAATATTTTATTTTATTTTATTTTATTTTATTTTATTTTATTTTATTTTATTTTATTTTATTTTATTTTATTTTTAATCTAGCAGTCCAGCAGATAATCAATAAAACATTGTATTGTCAAACTGTGTTGATGATACCATTGAGTCCTTCTGATTTTAAAGAGAAAGCTTGATTAACAATGACACTTGAATTACAATATTCTTGAAACTTAGCATAATCAGTCCAGACATGGCCATGTACACTTTGCATCTCAGACCACAAGCCTGAACCTCAGCTAACTGGCATAATTGTCATTTGCCATGATAATCCTTGGTATATGTTGAAATAACAGAAATCTCCTGGGGCCTGTTGCAACTGCAAATGTGGGCCGTGACCAAAGCCTTTGCCTACAAACACAGCTGAGCCTATGTTGAGCTGGTAGCAAGTTAAAACTTTCCAGAAGTGCCATGTCCACAGTTAGGAGGTTGTTCTGTGTGAGGATGTTCTCAATTTGCTCTCTGAAGAAGGGCCTGTGTGTACTTTAATAATCAGCTGAAAGGAGAATAAGGTTAAGAGGACCAAAGCACTCTATAATATGGTGGCGAGTGGTGCAGGCAGGTATGAAAAGCTGAGTCCCTGCTCCAGACACAGCTTGTGTATTTCAGTAGATAGATACTGGTTTCTGTGGCTGGTGCTCAGGATTGCCCCCTTTCTCATCAAGCATCCTAGGACAGCCCTGGCTAGTGCATAGTCAGAGTCCGGCCACAGCACAGAGGCACAGCTTCAACACAACACCTTCATTGATAGCTGACTTGATTTTGAACCACTTCAGGTAAATAAAAAATGCAGGTCCCACAAGTCTTAGGCTTCAGTGCATAAGCTGTATTTAAAAAAAACCCAACAAAACAACCAAACAATCAAGCAAAGTAAAATTTGTGAGGTTTGAAGAAACTAGGACCACTCTTGGATAAAATGTGGCCTTAGCTCCACTGACCTCAGGCAAAATCTGAACCTACCAGTGTGTGCTAAGCTTGTTTTGAGCTGGTGGGCTGACAGGAGGAGGGTGTGGGGGTGCTTCAGAGCTGAGCTGTGGAGGGACCTCGGTCTGAGATCCGAATCAGTCTGCCAAAATGGGATTACGCCTGAACTGGGACTTTGGCAATCAGTGCCTCTTTGGTACAGAACAAAAGCACAAATGCAGTTGTGACAGCTCTACAGTGAGCAGCTCCTAGCACTGTCAAACAGAGATCTCTGGATGGCATTTCTAGATGGTGATGATGTTCTCGGTTGTCCATATATCTCCTACTTCGGCTCTGGGCTGCATTTGGCTCTGAACAGCTAAAATGTACCTGAATCAAAATCAAGGGTAACCCCTCCACTCACTTCATCTGAGAGAGCAATTCAGGTGTTTGGGTTCTACTGTACATTTAATGTTCTATCTTGAAAGTTTAGTACTCTTTGAGGTGATTTTAATCTTGTTGGAAAAGAAAGGTTGCCTAAATAAAATACAAAGTAATACTGTAAGTATAATAAACCAACACATGTAGTTTTAAATGTTCACATAGTATAGAAATCTTTAATTGTCTTCTTAGAAATATCTTACAAATGAGAAATCCCAGACTTTCCCCCAGGTAGACTTTGAGGGCTGATATCAAAGGGTCAATATGTATGTATGAATCTATAGATGATATTCTGTCACAGGTTACCTTAGGCAATGGGGCTTTTATGGTTTTAAATGCATATAGCCCTGTTTATAGCCTATATAATGCAGTGATATCTTGACAATTATAATATTTTAACTAAGAAGATTTAAAAAAAAATGCTGTCTGAAGAAGCTTTGGTGATTTACTTGATTTAGAAATTAAATGGAAGCCCAGATTCTTATATATATTAAGGTCCAAGAACCTGATGAATTGCTGCTGTCAGCTACATGCAAATTATGCCTTGAAGCAGAGCTTTTGCCTTCACTTCCAAGACAGCATAAAGTTAATGAGCCAAACATACGAAATATTCTTACACAACCAAAATAGAAGGGAAAAGGAAAATTTGGACTGGCAGTTGTTCAGAAATATTGAGGCTGTTTATAAATATGACCCAAAAATGAAAAAAAAGCCAGAATCTACTAAAAAATGAGAATTTGTTGTCAGTGGGAGCACTTTATAGTGGTAACAAGTTAAGGGCAGCATTTATGAAAGATGCTGTGGTTTTGAATTAATTTGCCATCCATGAGTTCATGTGACTAAAGTTTCCTGTAGTGACTGAAGCTACTGTGAAGGAAGCACAAGAGAAACTTGTGAGGACTTGCTGGAGTTAGTTTAATTTAGTTAGAAATTTTCATGTGTCTGTGTGTATCTGCTCTGTGACTGTGTCTTCTCAGAGGTTCAAGAGCCTAACCTTGATTGCTCTGCAGAGTGAGAGCAGCATGTGTTTCTCACTTATTTTGGCACGTTTGGGATACACTGGGGATGTGTGGGAATGGAGCAGCACTTTACTATTTTTTTTTTTCTCAAGGGTTGTTTTGTTGAACAAAAGATCTGCTGTCTCTCTGTTTTCCTGATACAGAGCCTCCCAGCTGTCATCCCTCCATGGTCAAGACTTCTTACAAAGAAGTACATGAAAAGTGTCTACGGAGCTGTTAAGCAGCAAATAAAAGACACCAGTTTCATGAAGAATGAAATGTAATGAAAAGGGATGTGGGAAGGACAAAAGTTTGGCTCTCTACTACAATGTTAGCTCTAAGCAAAGGAGACCTCAAAGACAGGACAGCTAAAAGAATGGGATCTACTAAAAGAAAATTACTGTCACAGAAGAAAAGGAGTATATGTATCTCTGCTTATGATACAGAGGGTGTGTTGATATTTTTCCCTGCCAATTTTGAATTTCACAAATGATGAAACATAAAGACAGAAGAATAAAATAATTTAAGTCCAGATTTGGACTTCAATGGCAATGGAAAATGAGTGGAGAGACTATAATTTTGAATTAGTAAGCTTGATCATCAGTTGATAAGCATCCAGGATAGAAGGACCATCAAGAAAGAGTCATGTTATCTGTTTTCCTTTCATATTAGGGTTGTAGACAGCTCTGTTTGAAGTGGGAACTGGTTTATTGTTAGTGGTGTTTCCTGTGCTATCCATGGTCCATGGGTAAATAACTCTGCTGCCAGGGCTGTCTATTTGTTGCCTGTCATAAACAATAGATTATATTTGCTTGTTTGTTAATTCTATGTAAGTCTAGTTTCTGGGGTCACCCTCTTAGAACATACACAGTCTTTCTCCAGGCTGTGTTGTGCTTATAAATGATACAGCTCCAGCCTTGATGGGTTTTGCATCATTCTTCTCTAACTTCTACTTGTCACGTTATTTCTCCCGCTGAGCTTGGCAGTTCTAGTTATTGAATTAAAACTTTATATAATTATATGACCATCCCCTCAAAAAAAAAAAAAAAAAAAAAAA
>VWYO01001731.1:94256-149403 GCA_013400275.1 Rhadina sibilatrix | reverse complement strand
AAAAAAAAAAACAAAACAAAAAAACCCAGAAAAGAAAGCCCCTTCTTTGTTAATGTCTATCAAGATGAGGACCAATTTAAATCAGTCTGGAGCTTTTCTGGTTCAACATTAATCATGAACTGCAGAAAGTCATGTGTATTAGCACTTTTTGCAATTTTTAAGCTTATGATGGTGGTAAAATTCAGTGGTTTAGTAATTTATCTTGGAACTAAGTTGTAAGCACCAAAAATAATCATGTGTCCTTTGTAATTTGCTGGTTTTTGCTTAAAAGATTAGAATTGAGTGCACAAATACACATTTTACAAACTGTGGCCAACGTTGACAAGACTTGCACTGCTCAAGATTCCTGTGTATCATCATGGTGTGGGGAAGGCAGGCACAATCTCCTGAGGGCAAGGAGATAGCATCTAGCTCTCTTCCTATAGTGATCTTAAAGTACTTAATCAAATAGGAAAATAACCACCGTGCATGCTTGATCTTGACGAAGAAAAAAATGGAGAATGAGTAGTTAGAATTGCATGTAATCATGTCTCTATAATGATTTTGGTGGAACTCTTCCAAGATATACCAAGGATAGAATGATCTCATGTTCATGTCAAAAAAACCTCTTTCAAACACTTTTAATGTGTTTAAAAATGCATACTGAAGTGCTCAGCACAGTGGGTGGGATCCACTCTGTCTAGCTTCAGACACAGACAGCATAGGAATACGTCTGGCAGCCAAAGGTCATCTGAACCCCAGTTAAAAAGTCTACACTACAGCTGCAAAGTAGCTTAGGTCAGTCTGCTTTGTAGTGACCTTGTCAAATTAGCCTTTTCTAACTCTTCAAGCAGCCCTTAGGGAACTTGGCCCATGCTCTGCTTTAGCAACTCCTTCCAAGAGTGAAAACACAAGGGACTGGCCCAGATTCATAGATGTTCTTCCTACTGAGTTTCAGTGCATTCTGCTGCTCATTATCCCTTTTGTTTCCCTTAGAAAGGGAAATAATTTTCCCTTTCTAAGGAGAAGAGGCCAGACCAAGAGGAAATAGCCTGGATCTTGTAAGTTTTCCAGTCCCTGAGGCAACTTCACGATTACTTTTGTTTTGGTTACAACAGATGCCTGTCTAATGACTTTGTCATCAAGACAACCTTCCCTGCCCACAAAGGAGGTAGCTTGTTGTCGGGGTCCACTTCTTTCAAATAGTGGATGATTTTAGCCTGAAGCCCACTATGAGACAATTTATACTGAGGAACAAGGGAAAATACACTGGAGAAGGTCATGCTTTCAGTAAATGTAGTAGAACCTGAGCATTCCAAAGTTCCCTGCATCTGGCTCCTCCAGGTATGGAAGTCTTGGGTTAAATTCCCATCATGGACCACTGTGAAATACTATCTTTCAAAAAACAAGACTCACTTCATAGGCTCCCTTGAAATGGAACTCCTTTAGTCTGGAGGTGCTTGCTGCTTCATTCCTGGCTCCCTGAGTTCCCACCATGTTGGTCATTGCAGAGATGAGGGGACAAAAGAGATGAGGTCACATGGGCCAGTGACAGAGCAGATTTCCATGGGAACATCCTTGAGTTAGTTGGATGTTTTGTCAAAATATTTCCTGGAACATTTCAGTTCTGAAGCGTCTGGCATTTTCTGTCAGAGCAATGCCAAGTCTAGAAAATCTTCTGCCATGTCAGCTGTATTTTCAAATGTATGCCTATTTACATTAAAGCTTTGTCTTTGACACACTGTTGCTTTTCAGTTGGAATTAACTGAGATATTTGAAAAAGCTGCTTAGGACAAGTAGCCTTGAAAGGCACACATATTTATGTCAACCATAACAAAAGGACTTGGGATGATGGGGGAGCAAGACTGTCACTAAATTGGTACTAAGCAGTGGCTGGGAGCACTTTTGAGTCCTGACAGCTGGGTACCACTTTGCAAGTGAACAGATTTACATGAGAAGAGGGGATCAGGAGGATCCAGCATCTTAGCACTTCCCTACTGAAGCCACCAAGACCTGAGTGGAGTGGGGATGTCTGCACTAGGGCCCTCACCCTGGGCGTGGTGAGACTGTGCCACTTCAGCAGCCCTATAGAGAGGAAAGTTGCCCTGGAGGGATGGTGTTCGAGCAGTACAATAGCTGGCATGTATGGATCATTTAAATTGGTTTACTGCTGTGCAAAAATGCTGGGTATGATGACTGATGTGAAAACAGAAGAGGAGACTTAGGTATGAGCAATGATACTTGGGTTTCTCCAGAGAAAATTGGTTTATCTTCCACTGGTCCATAAATTCAATTTGCCTCTTTGACTTCCTGTATTGATACAAATGGAGTAAATCAGATGACGGCTTAAGCAGACATGTTGAGGTAAGCATTTTTCATTCCCTTTTTTCAATTAAATGAGCTGCAATTGCATTACGGGCAACTCTGCTGGTCCAACTCATAAATATGCTTAATGCATTCTGTCTAGTGAAACCTATGGTGACGCAAACAGCTGGCCCTGTGACCTGTCCTCTCCATTCTTTGGCATATGTTTGGAGAGCTACATTTTGAATTGGAGCTTTTTCTTGCTGAGGTATAGAAATACTGAGAGTTCTTTGTATATCTGCTTTCTTTCATATATGGGTGCAGAGTGTCTAATTGTCAGATAGCCATTAGACCTCAGCAAATTGTAGCTGGAAGCAGGATTTTATAGCAAAGGCTTGCTTTTAAGAGCCATTCTGGTACTGGTTCAAAATTAACTTTCAAAACATTTTATAGGCCATTTTCTTGCCTTAGAGAAGAATGCACTGGAATGGAGTGCTCTTCTGGAACATAAGGAGTGCAGATGCTTTTGCAAAGCCAGGCAGAAAAAGATAAAAGAGTGTCCTGCATCCTGTTGCTAATATACACATCAAAAATCAATGATGGTTGCAGAGAAAAGGAAAGAAATAGGCATAATTATTTTTGTGATTTTGAATTAATGTAAAATTACTTATACTGAAAAATGATGCTTTATTAGCCTCTGCAGAGGTAATTTAAAACACGTTCTACAGCCTACACACCAAACAGTTATTCATTGCACTTGCAAACAAAGAACATCAGATCCTTCTACAGTAATGGGCTATTTTTTTGTTTTTTAAAAATCTTCTTTAGTGCTTTGGCTGAAAGCTTATCAAATGAGGAAGTTCAATTTAAGCAGAACAATCCTGCAATCCTGCCTACCAAAAGAATGCAGCAGACTTAATCAAGGACTAATTTAACTCAGGAGTTTTGGAGCTCCCATGGAAGTTATTGCTTTCTAATTTTAGTTTTTCTTACTGGCAGTGTAATAAATTGCCACTGTCCAAATATCCATCTTTCTCCTTACATCTGATAAGTGTGAGAGCAATATAGATATTTAACTTTTTATGTAATAAAAGCAATTATTTCAAGAAAGTATTTGAGTTTGTAAAGCCTGTTGCAGCACTGCTTTGGTAAAGAGATGTAGAGGTAATACTTTTATGCAGCCTTCACAACATACCATAATAGTTGCACCACAATGATGGAGTTTACTATTCCGCAGTGGGATATCATTGAATTCTAAGGTGTTTTCGGAACACTGGATGTTGCTTAGAGTTGCAGAAAACTTTCCTGCTGGTGTTGTGAAGATTTACAGAACACTTCTTTTTAATTTACTCTGCCCTACAAGGTGTGCATAGTCCAGACACTCTGAGATTACTTGTCAAGACCACTAGGAATTAGTCACCCTGCAAGCCAGAGCCAAGCCTTCCATCCTTCAGGTTAATGTTATAATCTGAAGGCTACAAAGTAAGATATTTACACTTCTCGGCCTTGAAAGCTCTGATCTTGGCTGCTGAGCTGCAGGGAACTAATGGTGATTTTTGTATTCAAAACATTGCATAGACATAGGAGGAGGATCTACTTCTGAGAAACATGTATTTTTAACACAGCTCAGGACATAAATCTTCTTCCTGAGAGCATCTCAGGGTACTTTCTACTGGGAGAAGGTACCTCAGTCAAGACTGAAAGGGCCCATGCCTAATCTCTAGGATGGAGGTGCAACTTTTAATTAACTAAAATTTCTTGGCTACTTTTTGTATTAGGTATATGATATTTTCAAAGTATTGCCCTTTGAATCTGTGCCTAATTCTCTCCATTAGTTCTCTAAAGATGCCAGGATGTCTGACCTTATTCTTCTAAATTCCACTGCATAAGTTAGACATGCTTAAACTTGTGGCTCTAATCTTCTAATCTTCTAATCTTCAACTTGTAACACAGAGTTTGTTAAAAGAGTAGAAAACCATCTTTTAAAATCAAACATAAATGAGGCTGAGTTCAAGACAAGTCCCACAGTGAACTTTGTGTACTATGTCCTCACTTCAAGAAATTCTTGTTCAGATTGACATGACATCAACAAAACACAGAGTTGCTGAAGAGTACAGAAAATGAAATACTGACATTGCAGAAAGCAAAGTCAAGTTTGGAGGCACAGTGCAATCCACCTCCCAAAGAGGGGGTACTTCTGGAAACTTCTCATTGCACAGTGCTACTGGGACAAGATCTGTGCTGCCTCTCAGGCTTCTGTAGCCCCTATCCCTGATGAGAGAAGCTTGGCATATTCAACTTTCCTGAGACTGCTCATCTGTGCTAGGATATGCCTAGTGGCTGGTTGAGCAGAAAGCTGCTGATATGACAGGATGATTTTCAGGAGCTGGACATAGGAGTGGTCTAGACAAGAGAAGCTTTATAGGTGAGCTAAAATTGTTGGTCTGGGATAATTGAAAAGACACGCAGTGCACTCAAAATTGTTTACAGCTGTCCTGGCTCGTGTTTCTGAAGGAGTTTTTGTACTTTAAAAGGAAGAAGGTGATTAGCTTGGTGCCATAATTCCTATATACAGATCACAAAAAGAGTTTGCATTTACCAAACAATGCATTGGGTCCTACAATGGGTCCTACAGACACTGTTTAGCTGCAAATGCGAGATGTAGTGGACAACGTACACAGTGTGCTGTGGGAATACTGAGCAGAGATTAATTGTCATTGCATTTCACTAAGAAGCTGTAGCCCAGGCTGTGAAGAAGAAAGTACATCCTGCCACTGTAAAGTTCTAGAAATCATCTGCTGAGTTGGATTAACAAATTATTTCTTTCTTCCAAAGCCTGCAGATTCTAACAGTTCTTATAATGCTTTAACTCTATGAAGAATTGTTTCAAAATTTTAAAATAACTTCACAGATACTACTTAATGCTTTTAATGTAGATCATGACTGTAATAATAGACAGTTGCTACCTTGTTTTCTAGGTAAAATATTAATGCATAACACCCATTTCAGCTCACTATATTAAAAAAAAAAAACAAAAACAAAAACACAAACCACCACAAATTACAGGTTTGACAGGTAGTAAGAATGAAGAGAAAGTTTCCACAAAGCAATACCTAAATCACACTTGAAATTCTAGTTAGTCTCAGATTACTCACAGCCCGTAAGATGATGACCTGAGCTGCTTAAGGACACAATTTGACTTACGCTGCTGTGAGAAGAAGCACAGACCAGCATGTGATCTTCCTGGACTCTGTCCACACACAGTGTGCAAGGAAAACTTACTGGTTTAAAGCAGCCAAAGTAAACAAGTGTCTTTTTAATAATGGTATGGGGCTGTATGGTCTCCTTGCAAGGGGCAGGGAGCGGCACTGGCAACCTCTGTGCTCAAAAGCCACATCCTTCTCAGATTTCAGCAGATAACAAATGCTTTTTGCAGTTTAAAGCAAAGCTCATGGTCACACTGACAGTGAGAATTCAGGGACTTTTCAGAGTGTTTCTGAAAAGCATCACAGTGGGTTTTTAAATATAGCTTGAATAAGAGCACTGTCATTGGCAGCCATCTTGCACTGATGGCAAGGAGCTTAGTCCTTTATGGCCTAGACTAGCCAACAGATGCCAGCTGTTTTTCTCTGAAAAGAGAAGCTGAAATACTTTGCCTTCCATCAGAGTCAGAGAATGCCTTAGAATCTGACCAGAACCTAATTCAAGGTTCATCAGGGGTGTGTTCTTGGAAGCTTGTATAGGAAGAAATCCGAAGTGTCTCCTTGATTCCTACTTGAATTTCATTAGTGCAATAAGCGAGACACTCAGAGTTGTGTCTTTCATACTCTGTACACTTTTATTATTATGTAATAATTATGTATACATAATTATACATACATAATTATTATTATGTATGTTTTTCTGCCTAATCTGTTTATGATATGTTAATGGTCTAATACCAAACCATATTTTAATTTGTTTCTATGGGTTTTTTTCAGTCAGAGGCATTCTAAAACCTTTTAGCATGAACGAGTCCTTATGTAGTTCTTTGGATTAAAAGCAAGGGCAAATTCAGTCCATCAATGACCAGATACTATGTAGCACAGACAGAACATCCATCATACACTGTGACAAAGGTTTAGTGCTGTATTATGATAGAATACACTATTTTTCTTGATATCTGTCTGTAAAAAGCAGTCATCTGATCCCTGCAACATTTACTTCTTCCTATATGTGGGTATTAATTCCTTCTTTGTTCTACAGTATCTGGACATTGCTGTGAACACGCTGATGAGCTTTGCTAAGGCGTCACACAACATTCAACCAAAGACAACAAAAATTTCATTTACACTTAAGGTGACATAAGGCAGCAGATGCCTTGATTTATATCCCACTCTCTGCTGGCTTGTTTACAAGATTAATTATTCTTCCTAGGTGCATCCAACAGCTTTACCCATAATATTTCTGTGTATCTGACTGCAAAAGGCATTAATAAATATACTTAATAAGTTAGGCTCATTTAGGACCACACATGTCAGATGTTCTGTGAATTTGCTAATTAGCACTGCTGCACACTCCAAATAGGAACCTCCAGAACCTGTTACAAGCAGTCTGGTATTCAGGAAGATTAATCACCAGGCTGCAGAGCTCAGATGCCGAATGAGAATGTTCAGTGGAGAAATTAAATCCCTCCAGGCAAACTGTAACTTGCATACCCTTTTTCCACAGTCATCACTCAGCTACATGTTTATTTAAGATAGCAAATTACCAGTCATGCTTCATTGTAAATGACTTACTGAGAGATGAAAGAGCCCCATCCAGCTCTACCCACAGGTGCTGAGGTTGGGTCCTTATAAAATGTATACATGAGAAACCACTTATTTGGTGTTTTTTCCACAGTGAAGGGAATAAAAACCTATGTGTGACTTAAAGCACCTACTAGTTTTGTGAATATTATTAGAACCTTATGCCTCCTGTGTAATTTTTTATCTTGTTGGTTTTCATGTATGTATGGAGGAAAAAGGTGCACAGTAAACAGTCACATACATTTGCCTAAAATACCAGCTTTGCAGAGAGGGGCCTGGGAGTCCTTCAGGGCTGAAAAGTTGGTTGTCATCCAGCAAAGTGCCTTTGTGGCAAAGAAAGTTGATGGTACCTTGGGATGCTTTAGGAAGAACATGGCCAGTAGGTGAGGGAGGGCATCCTTAGCACTACTGAGAGCACACATGGAGTGCTGTCTCCAGTATCAGAGAGACATGAACATACTGAAATTAGTCTATCAAAGAGTCAAAAAGAGGTTTAAATGATTGGAGCATCATTTCCATGACAAGAGGCTGAGAGACATGGGAATGTTCATCCTGGAGAAGACAAAGCAGAAGAGAGGGAAAAGGAACACATTAGAGGAAGCAGCCCTTTTTGGTCTTCTGATAAAATTTACAGATTTGAGATGCAAGACAGTATCTCCTGTCAGCTTGTGTTATGCAGCAGAAATATGTATACTTTTTGGTTTTGTTGGACAACTCTATAACTGATCTTTTGCCCTTTTCAGAAAGAAATACATCAGTGACTAACGACTTCAGTCACATTATATGGCAAAATTAAACACACAGTAGTTTTAGGAAAAGCTATTTTTCCTCTCTTCTTCTGATATTTATGACAAATGCTTCTGTGTCTAGCTGTAAATAGTTGATGACTAATTCACTAAATTAATGGTAGCAATTTAAGATGAACTACAGCAATATCAACCACGCAGAAGATATGCTTGTGAAAAAAATTACAGTAGGTTCATTCCTCCTATTTTAAGGTTTTACCTAGGATCATACATCTCTAGGATTTCCTTTAACAGCCTCATATCCTTAAGCTTTTATATACAAGAGCTGTTGTGGAAAAAGGCAGGGCATCTGGACTCTGTCTGATATAATGCAATTTTGTTTTTCTTCTAAGGTCAGCCAAGTTCGTTGCTGAAAGCCAGCCCAGCTGGGAATATTATTCTGTGGCTCTTATTCTTTCAGGAAAGCATGAAAAACCAGATTTCAGTTTCTGGGAATGTAATGGGTTAAAATACAGTAATAACCTTTTTCCCTCTCACTTTTTACAAAATAATGAAGCTTATAAGCAAAAAAAAAAAAAAAAAAAAAAAAAAAAAAAAAAAAAAAAAAAAAAATCTTCATTCTCAGAAAGGGCAGCAGCACAGTGAGATTTATCATGTCAGTTTTCTCTGAGATGTGCAGCTTCCAATAAATTTAATGTGCTGTCAGTGTGGAGGAAAATGTGTCCCTGAAAGAATGGATATTGTAGAGCTGAAGAGATTCTCCTCCTAGAAGCATAAAAATCACACTGAGTTCAAGATAATGTAAAGTTTTCAAATATACAAGTTTTCTCGAGGGAATTATTAGGCAGAAAAATAAAAAGGCCTCTAGTAATATTTTTTAAGTTACAAAATTTATTGAAATACAGAGTTCCCTAGGCATAGAAGGTTAAGCCTGGTGGCTTGGGCAAAGTCAGCTTTAGAAGTAACTCTGAAGAGGCATTAAAAAGAGAGCTGGCAAAGAAGAATACTCCTAATTTCCCTCTAAGGCTTTAGATATGTTTTTAACTCTGAATAGTAATACCTGGAAGAGACCTACTCCCTTTATCCACAAAGGGAGTAAGTAAAAATACAGAATTTTCATGTTGCTTTTGGAGTAAAACCAAAGCACTTCCCAGCCAACCCAAAAGATCCCTTTTGCAATGGTGGAACTATCTTCAACCTGAGGAGATGGGAGCGGGCAAGAAAAGTGTGCATTTTATTATAAACCTTCATAGCTAATTCTAAAAATCAGGGACAACTGACAGGCCTTTTTCATGTCCTAATTCCTGCCATCCCCAAATTAAGATGTTGACTCTTGCTTGTGCCTATATGCATGATTTATGTTCTAACCATGTGTTCTTTCTTGTAGTCTTGCTGTTATGTGCCAGACCTCTGTGCCTGTGTTCTTATCACAAACTATTTGAACCAGTAAATAATATTTTATTCATGCCTTTGGAGGCCATATGTTAGTATTTAATAAACTGTGTGAGACATTGTCAGGAAGTCTGTAACCTGACTGAACCAATAAAATTGTCTACATGTTTCCATACATGGGATCTTATATGCAAGTAAGCTAGCAACTGTAGGCAACCTATGACCTTTAAAATGTAAATCTAATTTTCATTTGGTGTAAATAAAAACTACAGAGACAGCATGGCATAAGCTGGCCTATGCAATTTTCATAAAGATCTGTCGTCCTTCTAATTACAAGAGATTAAAAGAGATTGAGAAGCACTGTGTTAGGTGATACTTAGGCAATCAGAATGAATAAATCAGTTCTCTCGATGTAATTTATATTTTCAGTTAATGTGATTGTCTGTGAACTGCCTGCAGTGTATTTTTAAGACATGATATTTGCATAGGCTCTTGCTGAAAAAAAAAAAAAAAATCCAGCCATTACTGTTTTGAGTGGAATCTGTAGTGGGAACATGCTGAGCAGCAGGATGAGAAGACTGGAGACTTGAGACTTTTGGGGATCCTAGCTTCAGAGGAAAAATTGCTGTATTTTGTCTATTATAAATAGTGTGTCAGAAACAAAGCAGTAGCCTCCTGTAGTGGAAGTGAAGAGTGCCCGTGGAGAGAACTGAGGAGCCTGTATTTTCAGTGAGCACTGGTTTGGCCCAGGGTTTTTTGTGTTCAGTACAAATGACCTTGCCCTGAAGTACAAGTTTCCAGGCTGACAAGTCATTATAAATCCTGCAAAACACTTGTGGCTCACTGACAGAGAGCTGACAAGCTGCTGCACCCCACTACTCAGTACACCTGGTTAGTAGTCCTTGGACTACCAATCATCTGACCCGAGTGTACTGTTCATCACTTTCAGGAGGCTTGAGAAAATTTTAGGTTAAATGGATGTTTTAGAAGTTTCCACACATGCAAAGGTGAAAGGAGATACAATATGATATCAACAGGTCTTGATGTTTGTTCCATAATGTCCAAACTTAGAGTCCATGGACTGTGTTTATGGGCTTATAACTATGTGATGGTAGTCATGAAACTGTTACAGCTTGAGGTGATCAGTGTGTGCAGACTGGGAGAACACGCTTTTCCTTTTATACGTTTTTTATTTTAAGAAAACAGATATTTATTTAATTGAGAATAGCTTTAGGAATTTTTGATTCTTAGCAAAACCCACAGGAATTAAGAGGTTAGTAATAGATTTTCTTATAGGAAACTTAGTAATCAAAAAATAACATTCCATATACAGAGCACTTGCTCACATTATCAGCCACGTAGTTCTCTGCGCAGTCTGAACTGGAGTGGGTATAAATAATGGGTTGCAGTAGATAACTTGATGAACAATCAATAGCAATTTTTTGCAGGAAGCAAAATCTTAGCAGCACAAAAAAAATTTACCACATTCAATTCCTGCTGTTGTTACTGTCATCATCACAAGCCCTATTCCAGCAAAAGAAGTGGGTAGGAAAATGAATAAACAGAGAACAAAAAAATAAAAACCACTCCCAAAATCATCCCTCAGGATGATCAGAAAGAAAAAGCAGGGGAAAGCAGCTCATCCAAACACAAACAGAAACTGTGTGAATTCTTTTGTAAGGATTTGCTGGAAGAGGCACAAGTTTTCACAGTGACACCTGCATTTGGCTGGTTGCAGGGCCTTTGCTCATCCAGGTGGCTTTGTTTAAGCACAGAGTATTTAGGAATCAGACATTTTAGTGCTAACCAAAATCACCTGAATGTCTTTTACTTTGGTAACTGAGTTTGTCACAGCTTCCTCTGCGGGATATTTTCAGGAAAGGAATTTCAAAAAAGACCTGCTTGGTATGGAGATTGTGTTAAATTCCCCCTGAGGATGACAGGACTTTTTTTTTTTTTTTTTTTAAATATCATTTGTATCTTATAAAATTGCTTTACTTTTCACTTGATTGTTTCAAATACGGCCCTAATTAAGAGACAAATGAGGCCATGGGATGGCAACAGAGAGATTTTATTCACGGATTTGATGGCATAAGAAGTGTGAGGTAGGGAGAAAGAAAGAGGAAACACCTGTCAGAGAGAAGGGGACACAGAGCAGGAGACAGTCAGCTGGAACTACATGAGCTGTAAGGTCCCTGCCAACCCCAACCATGCTGTTGGGGTAGAAGATGTACAGACTCCTGAAGTGGCTCCACAGCTGCTTTCTCCTGAGCAGGCCCTGGGCAAGGACAGGGGAGTAGAGGGTGCAAGGCTTTAGCCACAGGGTCAGCTGCAAGTTCCTTCTGGTGGATGTTTTTTGTGCAAAATAGACGTGAAAATGCTGAGAAGATCCTCTGCAGCACTTTTACAGCCACAGCAAGCTTGGGAAGGATCTGTTGCTCCTTGCCCATGCCAAGCTTGTGCTGCCTTTCTAAGGCAGCCTGGCTCCCTGGCCATGGGCAGCGTGGGACAGGGGCTGTGGTGGCTTTGCTGTCCTGGCCCTACTGCCAAGGGGATCCCAGCACTGTTCTCTCTCAGCTGGGCTCAACGGGCACCTTTAGTTTGTCTTGAGAGAGCAGGGACAGCCCTGCCCTGCTGGCCCAGCCAGGAACTCTCCCTCTGGTGCTGGGGGCTGAGCAGTCACTGCTCACAGGGGACTGACTGGCACTGAGTGTGAAAATACATCAGTACCTCCGAAAGACAGGAAATGGAACCCAGAGACTCTTTTCTTGTGCCTTAAAACTTTATTAGAAAATACACAAATTCTTCAGTAATTGGAACAGTTCTTTGGTTATTTTCAGAGAAATTATAATGTGTCATAATTACAACATATTGCATGTTCATGCTTTTATCTCATAGGCTGTAATATAAATATACTATATGTAATAAAAATTAATTTGCTAGTTTTACTTATTCATTAAATTTTATCTTCATTTTTGTATTCTTATTCTTCTTTTTCTTATCCTCCTTGTTCTAACTACTCTTTTTTGCTACTCTAATTATTATTCTTCTCTGCTTCCTCTATGTGTTTCTAAATTCTTATTCCTATTACTTTTCTTCTTCTATGTATTTTTAAATTCTTATTCTTATTACTCTTCTTCTATTTTTAAATTCTTATTACTATTCTTCTTATATGTATTTTTAAATTATTCTTCTTTGTCTTCTCCGGCTTCTTAGTCTTCATCATCATCTTCATCTTCATCTGCTTTGTCACCATCTTCATCTTCATCTTCATCTTCATCTTCATCTTCATCTTTATCATCTTCATCTTCTTTGTCATCATTGTCATCTTCATCTTCTTTGTCACCTTTGACTTCATATTCTTCATAGTCTTTTTCTTCATCTGCTTCATTGTCATCATCTTCATTTTCTTCATCATCTTCGTCTTTGTCTTCTTCGTCTTCATGGTCTTCATCTTCTTTGTTGTTGTCTTGGAGTGATTTATGCTGAGAGACTGTTCCAGGAGCCTCTGCTTTATGGCCAAGAAATGGTTGCTGTATCTTCCAGGCCCGGGGCAGGGTGTGTGCCCATTTATATCATCCTTAGGTTTGTGCTGCTGTGGATTTGTACAACAGAGCCAGCTGTTGGCTGTGCTGGCACCCTGCGCTCCCTGCCTGGTGACAGCAGAGAGGTTGACATGTGACACTGTCCAGTTCTCCCTGCTGTGGTGCCCGCACCTTGCACAGCTCTGTGCTCTCCCAGGCAGTGGAATCCCCAGGAGTGCCCTGGTCTCAAATTAATCCAGAACCTCATCTACAGTGCTATTCCTTGTTCAGCTGCCATGTACAGCAGACCACTCCCTGTGCTGAAGTTTTTATGCTATAGTCTAAAATGTCTAAAGCAGGAAACACCCAGCTAAATTTGCTCTTCAGGCATCAGCCCATCTGCTGACAAAGTCTTGCTGCTTGTTCTCACAGGACAGTGCCTTTGCCATCTGAGAGTGATGGGTTTTGTTTCTTATCTTTGCTGGAGTCAGTCTGTAAATACAAAACCGTGTAATGTGCATACATTGTACAAACAAGGGACAATAGCTGTAATGACAGACATGAATCCATAATTTAAGTACAGAATAAAGCCTCATAGAAGCACAGGGCTTCTGTTCAAGACCATTAACTCTAACAAAAATGCACATTTTTCATTAGGCTCTAATAGCCTGCTGCAAAGTAGGGCAACTGCTGTGCAGTGTTTGTAGAAACAAATTGCTAATCAGTCAATAAGGATCTTTACTGTGCACTCTGCTACAGCCAGCTTTTACCCATTTTCTGCTACACTGAATTATTTTACCTCCTTGAATTGTTACTTAGTGAAAAAGAAAATATGTTTTATTTATACAGCATTCACTGTGGCCATGCATAGTGAATTTTGCGTCTTGAGTCCATTTTGTTAACATTTACACAGGTGATTTATTATCACTTGGATTTGCCTCATGACTTTTTTTTTTCTAAGGTTCAGAAAATTTTTATTGTATACTGAAAGCCGGTAATGAATTGAATCAATCATTCTTTTAAAAATAGATTTTATAATTCCATTACAAGCACCCCATGCAACTTAAATCTTAATGACAGGAGCTGTTGCTACTGGAACACAAAAGCCTGCTGATCAGTGTGGAGTGTATTATTCACACAGAGGAAAATTATAAGCCACACAACATATCTATGTGTGCATGTCTACACACATATATATATAAATACACACACATATATAATATATATATATGAAACCACAGAATTTATTTTTTTTTACTGTTAAGAAATAAACTTTAATGATTTGTTTTCTTCATATGATCAGATTTATTCATGTACTAGACACAAAAACCAAAAGTGTATTGTACTTCTTGCAATCTAGAATATGCAAGGTTTGCCACATTTCTTTTCACAATAAAATAGAGAAACTATATTGGTCCTTGCTAGGTATGAATTGATGAAGTCTCATGGTTTTATGACAAGAGAGAATATGATATAAAATTGTCTCTTGATTATGAATGGAATATGAATAAATTCCTTATTTCTCTCACTAGTGATAACGTTAATATTTTGGATTGAAATGCTAAGAGTAGTATTTGAGTGGAATTGAAGTTTCTATTTGTGGACAAGAAGTACTGATTTTTAAGGGAAAGCCAGAGAGTTAAACACTGGTAATGCTGGGACCTGGAGAGCTGTAATAATTATCTGTAATATTTAAATGTTGTCAGGATTAAATATTAATTTTATTTTTAATGTTTGACCTTCAGATAAGCTGACATGAGAGACAAATTGCTAGTTGGAAATGGGGTAAATCATTAAATATGAAAAATAGCTCTATAAGATGAATGCAAAAAATCTTAGACATCTTTATTTTCAAGGAAAATCCCATCTGTATCTCTGACATGTATTTGATTCTAAGGATGAGAGATTGCCTCATGAATATTTGGGAGACAAATACTTGTTTATGAAATAATTTCACTATTATGAGTCAACAGAAACCTGAATTTTAGCAGGATAAGCGTGAGAAATATTCTCTATGTTATGATAGTGTTGTATGTTGGTGTTGTGTGTTGGATTAGATTATTTATTACAAAGATACATGTACATGGCTCTCTATAAACAAGGATATAAACTTTAGTGTAAAGGAAATGGAAAGTGGACTGCAAGAGCTATAAGTAAAAGACTTTTATGCATTTTTCCCTTGAGTTGGGACTGTGCACTCTGAAGTAATTCAGGAGCTTTGTTCTACTGCATTATTATATTGGCTAGATGGATATTATCAAATGAGTGTATCAAACCCCTTCTGCTCAATCTGACAGAGCTATGGGATGCACATATATGCCATTTCAGTAAGGTGGCTCCTACAGGCTTTTAGAAAAGCATTCTGCTTTTATACACTGACAATGGAGTGAATTCTGGTATTCTGAGAAGCACACATGCCATAAGGAACTGTGAAAGACCTGCTTGTTTTGAAGTGAGTGATTGAAGTGAATGCAGGCTGCATAATGGTTCAGGAGTTTAAGCCTTGGGGGGTAACAAGATGAGGTGATGTGAAAGCCTGGTAGGTGACACCTCATTTTATTAAGGAGTCTGGAAACCAGCTACTAAAACAGTTGTTATAAACTAATCCCTTTTCCCTTCATTCATCCTGTCATACATTCAAGAATGGACCCAGTAATAGGAAGTCCATCCAAGGAACAACAAATCTAAGATTACTTAGACACTTTTTATGCCCTGTTTGTGGTGTTTCAGAAGAGTATCTGAAACACTTGTTGTACCCTCTCAGATTTGTATTCCTTTCACTCAGCTGTGTGTGTCCATGGCAATGGTGCCATCCATTAGGTCTGTAAATGAATTTAGTGTGATGAACTGCAGATACCACGTGAGTGTGGTAGCAGCCATAGACCGTTGAAGTATAAATATTCCCACTGACTGACTGACTGATCATAATTGAAACTTTCTATGTTTTCCAATAGATTTGCTCTACTTTAAACATTGAGTTTTATCATGATGTTCTCTTTATAAAGGCTAATTTTTCAACTTTAATGTTTCCATCCTTCAGGGTTTTTACTCTGAGCTGATGATGCCGAGGTGGTTGCACTATGCCAGTGTAATGAGTGATGTATTGTGTCCAACAGAATGGATCTCAGAGACAATAACATTTAGAATTCCAGCCTTTGGGAGATGAGCTTTAGTGAGTTGAGGTTAACCCTCAACTTACTGAAACAGCCTCTTCCTCAACTGGGTTTGAAAGAAATCCAAGGGACTAGATACAAGGAAGAACTTTTTTATGACGAGGGATGGTGAAACCCTGGAACAGGTTACCCACAGAGGTGGTGGTTGTCCCATCCCTGGCAACATGTAAGGTCAGACTGGATGAGGCTTTGAACCAACCTGATTGAGTTGAAGGTGTCCCTGCTCACCACAGGGGTGTGGATTAGATGGCCTTTAAAAGTCCCTGCCAACCCAAACCATTCTATGACTCTGTGGTGTTATGGCCTGTCTGGTATGTCTTCATCTTATGTCTCAGTATTGCAGAGAAACACTTGGAGCTCTCATGAGATATCTGCTGCATGTGTGCAAGCTCTACTGTTCCACTTGACCATCTGGTCCATCCCACTGTTTCTTCTGTGTGTCCTTGTCCCCTGCCTAGTCTTGCTTCTTGGGTAATGGCACTTAGTTTACCTCTAGGGATAACAGAGGGGTTATTTAGAGGTAGCAAGACTGCTGAAAACAACCTTAACCCGGCAACAGGTTTAGTTAGCTTAGGCTGTGATTGTGAAGATACATCTGCATTGCTTCTGTTGTCATATCTGTTTGTTTAGACTATCTGACATATCTCTATATATCATCACATTGTCCAAAACAGGCTTATTCAACGTTGATGAAGATTTGTTAGAGCTCTGACTACATGAAGATGACCTCATATTTGCAGCAATACAGTGCAAATGAAGGGCTATTTCCAGACTCATGTCTAGACTCCTCCTTGGGAGCAATGCCAACAGTTTGGAAGTGGAATGAGTGGAAAAAAAAAATACCCAAGAATGTAATTCTGTTTGTTTATTTATTTGGTACAAACACTAAAGCATTTTAAGGGTCTCTTAGCTTGTGACTATCTGACGAACATAAATCTAGGCATAGAAATGTATGTAAAAAGAAGAGGAACACTTCTGTTGCTCATTTTTTCCAGATATTTCACCTGTAGCACTTATGGAGCTGCATGAAGGGGTGATGTTTTCCCTGGAGCAAATTGTGTTCCTCTTTGAGAGCTGAGGCAGAACAAGTGCCTGCTGTAGTGACACTGCTATGCTTTGGAAACATAGCATGTTGTGTTTAGTGCAGCATCCATCACTTTTCTGGTTATCCAGGGTGAGTTACTGGGATGCTCCTCTCTGCCGGCTCAGCTTCAATGTGATCTCACACTGACCCTGAGTCTCCCAGGGCAACATTTATATTCCAACTGCACAGAAGCTATGCTGATTTCTCTCCCATTGAAACAGTCTCTGGGTTGCTTTTTTCTGCTTCACAATGGAAAATAACAGCTTTTCTAAGCTGCTCTCTTCATTAATACAAAGTCCCTCTGGAACTCCATGCCACAGAGTGGCACTCAGACCACTCTCTTTCCCCTCGGGTGCTTTCTCTTCTGCAAGACATGCAATGGGAGCAACAGACTTGTGTTCTTTGAAGAGCCCTTTATACTTCTAAATAGACTTGGGCCTATTTAATTGCAAAAACTGTACATGACAGCTCATAGAGACAATGTCATCTTCTGCTGACAGGTTCTGTACTGTGGTAAAATACTGTCCCTGTCAGGTTTGACATGCCTAACAGAAACCAGAGCTCCTCAGCATTGCTAGGCCCAAATCACATCTGCAAATTTCCATGCAAATACTTGTAAGTGGGCAGAATTCCAAATATCTAGAAGAATATTTGCCCAGCAGATGTGTGAGGTTTTTATATTTCTGTATGAAGCTCACAAACTCTTAAACCAATTAGTGAGCACATATTGGAATGTATTAGGACTTTTTTTCCTTTTTGTGCTAGAAAACTGTTGGAACCCTGGATGCCGAAAATATCAGGCTTTCTGCTTTGACAGGTAGTGATCCTCAGGAGGGTACTGCCTTTGACCTGAGGCTGTGGGAACGGTTTCCAAAGCTAAGTGATAGCACTGGGAATCTGTGTGTGTAGTTGTATAAAAGTGTGTAATGTCACATTCTACTAAAGATTTGGGGTTTTAAGATATAGAATATAGTAGCATAGATAAGGGACAATATGGAGTGTTTTGGGCATTTCCTGAGTCCTTCTTCTTCACTTTCTTCTTCTTCCTTCTTCTTGGGTGGGGTTGGGGTGATCTTTTCTAATTGGTTAGGGAAAGCTCATATAGCGGACATTGAGTGATCTTTAATTGGGTTATAAATAAAAATAACTAAAGGGTCAAGTTTTAATTGGTTTTGCCTATTGTTTAAAAGTCCTTGAAACAAGTTAGAAGTAGCCATTTTCTTGTCATTTTTTTTTGCCTTGTAAGACAGAGCACACACCTTGTGAGACTGTAGCTTAGATAAGATATAATAAACAATTGAGTCTGAACGAGATACCACGGTGTCTAGTGTCAGACCTGGCTAGAACTAACACCTCCATAGAAAACAGATTTTGTACTGGTAACCTTGGATTCCAGCTGGATCCCAGTAGTTTGGACAGAAATACACCCATGCTTTCTTGCTCATCACACTGCTTTGGAAAGCCACAAGGTAGTTTTGGTATGGAGTGAAACTTGTGGTCACAACGGTCAAGGAGTCACAGCTGGCAGGGAGCAAGCCAAACAAGTGCAATGTTCTTTTATCCTTTAGTTTGCTGAGAGTGGTTTTGCTAAGACCTGAGAGTTAGAGAGGTACTGGACACACCTGGCACTTTCTGCTGAGTAAGAAGAAATGATTCAAAGCAAATGGCAGGCCTAGCACACCAACAGCTGACCCTCCAAAAGGTTTGGGCAGATGTAGAATAGCTACAGGTTCTTAAGGAAAGCAAATCCCCCACACTTCAAAGGACAGACTGTCTGAGGATGTGCTGTTTGCATTAAAGCCAATGAACACATCCTTTTTCTCACCACAACTGAGAGGTGGTTGTGTGCTGAGGTACATCCCAGAGGACAGTGTCCTCAGCCATCTGGAATGGGACTAGGACAAGTATGTCATCCTTATCTATCCTGAGCAATTTTCTTTTCTTTCTGTGGAAGCCGTGCGCAGTGGAGGGCAGGAAGGTTGTGTGCCTGAGTCTTGCTTTGACAGATATGCAGGAGTCAATGAGGACATGGCTAACAGAGTACAGACACTTGGAAGAGTTCCCAAGTCCATTAGGTAAGACAGGACCAGAAGCTTAAATATTAAGAGTAATATGATTTAATGCCTTATTAGACTATTATTGATACATAGCAAAACAGAACAAAAAGACAAATGCAAGTTGCAAACTTTTAGTACATGCTATTTACAGAGGGGAAAAGTGAGCAAGAGGAAAGAACACAGTGGAGTAAAGCTATCCAGATGCTGCCTTCCTAGGCACAACACTGAGCTCAGCCCTGGATTTCCACTGAAAATACACATGCATACTTTCATCCCAAGGGAACCTGTAAACCAATGAAAATACAGATTATTGCTTCTGTCCTCTCTCAATTTCTCATGCTTTGAGCAATAAAGATTACTAATAAAGCCAGAGCAATTCTTTTTGCTCTTTCAGTCTGACTGGCATTAAAAGCCAGTAAACTCTTAGGTGTTACTTTTTGTATTTTTCCGAGTAAACAGGTCATCAAAACCACTGTCTTCCATGCAATTTATTGCTGAAGTAATGTTTTTGCTGTGAGGGAAAAAAAGAAATCCATCCACATCATGCAGCTTAAGATTAGAACTCTGTTATTAAACTCAGTAACACAAGGAAAAACAAATTATTCACTGCCATAAAACACTGTAAATGTTCTAGGAAGTAATCTCCTGTCACCACATATCAGAGAGGCATCTAAAGTCTTGCAGATCCAGTTTACCTATGCTTTCACTATTGAATGCTCTTGTATTAGACAAAGCTCAAAGCAGATAGCACTTAATTCTCTTTACTCAGATGCAATTGCCAATTCAGACAAAGCCTTGCTGCTTGCTTGATCTTTCAGCACTTGGGAATACAAAAGATCTCTATACTGTTAGTGTTCTCTTTGGGTTCTTAGTCAAAGCCAGCTCTGGCAAACTGCATCTCTTATGTTTTAGAGTAAGTGCTGCTGGGACCCCTCTTTCTGTGGTCTTGCTCAATTGTTGCTCAGCATTTTTCTGGGACATGAAGATACCTCAAGAGCTTCTGTGCCTAAAATGGTGTTTCTCCAAAAGGAAAGCATGATGGAAGAGGATGGATTCATAGTTTTATTCCTATTTCCACAACAAACAGTAATAGTGCTTTAGAATCACATTCCTTTTCTTATTTTTCCTTCATACCCTTCCTAGCAATAGTGATTTGTACTGTACCATCAGCCTGAGCTGGGATCCTTTGAGCTCTACACACCAATGACTTACTGCAGTAAGCAACACTGTCATTCACCTACTTCAGTGTTTGCCCCAGGTCCCTTTTAGAAACTAATTTGAGATATGCTGACTTGAAGAGTTAATTAAATTTGGGAGGCTGAGCAATTTGCCCAGCAATATTTTAGGAAGGTCTGTAAGCACTGGTTGTTGAGGGAAGAGGCATCTTTATAGAACATAAAGCAGAGATGAAGTCAGAAGCAATCCAAGGTCTCTGGTGTGTTATATCATGGTATATTGGATCAGCAAACAGATATCAAGAACTCATTCCGGAAAAAACAGCTGCAGTTGCAAAGTAATGGTCACGTATTTCTCAAAATTGGGGGAGTGTGACAGAACTGTTATTCCTGTATCAGAAATGCAAAAGGGGGGAAGCAGGACAACCCTCGGGTTTGTTTCATGGACCCACTTTGAGAGCTGTGATTTCTCTCCCATTATAATCCTGAAAAGTCTGTATTTTAATGCTCTTTGTAATACCCTTCCAATGAAAGGCAGAAAAAGAGAAAAGGAAACTAGTGCTTTCTTCTCAGAGACTTACCTGCTACTTATGCTTTTTGTGCAACTTCTTACTGAAATTATCTGAAACCTGCAGGGTGATGGAGACTTTGTACTACTGAGGGTCTCCAGGTACAGAAAGGTTTTCCTTATGTGATTGGTGTGATGTTCCCTCTTCTGCAGCCAGGATTTATGTCTTTAAAAGGGGGGCACTGGCATTCGTAAAAAGCCGTGGAACACTTTTAGGTGCACCCATTTTGTCCAGAACTTCCAAAACTGGTGAAAATGTGGGTTTCTGTTCTGGTGTATAGATATTCCTTGTGACAATAAGCTGATGAATTAGATTCCTTCAAATCAAACACTCTTAGTAAAAGAAATTCAAACTATAATTGCAATCCCAGTCACACTTTTCCCTAATACTTGGTTTTGTTTGTACATGGCATACTTTAAGTTTGCATTAGCACTCTTCCACTATGAGGTTAAGAGAATGGTTTTTAAAAAAATCCTTGAATAAATACTATAAAAATTTCCAGAGGCACTTTAAATCAACTGCTCACTGTTGGCCAAATTAATTAAATAAAGCAAACCAAACCAAATCGCTCTGTTTTGGTAAGACTAAAAAACCTCCAAAGAACCCAAACTCAAATATTTTTTCATATTTGATTAGGGAGAGTGTTTTATGGGATCATGAAAAAACAGAATTTATCCCCAGTTTGTAGTATGTAGAAAGCTGATCCATTCTAGCTGAAACATTTAAAAGAATCTGACATGTTGAGCTCAGTGGCTCAACAAAATATGTTGCTATCTTCAAAGTGATATCTGTACAAAGCCAAGAGTTGCTTACCCTACTTTCCTAGAAGTTCATCACATTAAATGGTTTCAAGAAGACTCTTCTACTGCATGCTGAATCATCAAGTCTTTGCTCTGCTTATGCTATTTTGCTTTTTCTTCCAGTATTGGGAGGTCTTGCATGCTATGCTTCAGCCAGCACAGGTATGCTTGGCATCGGCACAGAGGATTTTAACTCTGGGTACTCACAAGAGAGGAGAGGAAGAACACAAATTACCATCTAGTTTTCTCAGAACTAACTTTGGAGAATGTGAAGGCATAAGAAAGTAGAGCTTCAAATAAAATATCCAGGTTTTTCCTATGTATGTTCTTCTATCACAGCCCTGATAACAGGGCAAGAATATTAAGGTCTCTTTATGTTCTGAATTTATTTGCCTGATTTGAGAGACCTGGACTTGGATGATTTCATTGAGGAAGTCATCAATGTATTTGCACTGTATGTGCTGTGAAATACATTATTTAAGCAGTTTATGTAGGAAGAGTTATTATTAAGGAATATAGCCAGGGTATTCTTGTTTTCATTCATATCATAGTCTTCAACAAGCCTTGTTAGTCCCATTTCATCACCAGAAAATCAAAACAGACATTCATATTTTGGAAAATCTGGCCCTGAATAGTCACTTGTATGTCCAAGTGTGAACATTGGTAGCCTTGCATGCATACATTCTCTGTATTTCCCTTTTATTTTTATTGGTATTGGTGTTAAATGGGCAGTTTGGGGATATAAAACTGCAGAACAGATCCATTACAACTTCCTACCTCAGGCAGCAGCAGCTTGAATTTAAAGGCTATCTCCCCTCCCCCAAAGCAGAATGCATACATGAAGACAGATCAATGTCCACATCTCCCATTTGCAATAATTCATTTAGTTACATTAATAAAAGCTACCTATTTGATTTGTCAAATTGCATTACAAAGCCCGCTGGAGCTGACTGGAATTATCTTGTCTCCTGCCCTAGTGCCTGGCTGCCAAATCAGGGGGGTGGAGGTTAAGATCAGTTTTGCTATGGCTCATTTACTCCAGCTCTGCTGCTTTATTCCATTTAGCTCTAAGTAGGATGAAGGGAGGCAAGCTTCAGCCAATTTTTCCTGTGCTGGAGTACAGCCTTCAGCTCTGTGATAACTGGAGTGCTGTAGGTACAAGTAGTGGAGCCACACTGAGCTCCTGCAGGTCATGAACTCTGGTGGAATGACTGCTTCTGAGTCACATGCTGGACTTTTCCCTAGTTTATGTGAAATCAGCCCCTATGGTTGTTAGCTCACTGATAGGTCAGATCTCCAGCTGGAGCACATAATTGAAGTTGTAAAAGGAGATTGAAAGCTAAGAGAATAGGAAAGATGAGGGGCAAAAAAATTTAAAAAGGCTGCATGCAACATTGCTGAAAATCCAAGAAGTCACAAAGAAAGCAGCTGGAGAAACAGACCACAGCACTAATATAAAAAAATGGGGTTTTTTTCTCTTGGGTTTTTGTTTGTTTGTTTGTTTGTTTGTTTGTTTTCTCTGAAATGCATGTTTGGTGCCTACAGTGGTGTTCATGCGCCCATTTGGTAGATTGCTCTGTCCCATGTATCTTCTTTTCTCTCTTTTTTGATCAGCAGATGTGGTTCTTTTTGTAGACAGAGTCCAATTTAAAATTATACCATATAACCCTACAGAAATGTTGTGAAAACCCCAGACTGTTTATGTGTCTGCATGACACTTGACCACAGTTACGAGCTCTAGCCTAGCCGTGCCTAGAGTGGTCCTGCAGCACTCAGCATGAAGCTGGGGAGCCAGTGACCATCTGTTTGCTCCTAGATGCCTGAAGCATCTGTAGGATGCTGACTGCACGGTGGTTTAACCACGGGATGAGACAAATGCTTTTTTGGCTGATGTCAGCCCCCAGGGAGGGTAGGCATCACACAGTGAGGCTGAGCAGCGGTGAGATGCCTAACTAGTGCTTTACTGTGATAAGAGGCCAGTAACCAGCAGGAGAATGTGTAGCATGAAAATGAAAATGATTTTGGTCTCTGAATCCTGGGCTGAGGGTCTGCCATGGTTTTGCTGTTGCCCACAGGTAAGTGATGTTGGAGAAGGAAAACAGCCAGGCATATGCTTAGGATGCAATTTTATTATGCTGCTAGCCAGAGGAGGTTTCTCCAAGATGTATTCTGTGCAGTCACATTTCTTTCATTAATGCATAGCAGCTTGGGCAAAGGTGAATCCCCTTTTTTGGCCTGGCTTAGAGGTTGAACACAGCTGGGGATTGGCATTGAAGTCATAAGACCTTTACCTGCTTTCTGTAGGATACAGCCTTCCCTTTCCTGAGTCTCTTTACTAGGGAAAGAAGATTCCTTCCCTTACATCTCAATTATGACTGCACCATCCTGAACATCTCATGGAGAAGGGGACTTACTGAGTCTCTGGATAGCTGAGCAGAAATTAAAAATAAAAGAAGAAAATTATTCAAATCATGCAGGCTAAAGTGGCCCTTGGAGCAACTTCTATCCAAGTCCTTGAAAGATGTAGCTTGATGTTCACAGAAAAGCTATAAAACATATCCCATTTATAAGGATAAATGAATTTGTAAGGAAGACAGGAGGACATCTAAAATATTCCAGATTAAAACAGTTTTTTGTCGCAGACATTTAGTAAGTTGCTTAACTGGGAGACACACATGCATATTTTTAGTTTTGTATGTGTAAGAGCTTATAAATACTTCCCAGAAGCCACTAAGAAAAGAATAATCTGATTTTGGTGAAGAATCAAACTCCAAACTGTCAGTATTCTGCATTTATAGGTTTTGAGAGGTGATAAAACTCAGTGTTTTAGTGGATGTTGTATTGCTGACCAGGCATGATTAAATGTTACAACCCAAACTCTACCCACTTGCTTAGCTCCTGCAGAATTACTTAGGATTTCTAAAAATCATATTTGCAGTTAAAGACTAAATAGGATAAACAGCTGCAAAAGAAGAAGAAAACCTGTTTTGTTTGAGGAAGGTTCATTCTAATCCTTTACAGGAATGACTAGAAAACAAAATATCACTTTGGGTTAATATAACCTATATAGCTCAGTCTTGCTTCAGTGCACGTTGCATTGTGCAAGAGCAGACACAAGATGAGCTTAGCTGGATGCTGAGCTTGAAGAGAAACATAACCACATGATTTCTCTACCATTCACATTGTCTGTCCCCAGGCAGGTATCCAGTTTTTGTGAGTGATGAGCTCATTAAGATTTCTGCTTCTTAAAAGCCCCTCAGGGACATTTGTCTGTTTGCCATTCTTTATTTAAAGTCTGTAACTGCAAAAAATTTATTGCAATGTCGTCACTCAGCTATCAGAATAATATCAACACCTTGGACTTATAACACAAATATCTTCCTAAGGATGGCTAATACATGTTAGCCAATCAGCTTTGGAAATCAAACAGTTAGTTCCAGAACTTTTAGCAATATAACCACTTTTGTTTGCATCACACTTTATTTGCTTTAACATAATTGTACTTTCAGTTGTCTACTTGTGAAATTTTCTTGCAATCTCAGGGCTTCTCATGAGAATAAAATAACCAAAATCAGAAACCACCTTGGAAAATGTCAGCAACATTTGGCAAGATGCTTTTTAGGAGAAAATCAAAACTTTTGACTGCAATAGAAGTTCTGGACACAAATCTGCCATAATTTTAAACTGGTGCACAAGGCTTATAAATGCCAAGTATATTGTGTCATGACAGTGATTCTAATAGTTCTCCTATTCTAACTGCCTAATTAGGTCAGTCTCCTGTATCAGATGATATTTTCATTCAGAGGGTACAGATTTTTCTAAGAAACACAGAAAGCTAACTTAAAAAAAGAAAAAAAGACAACTTTCTACAAGAAGCATTCCATCTTCCTATTATTAATAGCAGAGAATGTGTCCAGGTCTTTTTTATGTTAAGGGATTTAAAAGCACCAAAAAAAAAAAAAAAAAAAAAAAAAAAAAAAAAAAAAAAAAAAAAAAAAAAAAAANAAAAAAAAAAGAAGAAAAAAAGATTTGAAAGCATCCTGACATAGACTTGGAACAAAGCATCTGTTTAAAGTGAGCAATACATCCAGGCTTGTAGAGCTCCAGAAGACATAGATGCAGGGACTTGTATTAAAGAAGAATGTGAGGGTGCAACTATGCTGAATGTTGAAGGATTTGACTAATGTTAAAATAGCCATGTCAAAGTTTTAAGCAGGTTGCTTTTGGTTCCTACAGGACTTCCTAGGAAGCTACTTCTAGAGGCATTCACTGATGAGGAAAACCAAGCTGCAGTAAATGCCTGCTACAAATAATATATATATACTTTTTTTTTTTTTTAAATGCAACATGATGACCCTATCATCATCACTAAGTTCCTGATACTACACATTTTCCACACCATATTTTGTAGTTCTGCAATTGTGCTTCAGAGTGTCTTCTTCACTGAGCATTCCAATAGCTCACTTTTGCAGCTCTGTCTGTGGTAAATGATGAACCATTCAGTTCCATTCTCTCTAATAAATAAGTCTTTTGAAACCGACCTTTACTGTTCATATTGTTTTATGTTTAAATTTAGACTCATTCAAAAGCCATTTTCAGATCTGAGATGAAGCTCTGTGAAAGTTATCTAAATATCAGAGTATGCAAAGAAGGATGGATACATACATTGCTTTTATTCTGTGTACTGATATTTGACAAATGGCAAAGTTTTAGCAGCATTAAATGATTTTTGTTAAAACAAACAAACACAAACAAACAAACAAACAAACATACCCTTTAAAATAAACTGTCAGCTTTAGAATGAGAAAAGCTGAAATGAATATGACAACTCTTTTTCTTTTTCCCTCTTCTGATTTATTACTACTTACCTATATGAATGTGATGTGATCTTATATCTGTTTTGCTGTCCTACATAAATACTGACATCACAGTACTGTTATAGCCTAGGACCAAAAAAGGTACTGGGTGATATGACACCTGTGCCAAGACAACCCTTTAACCTTGAAAGCCTTCATTCTCTTTATCCATTCAGTACAGGGCAGCTCCAGAGCTGTAACATAGCTTCACCTTTCCTCAGTTCTTCATTCAAACATACAATCCCAACTTCATTAGTCGATTGCTCTATTGTTCTGACTTCCTTATTGACCTTCCTTCTGACCCTATTTCACAGAATCATGTGATCATTAAGCAAAAAGTTGTAGAGTCCAACAGTTAACATGGCACAGTGAAGTCCACTACCAAACCATGTCCCACCAAGTGACACAGCTACCTTCAGGGATGGTATCCTTCACCACTTGCCTGGGCAGCCTGTTCCAATGCTTAGCCACACTTTCAGTGAAGGAGTTTTTCCCAATGTCCAATCTAAACCTCCACTGGTATTACTGGAAACTATTTCCTCTTATCCTGTCATGTGTCACTTTTGAGAGGAGACTAACCCCCACCAGGCTACAGGCTCCTTTAAGGTAGCTGTGGAGAGTAGCAATGATCCTTTCTGAGCCTCCTTTTCTCCTGGCTAAACAACCCCAGCTCCCACCCCCCAGCCCCTTTCTCCTCATAAGATTTGTACTCTGTATTCTCCATGAGCTTTTCTGTTCTTTTCTGGACACTCTCCAGAATTTCAACATCCTTCTTGCAGTGAGGGCCCAGAATTGAACACAGGATTTGAGGCGTGGCCTCACCAGTGCTGAGTACAGGAGGACAATCCCTGCCCTGGTTCTGCTGGCCACATTATTGCAGATACAGGCCAAGATGCCATTGGCCTTCTTGGCCACCTGGGCACTGCTGGCTCATGTTTAGCTGCTGTTGACCAGGACCCTGTCTTGAGTTGTGGAGCCAAGGGTGTGTATTCTATTTTATTTGTTAAAAGCAGTTGGGGAGATGTTTTTCTTTATCTCTTGTAACTCTGGGGGGGAGAAGGGTGGATGCCTTCTGATAATGGGCCAACTGTTAAAACCAGGTAGGGCAGTGTTTCTTATCTCTTTCACTACCTGTCCTCCCTCCAGGGGGAATATTTTCTGCTAATGGGCCATTAAGACACCCCTAAAAGCACACATCCCCAAAGTAGACTATCCACATTACATCATCCTATTGTGAGATGCTCCACCCAGTGGGGGGAGCCAACCATTCCTACCTGGATAAAACTGAGACACAGGAACACAGAAGGCATCCAGCTTCACCCGACTCCTGGAGGAAGACTGGACCCCTTCTCACCACCACTGGACCCTTGTTCTACAGGATCATCTCTGCTCCACCAGAACCACATCTGCCACTCCAGGAGGATTCACTTTTGGACTGCTTCCAACACCCTGACCAACAGAGTGTCAGGTTGTAGCTCTGACTCTCTCAGGGTTTTTCAAAATTGTTTTTTGTTTGATTACTGGTTTGGTTGGGTAGTTTTGTTTTCTACTACATTTGTATAATTAATATTCCTAGTAAAGAACTGTTATTCCTATTCCCAAATCTTTGCCTGAAAGCCCTTGATTGCAAAATTATAATTTGGCGGGGGTGAGGGGTTTACATTCCCCATTCTAAGGGAAACCTCAGCTTTCCCTGGCAGATACCTGTCTTTCCAAACCAAGACAGACCCCCAGGTGCTTTTCCACCGGGCAGATTTCCAGGGACTCTGCCCCTAGCCTGTAACTCTGCATCACTAAGCAGGTGCCTTTGTCATAGAAGGAGATCAGGTTGGTCCAGCAGGACCTGCCTTTGACAAACCCATGTTTGTGCTGGCTGTCCTGTACGTGCTGCATGACAGCACTCAAGATGATTTGCTCCACAATCTTCCCCAGCACTGAGGTCTGAGGCTGACAGACCTCTAGTTACCCAGATCCTCCTTCCAGCCCTTCTTGTAGATGGTCAACATATTTGCCAACTTCCAAACACCTGGGATCTCCCTGGTAGCCAAGATTACTGATAAATGAGGGAAAGTGTCTCAGTGAGCATTTCCACCAGCTCCCTAATTATGGTCCTATGGGCTTGTGTGTAAGTGGTATATCAGGTCTCTGACCATTTTCTCTTGTATTATGGACATGTCATTCTACTACCCATCACTTTTTTCCAGAGTAGGGTGCTGGGTACCTGGACAATTATTAAAGACTGAGGCAATGAAGGCATTACACACCTCATCCTTTTCTTCATCCTTTGTCATTATGGTTCCAATAAGGGATAAAGATCCTCCTTAGCCCTCCTTTTGCTATTGATGTATTTATAGACATACTTTTTGTTGTCTTTTCTGGCAGACTATTTCTAACTGGGCTTTGGCTCTTCTAATTTTCTCTGCATAATTTCACGACATCCTTGCAGTCCTCCTGAGTTGTCTGCTGCTTCTTCCAAGAAGTAAAGTTTCCCAAGTTCCAGCCAAAACTCTCTGTTCAGCCAGGCTGGTCTTCCTTTCTGGCTTGTCTTCCAGCACAAGGGGAGGGGCTGCTCTGGTGTCTAAAAGATTTTCTTCTTGAAGAATGTCCAGCCTTCCTGGACTCCTTTACTCTTCAGGACTGCCTCCCAGGGTAGGGCCTCACTAACTCAACCAGCATCTTTAGCAGGCCAAAGTTTTCCTGTGCAAGTAACAAGTAGTGTTTCTGCCAACACCCCTTCTTACTTCTGTGGCCCTTTCAACAGTCACTATTCTGCTCAGAATGATTTTGATTACTTTTTACTTAACTTTACCTGCCTGAGAGGCAAGGCTTTGGCAGAGCTGGTTAATATTAATATGGTCAGACAAAAGCACTGCAGAAACTAAACCAGCCCTCAAAATCTTTCATGGATTGCTGATGGCAGCCCCCTAATATGCCAGTCATTACATGTTAAAGTGGATAGAGACCAATATGCATCTGGGAATTTTATTTCTTGGAAGCAAGACCTTCAGCATCTAAAGTTTTTCATTTCCCCCAGTAATGACCTTGCACTGGGGGCTTTGATTGCAACAAGATCAGAATTGAAGGTGATGATTTACACTTCACTCTACTTCTTGATTTCACTTTGGTGTCTGCACAAAATGATTGACTTGCAAAGTATTTCTTATTCAACTGGGCCTTGGAGATTGAAGACAAATAACTGCTCTTTTTTGCTCTAGGCTTTTAATTTAAGAGCTTTTGCTTTAAAAAGAATATCTGCATATGATTCATATCTTTTCAGAGGACAAGAATACTGCAACAATGAAATAGAATGTTTAAAGTGAGCAGTATATCCTATATATATGTGTATCTTTGAACACAGCAAATTTACTGTGGAATTCCTGACAGTTGTCGTGGAGGTCCCTCTGAAGTTTCATGTATACTTACACTGCTCTTAAGATAACTTTAAAAGCCTACAAGAAATAGAACTATGGCATGAAAAGACTGTGAATGAACTATTTTTCTTTGTTATTGCAAGTCTATGTATTTCAAAGGTTCCATGCTTCAAGTGTCTTAAAGATGTTGTGCTAATTAAGTTCTTTCCCTGTATGTGTACTTGCAAAGTTATATGTATGTATGCAGTTAATTTTTACCACTCTCTCTGCACTTTTATTAAAATAACTTCAGCATTTTAGATATTTTATTGCCATCCATCTGCAAAACTCAAGCAAAGTCTATCAAGAGGAGACAACCAAGCAAAAAATGGTATTGTGTTAAGAGTTTGGGGTCTTTTAAAAATATTTGGCCAAGAACAGGAGACAAGTATAAACAGAAGTCCTGGCTTAAAGAGCTTATAGTTTAAAGCCCTTCATAAAATTACCTACATAGACATGAAAAATTAATTTACCATTAGAGTTTAGTGCTATGAAATCCAAGGAATGGTTGTTCTCTAATACATGGGATTAGTATAAATATATGATGTTGGCAGTATCTGTTTGACAGGCTGTCAAGGGCATGTGCTATTACTCCAGGTATTTCTTTAATAATTTGCTTCAAGGAGATATTTCAGTATCTGAAAGAGCAGAGAGTTGTTTATTCTGAAAGTGCCAGCAATGGAACTCAAATATCTTCTTGATCAGGTGTAAAACCTTGATCCTTGGATAATTAAAGCACAAATAAATTATAAAAGCCATAGCACAGACCTTAAAAACAGGCTGGAGAAATGATCAGCTACAAAGCTCATTACCTTCTAATCCTTCAGGATTCATATTTCATTAAAGAGAAGATCATTTCAGGCATTGAGACAGAGCACTGAATTTGTAAGCCTCCAAGGTGTTTCTAATTTTCCTATCAACTACAGTGATGTTGGAAACAGGTAGGCAGCTCATGTAAAATGAAATGACTCTTTAAACAATAATATTATTGTAACCAATTAGTAATTGCTAATGTAGCAGTAAATACTAAACACAGTGTTTGACTGGAAGAGTGTCTTTGCACAGCAATATGACAGTTTTATAAACCCTCTACTACAGGAGATAGTGCTGCATGTCAAATTGTTAACACCACACTGCAGGCACCACAAGGTCATAGAAAACCTGCCAGACATTACTCAGAACAAATGAGAGTCAAAGAACAGCCAGCTTTTGAATTAATTTTGCTAATAATGTACTGGGGAAATGGTTGTCGAAGCAGAAGGCTAGGGATGCATTCATTATTTCTATCATTATTTATATTATAACAGCATATAAGTATTCTAGACAACTTTAAGCCTTCTTGGGTACATTGCAGACACATAGGAAGAGATGTTGCCTTAGAGACCTTAAAGCAAAACAAAATAAACAAGTGGAGGACAAGCAGAAGCAAAGAGGTGCAGTGACTTCTGACCAGGCAACATGTGAGAGATAGGAGGACACCCTACTTCACCTCCTCTGCTCTGCTGCTTGCCCAGCTGGTCTGAACTAGAACAGTAGCATCAAACACCCATTTTGTAAAAGTGCCCAGGATGGTCTGAGACACGCAAGAAGACATTTTGGATGGATCTGCAACCCTTTCAATTCGCTGATTCTACAGACAATGACATCCCCTTCCTGGTCCCACTACACAGGTTATAAAATAGGACACTTACAAGGCATGTAGCTTAATTTGACATTTATTATTTTATTTGTAATAGAAGAACTATAAGCTGAACCACAGGAGCTGTGTGTTCACCCAGTTTGTATGAATGTTTGCCCTTCTCTTCCCATTTAATTCCTGGTAGGTTTACATATGTCCTCTTCTTCACCTGTATGGGAATAATTCTCCAGAACATGGACTGTCTCCCTCTAAATTTGTGTTTTTCTTCAGTGCAGTGAAACTGCAGCCGTTTGACCTTTACAATAATTGTAAAAATCAACATAAATTCATGAGGAAAAACTAGACAAACCCAGAGCAACAGTCTGGTGCAAACCTTTGTTACAATAGAACAAATGGATCCAGCAAACAGATCCAAACCTTTTCATTATCTCATGCCCTTAGTAACAGATTGGGAAGAAAAAGATGGGAAAGCAGTATGAAGATTTTGAAGAGGTCACATGCTTCCAAGGCCTGCTTCACCTTTCTCTATTACATCATCTAGTGAAATCCAAACTATACTACCTATGTGAGTCCTATTCTTGCCCTCCTTGTAACAGACCCTCAGTTCCAGCCGCATACATATGATGTGGTGGACCTGCATTTAGAATAGCAATCTCTTGTGGCTTAATGATTGTTAATTACAAAGATTCTGCTACTTATCTAGAAGTTTAGTGTTGCAGCATCCCTCTTGTTAGTGGGTAGAAATGAGCTGAGACACAGACTTCTTATTTATCACAGCATGAAAATAGTCCTGGTTTATTCCTCTTTACAGCTCAGCCATCCTGACTCCAACTATTCACTGACTCCGGCTGCAGCAAGCTCCTACTGTAGGTTTCCCTTGCAGCTTCTGACTGCTGGTTATTTCCTGCTAAACTGTGACTGCATGCATCAGTTTGCAGACTCTGACCGCAGGCTTCTATCTAGCAAGACTGTGACTGCAGGTTCCAGCAACAGGCTCTGACTGCTGACCCAGACTGACCTCACAGCAGAGATCTTCTCTCCTCAGGATCCCTCTTCTCCATCCTATCCCATTCATGAGCTTCACCAGCTAACCCACTCCCTTTTATCACACTTATCTTTATTGGCTATAGCTGTGACTCATCAGGGCAAGGATGTATTGGGTAATTAACAGAGATGTTACTTATTGGGGCAAGGTCACCTGTATTCCCTTCTCCTACAGTTTAGTATCTGTCCTTACAAAATATCTGTACACAAGTCATTGCTGGCTAAAGCATAGACATGATGAGATGCAGGAGAAACACATCTAATCTATCCATTCCCATCCTAATTTGCTGGTGGTGCCTTGATTTAGAAGCAGAAGTTTTCTTGACATTAGTAGCTATAATTTTTCCCAACTTGCTTTGTCTCCATACATTATTTGTTTAGTACATCAGCATATTTTTAATTTGGTCTTGTTACCCTATGGTGCTCTATGTGGCTGAAAACCATCCCAGACTGTGCATTGCAAGTGGGTTTGTAAACAAGAATTTCCTCACTGATAATGCCTGTCACAATGGCTCATTGTATGATTAACAAGAATCTATTACTAATATGACTTTTCGTTTTGAATATTCAGTTAGAGTTGGTAACTCTTCAATTGCATCCCCAGTGCTTGTCTCTAGGATTACTCTGGCATACAGTGACAGCAGAGACAGGGCCATTAACCTTCATTACTAAACTGAGTAATGGAAATGCTCTGGAATGTCCTGGTATTGCTATTCAGTGTCATATTGGCAAAAGCCTATTTTCTCTGGCATTTCTTCTAATGACTGTAGATACTGTAATAGCTGTGAGACCTCTGCATTTTTATGCCCCTATTTTTAAACTAGAAACATGTTGGTAAATAAATCTTTTTGCTGACAGTTTCTCTAGATTCATTAAAAACCTTTGCTGTACTCCTTAGGTTGTTGGAAAGAGACATAAATCTACAGGAGATGTTGAGAGGGAAATAGATGAGCAGTGCAGCTGTAAATGCTTTACTAGGTTAAGTAAAAGGGAATGACATGAGAAATCCCTCAGACAAAGCCTTTCTTTCTGAACATATGGGCTACAAGACAACTAATTTCTGGTTTTGCCTTGCTCTAGTGCATGCATTTTTCTCACTGTACACCTGAATAGAAACTGCTCGTGAATGAAAATTAGTTATAAAAAAAGCAATGTCAAGTTTTCCAAATTTTGATGCAAGCACTCATGCAAGATAAGCTAAACATATATTTTAGTCAGTTCATCAGGCATAGGACTGAACTATTTGTACAATCCACTGTTTTCTTAAGTTTGTATTTCCGCTTTGAGCTGATTCAGTGTTCGAGGAGCAAACATCCAACTCTTTTTAAAAATGAGGTCCCCTTAAAACATTAGCATTGAAATCCTGTGAGAGGTCCTGTTCAGGACCTGTTCAGGAATGAAGGCTTCATCTTTCCATTTTTAGGAAGGTAAATAAGTTCCTTATGAAAATATAACTAGTTCATTTTCCTTATTCAAATAATATGTTATGCTTAATCAAAACTGCTTATATTATAAGCAGTTTTGATTAAGTGAATCCCAGTCCTAAAATTGGGCAACTGTGCTTGTTCCTCAACACAGACACCTTAAGTGCTGCTGTAATGAGTGCATACACAAATATCAGACAATATGCAAATATCATATTAACTTACACAGTAGAATACCAATCAGTCTCTGTCAGTAATGACTACATGATTGCTGGATAATTAGAGGTTTAACTCCTTGAGTCCAAATATTCCTTTTCTTGTCTCCTACAATAGGTGCTTCTACACCTTCTGCCTTCACACAGCTGATCCTGCTCAACAGCATGTTCCCATGTGTAACGTAGGAGGGTGTAATTACTGTGCAATGGCTACAATTCAGAGGCTGTATAAGATGACTTTCCAGACATTTGTGTTTTTATTGTCAGTTTTCTTGGTTTTATTTTGAGTAAAACAATCTCGTCTTAACTAGGAACCACAGTTATTTTTCTTTCCTGTTTTCATAAGCCAGAGCCTGTTGTTCCGTCTAGTTTTTTACAGATGAAATAATTAATTTTAATAGCCTACCTTAAAACCTAAGGAATAGAGTTGTCCTTTTCAGGTTGGCTGTCTTACCTTTAGTTATTGAAGTTTGTCACTAATCTACAATCAGTAAATGGCTTTGAGTGTACAATAAACAAACAGTACTTTTAACAATATCCATCACAACAGATAATTGATGTAAAAGAATATCATGTTTTCAAATATTACGTTCCTGTTGCGCAGAAAACAAGAATGAAGCAGAAGTTATTAGTTCATTGCTCTGTTGGAGCATAATATTTTCTAAGTCTCACAGAATCATAAAGTTTACATAGCTTTCTGATACACAGGCCTTGAGAAATTGTATTACTTCTGGTGTTCAGTTAACTTCACTGTCCTATTTCTTTCACCTCATCTTTACGGGTATGAGAAAATCTGTAGAGGATAGAAATCTTTTTTTATTGCTGTCTACTTACATTCCTGTTACATGCTGAGCAACTAGGCTTGCACTTTGTGTGTTGGCTAAGGTAGCTGTTGATTATTACTGGAGTGGGAAGGGCGCTTTCTTCCTCCACTTTGAGGAGGAAGTCAAATTAAGATACTCTGATTCCAAAGATGCTGGTATACAGGAAAGAGGGAAACCTTAATGTTGTTAAAGGAGCAATTGCATGTAATGCTGGGCAGTTCCACAAGCAAAGTGGAACTGCTCAGCATAACATGCAATCAAGCCCAGCAGAACTTCATTGATGATTTTTTGTGTGTGTGTGATTCTGTGTGCTGATGTGGTTTTTACAGACAGCTCTCTCCCATTTTTGGCTGACTTTTAGTAGGCTGTTTGCAAATTCATACCCAGACAATTCATGTGATGCTGAGGACAAACTTACTCACTATGCTTGACCAGAACAATGCAAGTACCAAAGGATGGAGAGACAGCAAAAAGACCTAGAGGCTAGTGGGCAGCAGGTACCTCTTCATTCCCCTCACCATGGCCATGCTCCTGCCTAGCCTCACAGGAGGAAAAGCCTTACAGTCATGGCTCTGCAGTGGTTAGTGGTGTAACATAAAACTGACTCTGTTGTCAAAATAGCACTGATCAAAGATAATCTGTGTTTTATCTAAATACGCTGAAACCACAAGAAACCAGGTAACTGGAGCTGCCCCACGCCTTAACTGGCATGCCCTGAGTGCCACATAAGTTTTGGAGGCATCTTTCCCTTTCAGTCTTTGAAAATTGTGTCTAATGTTTTGATGGATATGTATTGCTGAATGACACAAAGTGCAGTTCAGCATTATAATCTCTGTTATTAATACATAGATAATAATTATATTCCATTAGCAAATTGGCAGGATATATTCAATTCCTTTTGCTTGCAATGAAATTCATTAGCTTGGCAAAAAAATGACCTTTTCTATTTCAAAAGAAGTGAGTGAATTTTAGTGCCTCAGTCATAATCGTGGAAAATGCTTACTTGGAAGAATTAATAAGTGGCTAGGTGCCAGTATACATTGAAGGATGCCACTTAAACTTACTTCCAGTGTGCTTAGACTCCTAGAATGATGCACATTAGGACCAGGAGCAAAAGGAGATATAGGTCTATAACATCCAGGACCTGACCATCATTTCCATTTTATCCACACTATTTTAGCACTACTTCTGCTTGTTGTCTACAATATCCCAATTATTTCAGAAATTCAATCATATGATAATGAATTTGTTTCTAATTCCCACTGCAAATCTACTCTATAGTATTGTATACTCATATGTTTTTTACTTAATATATTTCCAATAATTAATATTGTCTCTTAATTTGCATATTTCTGTCTTAAATATCTCTTCTCATTGATCTTTTTATGTAAAGACAATCTTATCACTCTTAGCTTCCAATATAAAGTGATTTCCCACCACCAGATATTTTTCAATGATGTGTTTTTGTGCTAAGTACAAAGTTGAAATGCTAGCAGTATTTTTCTGTGCTTTGACTGAAGCAGAAATCTGTTACCCACAAGACAATCCTGCTATTTTGTGGGTACTGCAAGAGTCTTTCTTTCCCAGTTTCTGTCAGACTTCAAATATTTACAGGTTCATACAGTTTGAAGTAGGATTTCTTTCTTTAAAAATACTAATGTGTGTTTTCCCATATTCATGTTAAATTCTTTAGGCCTATATAACCTCAGAAAATGGTCTTTTCAATTCCTTTTTCATCTTGAGAGCCCTTCTATCGTCATTCCTCTACTCTGCATGAGAGGTTTCCACATCTTGCTTGCAGTTCTAGTTCTTCCATCTCATTACCCACATTTCCTGCATTAGTCCACAAACAACATAGTTTCCTTTTGACCTCACAGTGTTTCCTAAGTCAACTGAACATAGCCAACCTGATCAATTCTTTTGTTCATAGAAATACTTTATTTCCTGTGCTCTCCACTACTTTATTCTGTAGCATAGACTGCATCCTCATTTACATTGACTTTACTTTTTATTTATAAACACCAGTTGTTCACATAGAATATGTCTCTGTCAGTCACAACATGTCCCCTGCAACCTAGATGGATGTTTTTCTTTATCTGTTTTTCTAGTCTTGGTTGCTGAAGGTCAATGCTCCAGACAGTCAGGTGCAAACTCACCCTGGGAGCTATGCTCTTTCTGGGAAGGCTTCCTGAAGGGTAACATCCCCAGAGTCCCGAAGCAGAGTTTCCAAGGGAGGGTTTTGCTGTGTTTTTGGCCAGACCTGGCCTGCACATGGCATTTTCTCTATCATGTAATATGGTGAAACCACTCATTAATCTCTTCACTGCAACCATCAGTGCAACATTACTTAAGGGTTTTTTTTGTTGTTTTTTTTTTTTTTTCATCTGTGGGATTATGGATTTGCTTTTTTTTCTGAGTTACAAGTTACAGGATATCAGGGGTCTTGTTTTAAAGCATGCCTCAGTGTTTCAAAGATGCAGGTGGGAATTAAACTACTAATTGCAAGAGACCACAACATTACGGCCTCAGGGAAACGTCTACACTATTCGACATTTTGAAAACCTCAGAATGTGCTTATTCCATAAGGGAACACCTCAGTGCCCTGGAAAACAAACCAGTGTGCCTTATATTTCCCATCCATGAGTGAACAGTATTGTTCACATATTTTTTCAAAGCATTTAGGAGATAAATACTCTGTGTATTTGGCATGTGCCATTATTTGGCAATGTCATTAGCATTTGGAAAGCCACCCATTTGCATCTTTTCTGTGATGATCAAGCTCTTAATAGGAGTACAAAAGCACAGATTTAGTTTTCAATCCAGTAATTTTTGTATTTCTAAATAATTATATTTATAACATAGTCAATGCCCAGGATGACTTCTTGTCCCTCGACAAAGGGAAAAGCTATCAGACCCTTTCTCCAGTGGGTTCACACAGAAGTGGATCACAGCTGCAGTCCCTAGGCGTGGGAGTTCTGCTCCCAGCGTGCATTTTGTGCACCTTGTCAAACCCACAGCCCCTGTCCCAATGTGGCACTCCCAAGTAAAAGGTCCTTGGCAAGGAGTCTGCAGGAGGGAATCCCACTGAATGTAGATTATCCTGCAGCCCAGGGACTTCTCTTCTTCTTTGTGACTGTGAGCACAAGGAGGAGATTACTGAAATGAGAGCTCTATTTCCAACATTGAAGCAAGGTTTTGGGGTAGGGCTGTAGGCGTTGTGACTGTGCTGATTGCCTGGGTGAAGGCCAGATCCCATTTTGTCAGGAGCACCTCACCTCTGAGGGGCTGTGCTTGTGAGACAAAACCTCAGGTGACGCAGAGTGATAATAAAATAAACGTCTTTATTTTTAATAGATGGACAAAACAGACCCAAAACCAGACAGTATTTTCCTGAAATGCATGGACTCTATTGAATACAATACAAATGAAGTTAAAACATATATATCTATATTATGCTTCCTATCTGCTTTGTTAAGTATAATCTTAATATAACATTTCCGACACAGACAAAAATATACTTTTTTTTTTAACTACATCCACAAATACTGCCCTGATTAATAGCAGACTTACAATAACTTACTAACTGCACATGGAACTTGACCAATACATTTGAAGGGCAGAAGGAAAAATGAGTAACAGTTGTTTTCTATGATACTTCTATTTGAAATCCTAAATTCTTGTACTATATGAAAATAAAAGACTAAATCTGACTTTATTTGATCCACTTAATGTTTACATTCAGTTCAGGTTCACAAAAGTATGGTTTGTTTATAATACATATACCATCCCATTTGGACAAGTAGAGATGAAATAATTTTTTGACATGTCAGCTATGTTACCAGCCTTGATTTTATGAACACATCTCATGCAAAGGAGGTAAAAAATCCCTGTCAAATAAATGTTATTCACAAATGTTAAGAATATGAAAGTAAAATGTATGATTGCATCATGAATATTTTATCTCAGAACTGTCGGCTCAGAAACAATAACCTCAGTGTCTGAAAATGAACTGTTTGCTTCACTGATTATAAATCCAATTTACTGCACAGTACTACTGTCCACAAATTGCAAAAGTGGAGAAAGACTGATAATTCCTCTGAAAATAAAATCTGTTTAAAGAATCATGTCCTGTTGGCATTTTGCTTGTGGAAGTAACATAGCTTTTTGTTTGTCTGTTTTGTTTAGAGGGGTTTGTTTGTTTGTTCCCCCCCACAGCTATCAATCACAGAAATGGCCCTTGGTTGTATGAACAGCTCTGTACAAATTTAATGGTAAGACAGCTGAGCTAAGGCAATAAAACTTGTAAACAGACTTTGCATGGGGCTGTTAGATTTGGCTTTTGTAGTCCCTCTAAGCAAGAATACTGCATAAAATCACATCAATTTTACAGAAAAATCTATAGGCTAGAATGTGTAAAACATTCTAATAATGTTGAAAGCATCTGGTTTGAAATTTTTGGACTAACATTTTTTTTACCTAGCTTTTTTGAGCATTTTAAAAACATTTACATTTTTATGACAACAATGGAATACAAAAGAAATATATTTTTATTTTTCAATCAAGATTTCTTAAATTATTCCAGCTCAATCTCCTTCTCTTTCTTTTTTTTCCCCCACAGCTGGGTATTTTGAAATAAATAATATAGAAATCTTGCTGTATTAAAAACATCTGGTTCCTATGCAGCATCTCATAGAGAAATTCCAGCAATTCCTGGACAAAACTGAGCTAAGAGAAAAGTTTTTAGGAAGGCCTACAGGTGACTGTAAAATGGGATCCTCTAACTTAGCTTGGAATAACAGCATAAGGCATTGGCTACGTAAGCAGGTAAAACTGACTTGATATTTTCCCATAAGAAGGGCTCAGACTGGTGGATATGGGCTGAAAATGGAGAATAATTCAGCAGTGGCTCTGTTATTCCCCTCTTTTCTCTATAAAGTCTATTTCCTCATCTCTCTTCTGTGGTTCATGGGGGAATTAATACTGCTGGGCTTGTGTTTGTTTTGTGATACTCAGCACTCTGAATTTCACTGGTAGCCTACTCACCCACCTTGCAGGAATTTTTCATTTCTTTGCTATATTGGCTCTTCTGAGTTTTTAGTGCAGATCCTGGTTTTGATTCCCTCCACCCAGAGCACATTCCATATTGGTAAGCACAGTAGTACTGCAGGTCACAATGCATATTCAGAACTGAGTTGCAATGTTATTTTTAGATGCAGTGTAAGGAGAAAAAAAAAACCAAAACCCAACATCTCTGAAATTAATTTTCTCTATATATGCTGTTAAGACTCCACAAAAGAAGCAAAACATATCTAAGGATTCAACCTTGTGAAAGCTTATGTCAACATTGAATGCACAAGTTGATGGCTTCTTCCTTTAGCAGCAAAATCTAGTCTTACATCTCCTATCCTCCAGTATAACCCCTCGTGCTGTGAGTGTTAAAAAAAGAAATTTCAATGGTGACCAGCAACAGGAGTATATCTGGATTTCAGCTGAACATTTTGCGTCATAGACAGATTTTAAAAAGAATTATTGGAGCATAACTCTTAATTGTAGAGAAATGTAGCTACTAGAGCTCGCACTGAGAAAGGCACATACCGATGGGGACAGACACAATCATCTTGGCTGTGGGCGAGTGGAAACGACGTTACGTGTTCCTGCCAGCCCAGGCAAAGTCAGCAGAGGCCTCATCTCCCCTCTTTGCTGCTTCTGGCCAGCATTGCCATTCGTGAGCCAAGTCTTGTCTGCACCTGGCCACTGCTGCTGCTCTGCAGGCTCCCTGCGACAGCCAGGAGGGCGGGGGTCAGTGGAGGAGTCCAGCACTCAGTGGCAGACACCACTGTGCCTCCCACTATGTTTGTGGGTTCAGCATTCCTTTCAGCTTCTCTCCAAGCTGCTTTCAGAGGCAAGCACTTAGAGATGTAGAAAGCTGTCCAGCAAGCCTGGTTTTTTGAGAATTTTTTGAGGAAATGATATTATCTATGGAAAATCTGGATTTTCCAGAGTAATTCCAGCATGACCAAGCCAAAAGACTTTTTGGCATCTTAAAGAATAGCTTTTTTTAGTAAGTGAAAGTTGGGAATTTTCTGCAAGGAAAACCCTCTCATCTCTCTTTTCAAGACTTCTTGATTCTCTTTACTTTTCAGTATTTATTTCATTGGTGAAGTTGCTTGGTGTCAGACTGCTTTGCTTGTATTCATTTTGATGATAAGTTAAGATAAGGCTTCTTCTCCCAACAGTGAAAAATTCTACTTAGTTTGAGTTTTTCTTTAAGAGCCATTTTTCACAAGCTGAATTTCAACTCCAGTTATTGCTCTAAGAATTTTGGTGATAGTCACTAACCACAGAAAGAGAATCCTATATTAACATATTTTGCTTAAGGTTTTCTTATATCAGGTATAACATAATTTTAAACTGATGATTTAATTTTAGTTTTAAAAATTAATATATCATGTTTAATACTCCTATAAGGAATTTATTACTATTTGTGCATTATGCTGTCTCATACAAATAATAAAATACTAGATTGTATTATTTAAATTTCTTTATGAGGAAAAAAATTACCAGACCAAAACCCCAGGGAAGTTATCTATCTGTCTTTGCTCAAGCAACTAGCTCCTTAGTAATAAATCACTTATAGCTGTGGCAATATATTTTCACTTAGTGCCAATAAAATGCTGAGTGATAATATTTCAGACTTGCTGTATTATAATCTCTTCATATGATATCCTAGCTAAGAACTGTTGCACGTTTTCTTCTACCTATATTTTAATTTTTAAATATTTTTTTAATTGCACAGTATATAGCTCTGGATGGAAGGAATGGGATTGAGTGTATACTTTAGCAAACACTCTGTGATCTAATCCAACATATTAGATAATAGCAGAAAAGAGTTCCTCCCACGGGATGCTCCTGCTCCTGGAAACAACTTAAAGAATGTGCAGTGGCATTCTATTCCCAATTCTTGCATTTCTTCTGATAAAATGCTTCTTACTATTCTTTGTAGAGTATCCTGCTTCTCATTGTTTTGCCTGTGGCTACAAGAGTTTTTAATTATCTTCAGTGTTGGACAGTTCTGGACTTGAATCAACGTAGTTGAAGGCTTCCTTGTTTGTGAAAGTTGAGCTCAAAGTTAGACTGTGTCGTGGGTTCACCGGTGCAAGTTCATTTAATACAATATTGTCACTTTTTACAAGAGTCGCTTTGTCCATGTGTTCTCTACTGTATCTGGCAACAACAGCATCAAGAAAGTCCAGCTTTGGTGGCAAAGTCCCACTTTCAAAGAGGTATTTGGCTATATAGGAGACTATGACATTGGTAACGAAGGAGGTGAGCATAGCAAGTGTTTTAAATGGGAATCGTTGGATGTAGAGATTGTTATCATCTTGGTACCAGCCAGGGTAGAAGATCAAGGGCTGAAGGTACAGGTACGGTTCTCCTCCAGTTATTCTGAGGACAAGGCCAAAGAGGTATCCTGCAATGGCACCGTAGGTGTTGGTTCCTTTAATAAACAACACACACAGGAGCTGGGGGAATATGATGATATAAACGAGGTCAGAGCTGAGGTACCAGAGGCCGTACACTGACGAAGCCAGCAGTGCCATTGCAGTTGCTGATGCTCCAAACAGAAGAACAGTGATTCTCATGACCCAAACAATTTCCCTGTCTGAAGCCTGCAAAAGAAGGGATAGTGTTAGGTCTTTTTTTCAAGTCTATGCATGTATGCCTACACTTATATACAGTCAATATAAAATACTGAATTGTAAAAGAAAGCTTTGCATGATTCATTCAATAATAATTACAAACTAATATCTCTATTTCAATCCCAAGCTCAGAGAAAAAACCCTAAGGGTTATAGTTGCCATTCCCGAAGCAACTACTCTTTGAACATAGCAAAAAGCTTGATGATGAGTAAAAGAGAAAAAAAAAAAGCAGTGTAGTAAATAACTTTTAAATAAAATCACAATATTGCTCAACTAAAAAAAACCTTTCAGCATCAGAATTTCCTCTTCTCTGTTTTCTAAGAAAAAACTCCAACTCATTAAACCATTCTGTTGCCGAATGATTTCCCAATAAATTAAAGATTAGAAAAATGTCTCATTTTGTGAAGAGTTTAGGTAGAACTTACGCTTGTAGCAACAGTAATTAGCTGTTTGGATAAATTGCAGTTCCATGAGAACTCTTGACAGCTGCCCTCCCCAAGCCAGCTTTTTCACTTCTGTCATCAGTCACAACCATAATTATTCTTATGATTTTCAGTTTGTTCAATATACTGTTAGTAATTAAATTCTTTTTATAGTTATAGGCAGGAACATAAAAGAGATATTTCATTATGAAATTATAGCCCATGTATCACCTCGTTAAGGTTTCACCTAAAATTTTCTCTAAAAGTAAAAATGGAAACATTGTCTCACATTTTGCCGGAAGGAAAGCTGGTAAATGTTCCGAGCAAACATAGAACTTGCTGATAAAATTGAGGAGTCAGCTGAGGACATCACAGCAGCAGATACAGCACCGAGGCCAAAGAAGGAGATATAGACTGGACAAAGGTACTGCAGCACGATGGGTAAAATCATATCTGCTTCTTTTCTGCTCTTGGGGTCAGGGACACCGTATTCAGTCTGGTTCCAAGCTGCAATATGGACACCAGTATCTTATCAGTAACAGTAGCAGCCACAGCACCTCTTGATTTCAGATTTGAATAGCAGCAAGCTATTCATATTACCACATTTTCATGCACATTCAATGAACAAAGTGTTACTAGGGCCAGACCAATGGCATTTCAAAGAGGCAGTGTCACACTACTTTCTATTAGGCAAATTCAATTCTGCTCAGCATTTTTCCTTGTCTCTAAAACAAACTTTAAATTGCTCATAAATGTAGTTTTATTCAATAAAATAAGTCTGTGATCCATGTATTTTTGTGATGTGTTCAACTACTCTTTTGGATTAGGAACAGGGCTAAAAGCAGTGTAAACATTTCTAACAGAATAGTTTTAACAATTTAGCTACACAGTCACTGTGATGGGGATCATTCACTGTGACAGGGATCACTCACTGTGACAAAAAAATCCTTGTCAAGGATATACTGGTCAAGGTAAGAAATTTCTGATAAATCAGAGAATCATTTAGGTTGGAAAACACCTTTAAGATTGAGTTGAACCATTATCCCAGCACTGCCAAGCCCACCAATAAACCACATGCCCAAGAGCCACATCTACACATATTTTAAATAGCTCCAAGGATGATGAATCCACCACTTCCCTGGGCAGCCTGTTACAGTGCTTGGCAAACCTTTTGGTGAACACATTTTCCCTAATATGCATTTTAAATGCAGAAATGCCCTGCTGCAACTTGAGGCCATTTCCTCTCATCCTCTTGCTTGTTACGTGGGAGATGCACCTTGCTACAACCTTCTTTCAGGTACTTGTAATGAGAAAAATGACTTCCCTCAGTCTCTTTTTCTCCAGGCTGAATAACCACAGCTCCTTCAGCCATTCCTCATTATTACTGTTACAACCAAATAAAAGTACCAGAATCTAATGCAAACATTCAATAGAAGTATTGTGTCTGTAGATCTAGAATTTACAAAATTATTTAATTTCATCCACTGTGGTAGGAACAATTTCCTTAATTTCCTTTGGGAGAAATATTCTATAACATTATTTTTCTCTGTAATCTTCTGTTGAAGGAGTCATGAGTTGAAAAATGATGCCACCTGGCTATCTAACCTATATGTCACCTATATCTAACACAAGATTTATTTTCACACACTTATTGCACTGTTCATTTTACATTTATTGTACTACTGATTTTTAATCATTTACCTGTAGATGCTCCAATTGCACCAATCAGTACTGCGGGAATAGCCATCACAAGACAGCCAAAAGCAGCCAGGAATGACAGAACTTGAGCATATGTGGCAGAAGATGAGGAAAGAACCCTCTGGAAATACGCTTGCCATGGAATTCCTCCTAATGTCTGCAAACACAACAGCATGTTGTAATTGGGGGGTAGCTGAATCATTTTACTATCACCGTATAGAGAACATTTACTAGGACCACCTGAATGCTGAAAGCCATATTGCTACTTCTTAATTTATTTATTGAATATCAGTCAGCCAGTAACAACTGCAACTTTCATTCTCACAAGCAACATCAAACTTGTGTAAGTCCACTTAAATCACATTCTTTTAGATAAGTTATTTTTTATATAATTAGCATCAACACTTTGCACTTTCACAGTCTCTGTAACTCCCAAGTTTTTGATTTTATAAAGCTTTATGAAAAGTACTCTTTTCACATTTCATATCTGAAGAATTTGCCCTCCTCCTCCACTAAAATTAGATTAGACTCTGATATCTTCCTTTGTGAATGTGTGTAGTCATTCAGAGAAGATGCGACATTCTGTATACATTGAAGCCCAGAATCTGAAAAATTATTCTCCCACAGCCGTAAGCAAATACAATACCAATAGAAATGGAAGACAAAGCCAAAAAAATAAAAGTTTTGTTCTATGGTGTTTTATATCTTCTATCTTTTATTATTTGGATATGTAATTGAAGATCCCGATCGGACTTAAAATTATTTCTGCAAAATACAACACAAAAGAGTATTACCAAAGGTTGGAAACTCAAGTGTTAACAATTCTGTCCTGAGAGCAGGATTTGAATAGTTTCCCCTAAGTAACCAAGTGTCTGTATCTAAACAGCATGGAAAGAAAACCAAGCAAATTTCATAACCCAGTTCTATACACTAAATGAGGCAGGAGGCATTTGGACCAGAAAGTGTGTATACAGGTGTTCCATATAGTTTCATGCACACATAGGGACTAAATTAATGTTTCACAGACAAGTCTGGTTTTTGACTTGCTATTTGTGACTGTTTTTCTTTGTTGCCTTGATAATAATGTTCCTTTATCAAAGCTTTCCAAGAATGTGTAAATTTCTTGAGCTATAATGAAACAGAAGATGAAAAGAAAATGTTTCATAATTTGGCAATTATCAGAACTTTCCTTTGGTCGACAGCAGAAATGAAACCTTTGGGCTTACAGGAGAGAATACAGCCACTTGAGCTAATGTCATACTTTAGATCTCTGAGAGAATGCTGAATAAAATAACGGGTTTTAATAGATCAATTATAAAAAAAACCTGAAGATTTCTGGCTGACAGGATTTAAAAAAAAGCCAGAAAATGTTATCCCAAAGTACATGGTAATAATAAAACCAGTGTAAATTTGCATAGGGACACTGAGAATGGAAAATGTTAGCATGTGTTTCTAGATCCTCTAATGGAAAGTACTTAATAACCACTGATCCCATGTGTAATGTATAGGCATTAAATAATGAAAGACCTTGGTTCATTCTGGCATGTGTGCATGTATGAATTTATCCATTCTGCTATCCATCTCTGCACAGCTTTTTTTTCACCTATACCTAAGGCATATTTAATCATTTGTATAATGTATTTATTGCCTTCTGCAATATATGAATTCCTCTGCCAACAATGACATCAGTTAAACGTTAGCCGTACACTTTTATTTAATTTTAACATGTCAGCACTTTCAGCCTGATGATATTTAAATTGCATTCCTGGCAATGCTGGCTGATATGTCACTGAAATCATTCAAATGTGCAGAAATATTAAGCAGGAGTCAAGAGGGTAAAAGTTTTCAGTTTGATAGAAACTCTTAACTAGACTCTATTATTTTTAGCTGTCACGGTAGCCTGGTGTAAGTGCTTAAATGCTTCACTCCTTCATACAAATCACCACTTACCAGTAAAAAGAAATTGTCCAACCATGTGTAAATGTCAAGTGAGTTGATAGATCCAAGCCAAGGTGCTTGGTACACCTGGTGCACAGCCGTGAGCCCAATGTCTGTTACTGCAGGATGGGACATGGCAAATGGGACACTGATCCACTGTAACCAAAGAGAAACACTGTGCTCAGGTCCAAAGAAGATATTCTCAATCTGTGAAATTTTTTTTATTAACGCTCATCTAGTTTTCATATTCTTGCTTGCTACAGATTGCACACCAAATTATCAAAATGACTTGCAAAAAGTCATATTACGTGCAGGTGGAACATCTCTGAAATCCAGAGGGCTTGGTAGTGGATAGCTCACACCTGGAGAGTGTGAGCAGAGAATTAATCAATGTAAATGGCAAAATCAGCAACAAAAACACATTTATAAAACATTGTTTTATTTTACCTAACCTCCTCATATATGGTTTACACTCTTTGCTGTGCCACACAGTACAGAAATATTAACACACCAATTTTCGTGTAATAGCATCAGGACTTGGCAGCATACAGGCATATGACATCATATCTTGGGAAGGCTTGGGAATTTGTTTTTAATTCAATACTGAACTAAGTATTGGAAGACTGTGAAAAGACAGAATTGCTGTTGGTGCAGCCTTATCTCTCTTCCTCTAGAATTAATATTAGCCCAATGTTACAGCACTTTTGTGCCTCGCAGATGTTTTCTGGGGGTCTCTTGACCGTTTTCAGTCTCTTTGGTTCTTATCTAAATCAAAAAATCTTCCCAGTAAGTCACTGACTTTCTGTGGAGGAGAAACTCAGCAGGTCCAACTGAGGTGAAAAGCAGACTTTGTACTACATGGCCTAGATCATCACAAGTACAGCATCCTTAAGGATCCAGTGATATCCAAAACCAAACATATTGCCACAATCACAACTGATCACAGTCAAGTGTATAGGGGCAACAGGAGCAGGGAGGGGAAAAGTCAAACATTTTTCCTGCCAAAAATGACATCCCTGAACTATTCCTCAGAATTATTTGGGAAAATGCAGTGTTTAGAATGTGGAATTAATAATACAAATGAGTTGAAGAGATAGTTAATAGAGGAGATACAGGCTCAGGGGAAGTCTCACCAGGCAAGAAAAATATGACGAGATGAAAATTGCAGGTGTGGATACAGGAAGGTCAGGAAGGAAGCAGAGACACTACATGAGACCGTAAAGAGAAAAACAAGGATGTACATAGAGTGACTGGGGTAGAGGTTATGGAAGCCTAAAGAAAAATCTGTGGCTGGAAGGAGGAACAGGGGTGATTATGGCAAGCATTTTGTCTTGGATGAGATCAGGAGAGAAACCAGACTTTAGAGGAAGGAGAAGCAAAGCTCTATGACAGTGGGAGTAAAAACTGCTCCAGAGCTTGAAGGAGAAGCTGGGATAACTGAACCTGTGCCATCCTCTACTGTGACATCTACTGTGAGTATCCCATCTCATCTAAATCTGCCTCCCTAGAGCATGACCATTTAGATACTGACTCTTCAGCCACACTGATGACACTTTGAGTTCATGATTGTGGGTTCTTCAGCATTACATTATTGCTGTTTATTTCAAATGGGAAATTACATAAAGTGCCCAACCTGGATTAAACGAAACACTATCTATACTAGCAAAACACTAGCCTAACCATTTGGAAACAACTATATCTAACCATTTGGAAGACTTCTGTACAAGCTTCATTTGCTTCCCATGCCCCCATCAGGTTCACACTGATTTTAATATTATTCCCATGGGATCAGGCTCTCTAGTGGTTTATGAGTTGATCACACTGGAAGACAATTTCTGTACTTTATCTCCAGTTTTGAGATTTTCTATAATGCATGCCATCTGTAGAAACTTAATGTTTCACAAATACTGACACTCATGTTAGGGGAAGAGACAGTATTTTTCCCTACTGTTCAAATGAAAAACAAAGATATGAGGGAAGAAGGTCTGGAATAACTTTTCATTTGAGGTGGCCAGTTGGTACTTGGATTTGCTTTTTCAGGCTATTTAGCACCATTTCCATTAAATCTCTTGAAGGCCATAGTCCTCACAGTAAGATGCCACAGAGTAAGCACAAACAGAGAGCTGGTTAATGACCACCTGTCTAAACATTGACTGAAGCAGGGGTGAAGCAATTTCCTTAGAGCTGCACAAGAACTCTGTTGAAAGCAAAGAACGTCAGGCCCCCAAGGTGCCCTTTGGTTCCTTCATCTTGAGCCACTCCATTTATTTTAGCATATCACAGTTCTCTGCACACCTGTGACTGTCTATTACTGCCACTGGCAAACAAAGCCAGCAGCTTCTTTGATTGCACCCTGGTGATCTGGACCCTGTCACACTGATGTTTTTCAATATGGGGTTTAAAAAACAGCAGTAAATAAAAGGCTGCCCACTAGTGCATCATTGATAGCTGATGAGGGATATTCACCCTACCATACTAAAACAGCCAAGACATCTGGTGAGACTTCTTATATTATGGTCTCCAAGGGTGGTGGAAGGAAATGAGGGAAAAACCAAGAAAGTTAACTAAGTTAACAGGAGGTTAACTAAGCTGTGTAGGTGACAACCACAGAAAAGAGAATCAGTAGAGTATCAACTCTGCAGGTCCAGGGACAGCATTTCTGGACTACTTTACTGACAGCTTCCTGTGTCTGACGCCTCCTTCCAGTGCCCGAGTCACAGTCCTATAGACAGGCAGGAAGGAGTCAGCACCAGTCCTATTCTGAGTTAGATATACTCAAGAGGAAAATTGCAAGATTGGACTGCAAGACTGTCTGGAAAAAAGCCAAAGAATCAGACCTCTTGGACAGCACTATTTCCAAAGTACGGGCTGTACACTGATGCAAATGCAGACTGTTTTAGTCAGCACTCTGTGAATCTGACCGGTTAGCAGTGCTGTGCCTGGTACACCCCAGGACACACTTGGCCCTTCTAGCTGTTCAGGGCAAAATCCTTGACAAAATAAGGCAAAAGAAGCCAAACTTACCAGTCCCAGGAAGATACAGAAGAGCTGAACTACGTCTGTGTAGGCCACAGAGTAAAGCCCACCCACAAGTGTGTACATAGTGGCAATCAGGGCAGAAATAATGACTGAAATATTGACATTAATGTCAATGATCACACTTATAGTTGCACCTAAGGGGAAAACCAAAGCACTGTGTTAGTGTGTATATCACAGCATGTCTGATGAGAAGGCCCACCTTTGTTAAGTTGCATACATTGGTTCTGGTCTGACACTTAGTAACAGCACTAACAATTTCCCCCCCTTGTATTCTGCACACCCTTTCTGCACCTTTGAAGGGAATGGGAAAAGAGATGCTTCTGTTGCTCTAAGTTTAGCATCTGTCATTTTGCAAGTTCTTAGGAAACAGAGGAGAGAAGTGTCCCAACAGCCCTTTCTTATGTTGCTCACGGTCTGTAGGGACTACACTCTCTTATTCTGTCTGGGAAGACCAGCTATGCACATCCCTGATTGTCACAGTCTTCAGAAGGATACTGAGAATGTTCCTGCAGTGTTACCAGCCAGCTGCCACAACAGTTGCAGGATGCATCCCCTGAGGTCCCATGAAACTGTGTTTGTCCAGTGTATTTTAAAGTTTCCTCACTTGGCTCTCTTCCAGCAAGTCTTTCTTGCATTGGACTTTCTCAGGTCCTGGGATTCCTAAAAACTGGACTTACCAGCAAAGAATTAAGCAGAAAAGGCACTTTTCCACATACTCAGCCTTTTCCACATCTTTTACCATCAGGTGCCCCATCCCACTCAGCAGCAGTCCAATTCTGTTAGGATGAACTGTTCTTGAGCCTGGAGGAGGTGATCTATGAATATCAACCAGTTTTTCTTGACTCCCATGGGATTCTTCCAAACAGAATGTTGGAGAGGGCCAGCTGTTCTGAGGTCTGTGGTTGCAGTTGTGATATATGCCTTGTTCCTCCCTCTCAGGACCATGAATTCCACCATCCCATGAACATTGCAGCCAAATCTGCCTTTGACCTTTATACCTCTGACTTGTTTTCCCTTGTGTCTAAGTAACAGGTTCAACAGAGCACCTCCCTACCTCAGCTCCCTGATCATTTGTGCCAGGCGATTGTTGCCAGTGCACTCAAGAAACCTCCTGAATAGCTTGGTGTCCTCCTGCACCGCCCCTCTAGCGCCTATCAGGTTGGTTATACATTTCCCTTTAGATGTATTAGCTATTTCAAGTGATTGCAATATTTTAAGACCGTGTTTAAAAATTTTGTCTCCTTCTAATTAGGATGATTTAAATGAAACATCTTGCAACAACTTTTAGTGCTTGCAGTTATTGTAGATGGATATTCTGGAGCACATATTTGGAAGAGTTTTTGCCTTAGAAGACAACATGATGTGTGATATGTAAGAGCTTTTGGGAGCTGACAGATGTGGCTTTTGCTGCACAATGAGCTTTCAAAGTTCATGTGCTTAAGATTTACAAGCTCAGATCTCTGCCACAGCTTTAAGACCAGTGTTTCCTATCTGCAGCCCTGCCAAGCAAGGAGTCGTGATGAAGAGCAAGCAGTGAAGAGTACTGAGATCAAACATTCATCAGTGAGGATAGGTGTGAAAAAAGATTATTCACAGAATAGTTAAAATCAAAATCTTCAATGATATTTACAATCATTGACAATCTTTAACTGTTGGCAGTTCTATAAATCTAGAAAGGTATTCATACCACTCGTGTTGAAATAAAAGAGCATGACTTGTCCTTAATCAAAAATATTCCAAATACTCTGAGCGTTCTTCAAGTTATTCAACTCCTATCACCTCAGCATGCACTTTTTCTTAGTCTTTTAAGGATTTTGTGATGAAATTGTGGTAAACAAGCTCCCCATTGCTTTGCAGTTCATCAGAGCGCAGTTGGAGAGTACCTTCAAAGTTTATTTTTGTTTAAAATAGCTTATGCTAGAAGGCATTACCACATGCATGTGCATTATTAGTATGATTAGTTGGTAAAAGTCAATTACTGGTGCTTCAACTCAAGGGCTTTCTCTGTTCTTAAAGGGGTTGCTAAATTCAGGCCTGAAATATAATTAAAAACCCTGGAAGCTGATTTGTTTTTCAGGACTGGATGAGTAGTTGAGTGATTTTCTATTGAGTCATAGTTTCACTAATTCTCCAAATCCTTTCTGAAGTATTTTCTTCATTTTATCAAGAAGAAAGCTATTTAGAATTGAAGAATTCTTCAATTTATTGATCAGCATCTGGTTTAGTTCTATTATATGTGCTATGGAATGTTCTGTATATGTAGATCTCCTATATGCAAAGGATTATTTTGTTTAGATGCATTGGAAAAGCTGTTACATATCATTAAGGGAAATTTTGACTGGCTTCTGTCATCCCAGAGATGTAAAAGAAAAGCTAGGCCAGATTTGACACAAAAAGGACATTTACAATCACTTATGTCACCCTCAGTACTAACAGAAATTTGTTCCTAAATCCTTTCATGCTCTTTGAAAAGGGGCAACTTAAACATACCTGAAAATGAACAGATAATTTGCATGTCTTTCCCTTATCAAAATAATAAAGGGGTAGCACTACCATGTTTATTTGCTAGTTAGCATGGGTCTTAGAAATGTTGCAGTCTGAATCATTCGGCTTAAATAGTTACCATTTGGAGCCAGAATTTTAATGCATTTCTGTTACTCTTAATAATTTCTACCTGTAATAAATTCATATTTATACTGCTTATTCCTTACCTAAGGCGGAGAAGATGGCAGCAGCCCAAAACATTTCTCCCATTAAAGCTGGAATAAACAGTAGTCCTCCCATCCTTTTTCCATAAAGCTGCTGAAAAGGGTCCAGCATTGTCACATAGCCTTTGGATCTCATGGGTTTTGCAAAAAAAAGGCCACCTACAAAGAAAAAACAGTGTAAGACACCAGCTGCAGTTTAGAAATGCATTACCATTAAGGGATAAAACATTCATTGTCAGTTAAGGATACAAAAATGTCACCAATACTGTCTGTTTGTTTGTAAGTAAAAAGTAGTTAAAATATCCTCTGGAAACTCTTACATATGTCTATAGAATTACTTAAACATGCACACTCCATTAGTATCTATAGCCTGATAATTTTAAAAGAGGTTTTTTCTTATTTTTTTCTGGCTCAGTTTATGTAATCTCCCATTATGGATGCTGTCAGAGTTTTATCTAATTTTGGATTAGTCTAAGGGAATGGCTTTTCCACCTAATCCTGTTGATTCTTTGACCAGAATCCCGCATGAAGTTTCACACAGTCCTACTCTAAAAATAAAATACTCTGAGATTCCTGAATCAGAAATAGAAACAACTTCACATGTGGTTTGGTACACACACAGCAAATCTGATTATTTCAGGACAATTCAGATTTATTATGTATGTTTGAAACAACTTTACTACACCTGCAGGATAGGTCAGAGGTCTTCTGAGTTCTGCCCATGTCAGATTCCATGATATTTGTCATACAGTTATTTCACTTATGTATATTCAAGAATTTTGGTACATCACAATTTTGCTCTTCCTGGCTGGTATATAGGCTGGATATGTACATAAATGTGCAAAGGCCTCCCCACCTCAAATTCTTTCTGTCTTGGGGAAAAAAAAAAAAAGGACCTATCTCAGGAAAGCTGAAAGATCCTTTGTATGGAAACCTGTGTAGCTGAGATCTGCACATGACTATATTCAGGTAGACTTCTACCACGGGAAAACTGCTGTATAAGGTATAATAACAAACTGGAAACCCTGTCAGTTCCCACCAAGATATACTGTATGGCTTTTGGCAGCCCTTAATTAGGTTCCTCATGACAAGATATGTCATTTATTCATCGTATTGCGCAGAAGATTTTCCAAATTTTTTGGATTGCCTCTTATAACTCATATTTCTTCATTTCATCAAGTTGCCTGAACAGAAGGTATTGGGTCACACACTGTCATCCTAATTTATAGTGCTTATATGAATGCTGTGTTTAGGCAGGTAGATGCAGAAAGCCTTCAGCTTTTTTTTCTTGGTGATTCTTGGTTTGGTAATGGATCCTTTTCCTATTCTACTTGTTATGCCATCATTGCAAAAGACAACTAAAGAAGAAGAAAAAAACATAATCTATTTGGATGTTCAAACATCTGTCAAAGGAAATAGGAGGTATTCTAACCTTTAAAACTTAATTGCTTGAAAAAACAAGGAAAATAAAATTGTATGGAGAACAAACGGCGATTACATCAATCTTAAATGCTTCCTGTCTGAACCACTAATATTTCTGCCAGCCTTGTATTTATAAATTTGATTATTTATTTTTTTAAAGAAGGATAAAGAATTCCTCCCCTCAAACCTCCATGTACAGATCATGCCTACAGAAATTCTTTCCTCTCTGTGCTCTGCAGAGAGATATATGGCCAAACACATGGACCCCTTTTCTCTGCAGTGGCCATTATAATTTTCAGGAAAACAAGTCTGGGTATCTATAAACAGCTGAAAACAAGCAGAGAGGCTAGCTCCTCTATTGCTAATTTGTGTCAATTCTGCAGAGGCTGAGAGCCAGGAAGACGCTTGTGACTCCCATCCTGACAGCTGGTTAATGACATCGACGGATTGTGACCCTCATGAGCTCATGATGACAACAACTGATCTCCAGGCTTCTACAGTCACTGTTTTCCTCATAGGAGATGGAGCCCTTCTCAGGGATGGCAACCACTGCCAGAACTGGAGCTCGCTTGCACATGCCAGAGAGGAACATCTCCAGCGGGGAAAGTTTCTGCTTGGGAAGGGAGGATAACTGGTACAGCCCACTGGAAAGCATTTTCAAGGGGAAAAAAAAAAAGAAAAAAAAAAGAGGAAGGAAAACAAGCTGTATAGGAAGAAATAAAATGTGAAAGAGGATCTGGACAAGCAACCAAAGGAAACAAAAGGACAGATTAGGTAGGAGGACCTTGAGAATACACTCAGAATAGGCTGAGAGGTCAAGTAATATTAGCAAGGTGAGTATATCAGTCACGTAAGGAAATATGAAAAACACAGGATCTTTTTTCTGTAACAATATGCTTTTTAAGCAGTTGCATCATTATTGCAGCATTAAAACTTACAATAATGTCTGTATTTTACACTCTGACCCTGCATATATCAGGAAAGAAATTAGAAAGGTTACCTATATTCTTGGTGGAAATCTATAAAATATAAGCACTTTATTAACCCAAAAGGATATTTGTCTAATTCCAAGATTTATAGGTTCACTGATACCTAGGCACCTGGGTCATGTTCCAGATCATACAGGCAAAGAAAACTTGAACATATAAAACTTGGTATTGATAATTAAACACACCTCCCACTCATCTACTCCCTCTCTTTCCTCCCCACCCACCCCCC
>VWYO01001731.1:74936-94206 GCA_013400275.1 Rhadina sibilatrix | reverse complement strand
AAAAAAAAAAAAAGATATGGTTGTAATAATCAAATAGGTCTTGACAAGGAGTTTAGGAGACTTGAGATATCAAATTATGTATAGAGATTTTCTGTTTTGTTTTATTTTTCAACAGCCAAACGTACCAGCAGAAGGGATCCAGTTTACCTCAGCAACCTTTTATCAGACCCTAGTGTTTTCATTTCAAAGAATGGACCTGACATCAGAACTCTTTAAAATGAGGCACTATTAGTTTTAGTCTTTGCTTACCTAAAATCAGGCTAAGGGAATATCCAATGGGGGCCTGAGCCCAAGCTAGACCATAGTCTGGGACATACACAGCTTCTGCTGTCCCATTGATGTAACCTCCTCCAACCCATGTGGCTGAAAAGGAAGAGATGGAAAAATCTTTAATGTCCACAAAGAAAGAAAAGCTCACATACTGTATAATAAAATTGTCATTATGTATGATATGGTTATTTTTTTATTATATGAACAATACAAGTGCCATGCATGGCATCCTTTTATTAAAGGTAGCCCTAATTTGAATTTACAGCCTAAGCATGTGAAAAAAGAAGTCAAATGGACTGAGGCAATCATCAAAGTGTCTAAGTCTCTGTATAGTCAGTGAAGATGTGAGGGCTGAGTCCCCCATTACTTATTTACTATTTTATTTGTGTTAGTACAAATGAAGGAGAGGTATAAAGGGGAGTCTGAAGAAGAGCATTTAAATTAGGTAAAAGTTTAATGATCACATTATTTACCAGGACCTTCATGGGGGGAAAAAAAGAAGCCTTTTAAACCTTGTTAAATTCTACATGAAGCATATTAATAAACTCTGAGTTCTCGAAACATTTCTCTATGGAGTTGTGGTGCTTTTTTTTTGTTGTTGTTGTTGTATAAGTTCTAAACTTTGATGCATTTATTTTTTGCTTCCTTGAGCCATATTCCATATAAGATATGTGCTATCACCAATATTTCTGATTGTATCTCGCTCTCCAAAAGCAGTATTTTTAATATACCAGTCTCTGACACTTAATGAGTTGATTCTCTGCCTTTAAGGGAAGTTTCTACATTTGAGAATTTGGAATCAATAGTATATGTGAGAGAAATACTCCAACACAGAAATGTATTGTGATTACATCTGCAAAAATACTTCATAGCAAATCAAGTAATAAAGTTTATCTCTTCCTGTTTGCAGATTCCATGCATTTTTTTTCATTATCTCTACTGTATAATGAGTAAGTTTTATAAATATAAGTTTGCAGTTTGAACAAGGGTAGACAGACCATTACAAGTCCTAGATTTTTGTAATGATATTTTGGTTTGTGTCAGAAGAATTTACTTTCTCATATGAGAGTAGTTAAGGTTTCTGTGTAAGAAGTCACAATAGTTCAAAATGTATTTTCCTTAAACATTCCTCAGAATTTTCCCATCATCCACCATCGTACAAACAAACTTGATTGTGTGTTTAAGACAAACAATTGAAGAGAAAAATGAATTAAGAAAATTTAATAAAATTCCTTAAGAAATTTCATTAAGAATTAAATAACCATTATTTTCCACTTGACTGTGATATCTCTCAAGTACTACCAGAGGGTATGTTGCTGCATTGCACTATGCTTTAGAATCAAAGATCTCCAGCAACCAGAGAACTAATTGCAGTTGTCCTGCTTTCAGCAATTTGAAGCACCGGAATGGATGCTTCTGTTACTGGAAATGATATAATGGACTTTTATGAGGGGTGTGCATGCAGAAAAAGACTGAAACAAAAGAAGTGACCCAAGGAGACCTGTTAGGAATAGGTATTCAAGAGCTTGGTATTCAAGAGCTATTGTGTACTACAGAGATGAGGGGCGAGTGACGCCCATAGGGGATCACTTGAGGAAGAAGGGTTAAGGCTGATTCTTAATGAGAAGAGCAAGGAGACACAATCTACTTAAAAAGTTGTCAAAAATTTGGGATTTTGTGACTCCTGACAGTGTGAATTAAGATAGAGGGGAGTATGAGACTTTGTTTACCAGAATTCTAGAATTATAGAATTGTTTGGGTTGAAAGGGACCTTAAAAATCTTCTATTTCTAACCCCTCAGTGATGGGTAGAGATGCCACTCACTAGACCAGGTTGCTCAAAGCCCTGTCAAACCTGTCCTTAAACACTTCCAGGGATGGGTCATCCACAGCTTCTCTGGGCAACCTGTTCCAGTGCATCACCATCCTCACAGTCAAGAATTTCTTCCTCATGTCTAAATAAATATCTTCTAAATCTACCCTTCACTTCCTTACTTCTATGTCTCATCCTATCACTATATGCCCTGATCCCCATCTTTCCTATAAGCCCCCTTTAGGTACTGTAAGGCTGCTATCAGGTCTGCACAGATCTTTCTCATCTCCAGGCTAAACAACGCCAACTCTCTCAGCCTGTCCCAGAGATCAGTGTTGGGCCCAGTCCTGTTTAATATCTTTACTGGTTATCTGGATGAGGGGATTAAGTCTACTATTAGCAAACTTGCAGATAACATGAAGTTGGGTCAGAGTGTTGATCTGCAGGAGTGTAAGATATGGACAGGCTGGAGAGGTGGGCTGAGGCCAACCACATGAGGCTCAACAAGACTGAGTGCTGAGTCTTAGACTGGTCACAACAACCCCAGGCAGTGCTTCAGGCTGGGGACAGAGCGTCTGGAAAGTGGTCCAGCACAAAAGGACCTGGGGGTGCTGGTCAACAGCAGCTGAACATGAGCCAACGTGTGCCCAGGTGGCCAATGGCAGCCTGACCTGCACAGGATAGTAATACTGCAGCCAGCAGGACCAGGAAAGACATCATCCCCCTGTACCTGGCACCTCTAGTACTGTGTCCAGTTCTGGGACCCTCACTTTAAAAAGGACATTGAGTGCTGAAGTGAGTCCAGCAAAGGGTGGCAAGGCTCATGAAAGGTCTAGAAAACATGTCTGATAAGGAAAAACTGAGGTAGGTAGGTAGGTAGGTAGGTAGGTAGGTAGGTAGGTAGGTAGGTAGGTATGTTCTGTTTTGAGAAGAATAGGACCTTATTGCTCTCTACAACTGCCTGATAGGAGGATGTAGCGATGTGGACCAGTCTCTTCTACCATGTCTGCAGTGAAGGGACAAGAGGAAATGGTCTCAAGCTGAGACAGGTGAGATTCAGATTAGATGTTAGAAAAATATTTTTGACGGTTAGGGTGGTCAGGCACCGGAATAGCTTTCCTAGGGAGGTGGTGGAGTCACTGTCCCTGGAGGTGTTGCACTGGGTGATGTGGTTTAGTGGTTTAGGGGTTAAAGTGCTAGTGCTGTGTGTCCAGTAGGACTTGATGATCTTAAAGCTCTCTTCCAATCCTGATAATTCTATAGTTCTGTGATTCTAAGTTTTTCTCAACAGGGCTGCTCTTAATCCACTCATCACTCACCCTGTATCCATATTTGGGTTTGCCCTGATCCAGGCGGAGGATCTTACACTTGCCCTCTTACCCTGGGCCAGGTACACCTGTATAGCATCCCTTTCCTCTCGAGTATCAACCACAGCACTCATCTTGGTGTCATCTACCACCTTGCTGAAAGTGCTCTCCATCCCATTGTCCATGGCCTCGACAAAGCTGTTGAATAGTACTGGTCCCAGTATGGACCCCTGAGGGACACCACTCTCTACAGAAAAATCTGTGACTACCTGGGATGCATGTTGCCTATTGAGTCCCAAGCAGCATAGTCTTATGGAATAAGCACCTGTATACAATATCAAAAAGGAAATATTTAAAAAGGGAAGCATATTTGTCTCTTTCCCCAGAAAATGCATAAGCATGAATTCTAGATTAATTATGTACTTGGTTACAGGTGGGAAAAATATCCCATAGTCAAGGACAGATGTCCAACATTGCTGCAGCTGTGGTGAAGGGAGCTTCCAGCACTGATTTGCCAACAGTTGCTACAGAGGTTCTCCAAGGGGCACTTGGATGCCATGCCTAGCTCCCTTATTTTCTTCTGGAGGAGATCAAGTCAATTCCCTTCTGTGTGATGTTGTAGGGGTCATTACCCTCCACTGTCTGCCCTGCAGACAGATACTACTGTGTAAGGTGCCATGAAGAATTTAGCGCTTATTTTTAATTTTATTTCTTGATTTCTGGATTGGAGTTTGAAAAATTGCTGCTAATTAATTTTTCTGTGCACATGACTGTTCTGGAACATCTGTCAAGGACCACAGAGCTCTAGGAAGGTCTTCTATGTCTTTTTCTGAGGGGGTGAATGGGTAGTCAGCACGTACACTGACACAGGTGAATACATTAGAAATGAAATAAAGGGATAAGATATGATGGGAGTTCAACCTTAGATATTAATTTTCTGATCCTCATTTGCTAAGCCACAATTTAAAGTTAGTTTAATCCCTTTATTTTTTGTGAAATTCTTTTTGTTTTTACTTAAATTAGCAAAAAGGAATACAATATTTAATAATCTATGGAAGCATTCATGTGGTAATCTATTTTAATCTTCTCTTTGCCTGCCATCTGAAGAACAAAAAATGCAGCAAATACCAACATCCATTTAAAATATGCACCGTAAGAAATGATCAGACAAATACTGAATGTAAGGAGTACAATTTTTCTTCTAGTTCCTGTGAGGCACACGGAAGTTGGTCTCTGAGTTCTTGGTATACGTAGATATGTACTAGGAAAGCAAATTTTTTTGACACTTCCTCAAGAACAATTCCTTGTCTGACCATTGAAATTATTTAATAAACCCATCAAACTTTGTAAAATGAAAATTCTGATCCAAGGATTTGAATAAAATAGAATTGTGTAATATTTTTTTTTCATTTGGAAGGGTATGTAGCTCTATCCAACTAAAATGCAAAAATTCTATCACTAGATTATTAGACCTTTTGGGTCATGTTTGTGAGCATTTAGTTATGTAATCACAACTATTTAAACCTTAGAGGTTTAAACTCAATCACCAAAATCAAATTAGATTCAATTTTGTTGCAGATATCACTTCTTAAAAATTCATTCATGAAAATAAGGAAGACTAGTATTTAATGCAAAATTTTATCTATAATTATGTAAAAATTATACAAAGATTGAATGCATCTACTATGGTACAAAGTTATTTCATTTTAATATGAACTGCTGTGATCCATCCACAATTCAACCTTTTCACTCTTTCTATTTTCTTACTTCCAGACACACTGAACCTTCAACAGGCTTTACATTCAGCAGTTCAGTAGTTGGTTGATAGCTTTTTCTTCTTCAGGTTCATAGTGTATATCCAAAAATATGCACAGCTGTTATTCATAGGTAGTGCTTTAAGATTTTTCAATGTTGTTTAGAAAATCAGCTATAATTACTCTGGAATCTTGACTTTGATGTTTATGTTCTGAATTTTATTTTAAATTTATAGGCTAAGTGCTGTCATCCTCTCCACTGAATAACCCTAGAAACTTCTACCACTTTCACAGCCAATACCCATGGAACACTGTAGAGCTTGTCTCAGGCAAAAAAGAGAGAATAAGGCCTTATCTCATAATCCTTCATGTGCTTCATGTACACACAAACGACATCCTTTCCCGACATTTTTAAAACAATTCTTGTTTTCCTTTTGTGGGTTAGGCTTTGCTTTCTAATTTATATTTAGACAATTAAATCTGAAAAATATAAAGACGATGTTGGAATAGTCATGTATTGCGAACAGTCATGGTTGTGAGGTGCAAAATCAGCATCAATCATTTTTTAAAAAGCAAATATGCCCTTGAATAATCTGTCCATTTTGTAAAAAATATCAATCTGTAACAATTATTGTGGATTTTCATCAGCTTACTCTCATAATTGTTTTGTTATGACTTTAGAAACCGAGTGCCCCAAATACCCTCACGGAGACAAAACTCGGAGTAACCCCTGGCTCAGCAGATTTGTGCCCAGATCTTGCTTTAGGTGCCAGGTGTGGTTTGTGACGACTGAAAGTGTAGGTTAGTTGCCACAACAAGATTTAATTGCCAGATTTAAGGAAGGCATAGGGGAGAAAGAGTGTCAGCCCTGACAGTATAAAGCCCACGACAGTTTTAGCTACCCGAAGGCTTTGGGATCAGTCTGATATTCTACAGCAAAGATGAGGTACTGTGCTATCTCTAGAGCTTGCACAATACAAGGTGAACATGTGTGGGTGTGAATTGTGGTGGCCACAGAATGCGCCTGAGATATAGGAAATCCCAGTTCAGATCTCATCTGTGCTTCAGCTGTTACACAAAATTTTCCTGCAAAAGAGGATTAAGGAGACCACAATTTGTATCTTCTATATGCAAAGCCATTAGCTATAGCCCCTTGTGTGGGAAATGCCTTTTTTCATCTTGACTCTCCTGATTTAATGTTTATTGTTTTGTGGCAACCAATATTTCTGCAAAATATTCTGGTTTCAGAGGTCTTGAAACCATTTCATTCAGCAGAAAGCAATCTAACCAGCTCTTGCTATGAGCAGACTCTCGTCATATCTTACGCACCAGTAGCTGATGGATTCGTGATACAGTAAATTACAGCATAGTGCAAAAAGTAGAACATGACTGTATTTAAACTTCATTGACTTTTACAAACATTCTTTATCATTCATTTATGAATATCTAAATATTCAGCCTTTGAATGAGCAAAATGCCCCTGCAAAAGAATGTGAATTCATTTCAAATAAAGAATGCAGAGTTTTGGCCCAAGTTTTACCTGGCCCTTCCTTATTAGATAATTGTGAAAGCAGAACAGGCCAAAACAGCAAAACATAAATGTAGCCAGATAAATTCAATTTGACAATTGAAAGAGCTTTGCCTGAATAGGATTTAGATTAAATTAAGAACAACAACAAAAAAGCATGCCTAAAAATTAATTTGCCTTAATATAATGGTGGGCTAATTCACTCTTCCTATAATGTATTTTTGTTCCAATACCATAATATAAGTTTTGAGATTTTGGACAGTATTGTGAATATCTTATTTACCCAGGCAAGACGGCTGGTTTGACTGGCTCTGGGAGTGAGAGCACTGTTTACAAAATCAGTGAAGAGCTCTTCCTTCACCCAGCTTTTTCTTACTGATACTACTATTGAGAGTAATGCATTATTTTGTCCAACTACTGAAAAAGAAGCTTAAAGAATCCACAAAATAAATTTGCTGAAATTTTTACAATTAAAAGTTTGGAGTTATGCCAATTTTCTTTTAGAAAGTTAATTTGTGTTGTACATCCTCCCCTTCCCACCCATCATTTTCCCTGTAAACTTTGTTTTACTCAGATTAAACAAACTGAAGAATAATGCACAACTATGGATGGTTTTAAAAACAATAACAGTTATTTTTAAACTTTCTAATTTATCTATATTAATTCCATAGTTTTGTCCCAAACATATCTGATCTACAGACGAATATGGAATGAAAATATATGAAAACTAATGAAAACATATTCCTCTAAGATTTACAATTATTTGTTGTTTTTATGAGGATGCTACATTTGGCTGTTCATTAAACAATTGGATAAAAAGTATATATTTTTTCCCCACTTTGCATTACTCAACACGCAGATTGCAATTCATTCAGATGCAAAACTGACAAGTTATATGCTGGCTAGGAAACAAAAAGGTGTTTTTTTACATACCTGTCATGGTAAATCCACCAACTAGCAAACCAATGTCTCTTCCACCAACTATAATCGCTTCGCTGCGATCTCCTTCACTGCCGGTGTTCTTGGTTTTCCAAGCAGCCCATATTCCTACTGCCAGGATTGCCAGGTAGAAGACAATTATGGCCACCAGTCCCTCCACATGGAAAGCCATGTTGAAGTACCAACTGTTTCTTTTATCGCTATTTCATTAAGACCTCTGGAGAGAATGCAATAATAGATCTGCTTTTAACACTGCCTTTTAGAATCAGTGTACAAAAACCCTCAGATGGTTATTAAAGAGACTATTCCGGTGAATTAATTTATGAAATGAGAATTTCAGATGTAATTGAGATTAATGTCACATGCCTATTAAAACGCCTGTGGAGCAACAACCAGTGGTTATAGTCTCTGAACACAAAGGGAAATGAATGACGTGGCTGAATGCTACACTATCCTTACAAGTCAGTTATTGAGCACTGAATTATTTTGGTATCACCAAGTCTGGGAACTTTTCAGTCACAGACAAGTTTGGTAGAAGGGATAGAAGATCTTGGCCATGTGGACTATTACAAAAAATCTCTATTTTGAAGACAAAACTATTTTAAGTAATACTAGAACTACATATAAGTAATAGCTACAACAGCAAACCACATCTTCTAAGTATGCTGACTCTTGTCCCCCTTGTAACACCTCCCGTATTTTTACATCTGCGATTTGTTTTTGCAACATTTAATTGTCCAGCACGAAACGTACGAATCTGTTCCCTCACGATATGGGAAGCAAAGGGAAAGCTTAAAGGCTGTCAGAAGGCAGAAATGTTTTAGTATACGAACTACAGCGGGGGGGAACTCGCAGCCAGCGGCAGCCCCGTACCCAGCTTCTCCCGGAGCCCCCTCCCCAACCTGGCCCCGCCGCTCCGCGTTCGCTCNGCGCCGTCGGGCAGCCAGAGCAGCCCGCGCCCGCCGCCCACCTGCGCTCCGCCGCCTCGCTGCCCCGCAGCCCGCGGGGCACGGCCACCCATCCCGCGGGGCCGTGTCGGGGCCGAGCCGCCGGGGGCTTTGTCCCCGCCCGGGGCTTTCCCGCTGGCGGGGGGAGGGAAGGAGCGAAGGAAGGATCGTCTCTTGCCCGGCGGTGCCGACGGCGCGCCGAGTGCTGAGGCTGCGACGGGGGTCTCGTGGATTAAAAAGAGGAAAATCCCTTTATAAAGGAGGAGGGTTCAGTGGGGTGAGAGGATCGCGTCCGTCAGAGCTGGGGGGAGGAAGGGGGAAAGACGTCAGAGTGATAGGGGACGTTGGGGGGAAGTAAGGATGACTCAAGGGAGACTGATTGTCGTGTCATGGCAGGGAAGCAGGGTTAGGAAGTGAAATTGAGGTGAGAAGACAAAAGGAAGGAACAGGATCATATTGAACCAACGGGAAAGAGGAAGGAAAGAAAGGGCTGATCTAAAAAGACATATTGAAAAGAGCGCTGGAGAAAGGGAAGAGGGAGAGGAAAGGTGATCCCTGTGCTCCCCTTACCCTCCCTGGCAGCCTTTCCTTGCCACCCCTGGGCCTAGCACTGGCAAGCACCAAGCCAAGGTATGTGGGAGAGGAGCTGGTCAGGACCATCTTTTGGCACACCTCCCTTCCAAATCTGGTGGAACATGCATTGGCCTTTCCGGGATCTGGGACAGCTAGTTCTTTGGGAGACTCCTTTTTTGCTATGCCTGTTATAAACCTCACCTGCAGAACTACAGTCATACCAGCTTTCCTGTGCTTGCACTTTTGCTCTCTGTCTCCAAATGATGCTGGACAGTGAGCTTCTAAGTGCTGAGAATAAGGGTACACATGCCAAGAGGACCCACATGTGGCCTTGCCCCAATTTTGACAAAGGGAAGATCATGCTGATCTGTGGCATTCTCTGTCAGCTCTTGAGAGGCAGTTAACATGGACCATTGGCTCATGCAAGCTGAAAAGTAGAAATAAAAAGCCCACAGGAGTACAGAACAGCTACTGGCAAAAGAACTAACAACTAACTTGAAGCAGAAAATCTGAAATCATCCTAGATTCCAGAGGAAAACTGCAATATGGGAAGATGCAAGATCAGTGAGGAGAAATGTGGCAATTCATAAAAGCTCAGTCCACTGCAAAGAACGACCCAAGGGCTGGCACTTTCCTGCATATTTGCCAACTGCCTGGCCAGCTTGGCTAGCAGAGCAGCTTTGTCTGCCTGCTCACGAACTGCTGAGCACATCACACCACGTTAGCCCCAGCCATTTATTATGTGCCTCACGGGCAATAAATTATTATTGTGCACTCATAAATTGATTGTGTGCATAAGACTGCTTTCAGGTCTGGCCTCAGCTGAGAAACCCAAATAAAGGTGGCCAAAGAATTAAAGGTTTGAAATGCATAATTTTTGTCAGCCAGACTCATGGTTTGTGCAGTGATTCTAGTGGTGCAATGCTTGCCTTGGAAGTGTGCAGTAAAAACCTCCTCCCAGTAGTAGGCAGCTGAGACATATCTTAGACACAGGTGAGCATCAAGGCATCACCTAAACAGAAGTACTGCCATGGAAGAAACACAAATAGGTATTTAAATGTATTTTATACATATAAAAATGTATGGTTAATATATAAATAGTAGGTAGAAGTCATAAATCTCCTTGGAAACAATGATGGTGTCTCAGGAAGAAAAAACAAGTTCTAGCAATTAAAATACAATAAAAAATGCTTGGAAGCTAAAACGGATATTAAACTAAATTCACACAAAGTTTTAATTCCATTTTAGTCTGGTTTTGTTCAGGTTTAATGCAAAAGAAAAAAAGTCTTTCTGAAATTAAATCCCAACTCTGATCTTCAATGAAGACTATAACAATTTCTTTTGTACTTAGTGGGTTATATGAACACATTTTTATGGAACTGGGATGGGAAAATTATTTTTATGATAATTATTTCTAGAAAATGATTAATTTAAAATAGATTATATTTTAATGAAATTCATTAAAAGAAATCCTGAACATCTATTATTTTTAACTTATGTAGACTCCTGTTACAAGTTTTGTCTCTTTGATGCTCTAGCATGATTTGCAACTGTCCACCCAATGAAGCAACTCTGTCCAAGTTTTGCCTTACATGTCTACTTTACTCCTGTAGTTCCTTAACTACAAACAATTTAAATTACACATCCTCCCATGACATTTCCATTTAAGCTCTAGGTTCCTTTAGTTGATATGGCTTTGGACTTTGAAATTGCCTTCACCTGGATGTAGCTGAGAAGGAGTGAGACAATTATTTTAGTGAATATTAGTTGATTTAATAATTTACTATCCCTTCTTTTCTCTCTTACTACTATATCAGGTAGGTTTCTAGTGCTTTCTTTTGGGAAAGGACTGTGCTATGCTGGATCCCTGTGTGCATTCTGCCAGCTGCACCCCAACAGCCTCCATCAGCCACAGTCCTCAGAGCTCAGGCCTCGTGGTATCTGAGACTGTGCACAAATGAGCACAGCAAATTTTAAGTCCCCTGGGAAAAGGTGTGCTTTGGTGCTAGAGATATTTCATGCAATTGCAAGACTGATTCCATATGAGACCTGACCACATTTCCAAAGAGAGTTACTTCTTCTGTTGAAACACTTAGAACTGAGGTCAACTCTTCCAGGAAAAGAGGCAGTACATTGGTAGCTTTTGTCTTCTAAAGTAATTGCGCTCCTAAACATAATTTTCTTTTTTTAAAAGAGCATAGCTTGAAAATGTGCTGTTTGAAAAGAAATCCTGAAGCTTAGTTTTATTTATATTTACAAAAGGACATGCTTTCTAGTGGAAGGTGTCCCTGCTCATAGCAGGGGGATTGGAACTAAATGGTCTTTAAGGTCCATTTCAACCCAAACCATTCTACAATTTTATGAAAATTGACACGGGCTCCTGCTTTTAATCACATTTTTTTTTGTTGCAACTATTAAGGAGTGTTTCGTGGAAACTGTTTAATGGAAACAATGCAAGTTATCTTTCATGTACAATATCTGTATTTTAAGCAGAGGTGTTACAATAGTTACAAAGATTTATTGAGCCCACATATGGTTATTTGGACTCCCTCTTGGTAATAGCATAGATTTTTAAATTTTTAAGTCTATGTCCATCACCAAGACTTTGCTTGGGAAAAGGTCACCCTGGATACAACTAACTGAGCTGATTAAAAAATAAAACCTTTTTTTAGGGAAAATTAGGCGAAACAGTCACCTGGTTTTGTTTTATTTTCTAATGCTTCCTGCTAGTTGGTGTCTCAGAGGAGTTTGAATAATAGGAAATGTGAGGGACAGAAATTGAAGTTTACTTCCAGTAAACATTTATGTGGAGGTCTGTAACTCACAATATTAAAGAAGTCACAGGTTTAAGTCATGATGTAGGACATCTAAACAATCATTATCTATATGGCTATATAAATCTTTGAGGCAAAATTCTAATTTCTCAGAGATTTCTTTGTTTAAAATTTTCGTGATGTAATTATGCATTTTATGATTTGGGATTACAGAGTTGCCTAAAACACTATTATTCTTAAGGAAAAACAAACAACAATGGCAACAACAAAAAATAACCAACCCTAGAGTTTTGAGGTGTGCTCCCTTAATAAAAAAAAAGATTTTACTACAGCTTAGTTCAAGGCCTGTGATTTTACTACAGCTTAGTTTAAGGCCTGTATTTAGAGTTTTCCTGACACTCACAGAAAGGTTTATGTTGAATTATTCTGAAAAAAAAGCCTCTCCCTCTTGTGGTTTTTGGGGTAGTATCCATCTTAGATTCCTTCTGCAGTTTCTTAATTACCATGGAGTTCCCAAAGAGATTATCCATCCATTTGCTCAACAGCTCACAAAAACCCCACCTGGATGAGAACTCTTTTGGAAGATATATTTGGTAGTTATTTACAGTGCCTGGTTACCTTGCTGGGAAGATATAGCTGCAGTTCTGAGCTTTTAGGATTCCAGACAGTGTAGATCACTGATGTGACTCTTCTGATTGTAAACTGGATGAAGTGTCAAAGATACAGACTTTTTTTGTGACAAATGGTATGTGATGTATTTTTTAATACTGCTCCAGACAATTTTTAGTATAAAACAAGAAAGCAAAACAAAACAATTATAAGAATCTAAAGTTTAATATTTAAAAACTTAAGAGAAGCAGAGTTAAGACTGCGCGAAATCTTAATGTCCTCTTATCCATGTACTCTTTGAGTCTTTAACTGCATAATCACATACTAATTTTTTTTTGAGATGTCTGTCTCTTCCAATAAGAGTTAATCTTCACTATTTCTTTTTATATTTCTCATTAACCAGTGAACTTCAATTCAAACTTTGCAATGAAAATAAAACTGATGATTTTCTCCAGGTTTCTGTGGTGCAAAGAATTAGTGCTGCAAAGATACAGATAATTTTATCTACAGAGCACACTAAGGGAATATGTGACACCTTTGTATAGATTTATATATTTAAAAGATAGGTCCAGTCAATTTCTGTTGCTGATTTATGCAAATCTCAGAATCAACTCATGTTTTGTTTTGCTTTGTTTTTTTCTGAAGTTCTGAAGAAAAGAAAATCAATATTCAATTTAAGTCAGACATTTGGCATGAAAAATTTCAACTTGTAGCCTGGTGCCTGGCAAAGTTGTATGGAATTAAAAATAAGCCTTTTATAGTGAGAAATTTCAGGCAACCTGAACTGAATTAGATTTTGAATACCTGTTGTGAGAATGCTGTCATTAAAAATTGAAATTAGGAATTGAAAGACAAAATAGAATGTGTTCTATTTTTTTCTTTCTCTGGCACTACCTGTATTGCATTTTTCCTGTTTTACTTTGTAAACAAGAGCAAAACAGATCAACGGCATGCTGAACTCATATTTGAATAATACTATTTAAAATGAAGAAAGTAGGGAAGTTGTGCATTATTATAATTATTGAATACTAATACTTCCAGTTGTTTCCAGAAGCCAGTGACATCAAAACTCCATCAAAACTGCAAGAAGTGCTAAGCAAATGTATTGTAAAGTGAAGACACTGATGCAGAAGCTGCATATTTTCCTTTATTCTTTTCTGCATTGCTGATCAGCATCACTGAACAAGATAAGAAATAACCAAAATAACTGTAAAAAAATAAAACTAGAATGGAAATGATGGGTTCTTAATATAAGACATAATGATAAATATCTCTTTGGCAAGCTATTCAAAGTAATGCATGTCATTATTTTGGCTTTTTTAAAAAATACAGTGAGTTAGACTCAGTAAAGGGGAATAGATAAACCAGTCATCCACCTTTCTCTGAATACCATGAACTAAATGAGATCAAGTTGAAAAGCTTATTGGGTTTCTGGGGAAATCTGTCCCTAAGCAATAAATCTGTCTGAATGGAGTCCCACCATTTATCAAGCTCACAGCAAAAGGCCTTTGAACTTGTGGACAGTTGGCATAGGAACACCCTCAGCTACAGGTTTACACTTCTGCCTTTTATAATTCACCTTGTATGACAACTTACAGTGTGTCAGCGACCAGTCACATATCCAAGAAAGAAGGAACATGTCTACACAAGCATTATGATCTTGAAACCACATTAGTAATTTTCATCCATGCAGGAAACAGAAAACCAAGTAAACCCCAGAGCAGAAAGAGAATAGTGGGGAATGGAGGCTGCCAGTGCTTCACCCCAGCAAATGAACAAAATCATGAGCACTCTGATGCACCAGTGGGCCATAGGTCTGTTTGCAGGTCTTGGAGGCAATCAAGTCTCATATCACAAGAGATCCCAGAGCAAAAGGAGAAAGCAAAGGAGGGAGAGAAGTTTCTGAACCACGTTTGGAGGCATTACTAAGTATATGAACATTCTGAAACCAAAGTGAAGATGGCTTGTAGTGAATTTGGGTTTGAACTGAAAAAGATGCATGAAAAAACAAAGATGAGTTTAATCCATGCTCAGCTGTTTTTTACATTTTGCTACTTGGCCCTGCAGTGCCAATCATGAGGACTTGATGTTAACCTTTCTGGATTCAAATGGTGCATTAATTACTAGAAATTTTTCTGTTGTGGTATTGGAAAAAAAAAATAGAAATTGAGAAAATATTTCAGGAACTTTAAATTTTTAGACTTAGTCTAGAAAGGATTTTTTTTTTTTTTTTTTTTTTNTTTTTTTTTTTTTTTTATTGTTGACAGCATGGAAGAGACCTTTACAACAGTAGTTTCAAAAGAGTTTAGAAAAATGTTCTTCTGTACCTTCACCAGAAAACCTGCACCACCCAGCATTATGCTGCTTTGAACTTTGTTCTGATAGGACTTCTGTCTTTAGAGGAAACCTCTAAAGAAATTTGGTAAAGCCTCTGGTGACTGCTTCTTTCTCATGATGAATTTCAGATGAGTTATATACTATTTATAAATCCATGGATACCATCATCTATTAAGAAATTAGAAAGCAAATTGAATTTACACCAAACAAAATTAAAAAGAAATAGTAAAAATCCTAGGCAGTAAAATAAACCATACAGAAACTAAATTTTGTTAACTATGATCCAAAGACTCCATGATCTTTACTTTAGATGTTACTATTATTAGTAGGTATGGTGCTCATGTTCTTATTACAAACATGATTTTCAGTGCATAATTTTGACCAAGTAGGAACACACAAAAATAATTGAAGAAAATCCCATAGTGATTAAATTGTGGGAATTTCCTTGGAAATATCTAGTGAGAACAACATGAAAAACTGGCTTTCCAGGTATCACTAGCAATAACTGATCCCAGGCATTAAAAATTCATTTTCTCTGTGGCACTGGGTAAATTCTTTTGCCAAGAACTGGTACTCTCTGGACTCAGCTTCTCTTCACTAATGTCCATATATTTTGGCTAAAGAATATATAATTTCTCAAGGAAAACCTCTTGAAAATTTGATTGGATTTTGTGAGGATTTTAAAATTAAAGAAATCAAACCTTTTAAATTTTTTTAAAAAACAATATTTTTGAGTAGTAGAGCTGAAATATCCACACAAGTCAGATGACCCTATTTGGGAAATGAATTAGTCTGTTGCTATGTGCATGGCCTGTAATAACAGGAAAGTTGAAACTAGTGTCAGTCAATTGCATATCTCAAGAAAGAAGAGAAATGTATCAGCTTTAAACTGGTTTTTAATAGAACTCTTATCAGAACAACTCCTTAATCTCCTGTATAATATTTACAGAAACCTAATTGAAGTCGACATCTGCTTAGTTTATTGTGAAAGCCACATAAAATGTAATTTAAACTAATATGGCTTTTTTTCACAATGAAAATTAAGCATGTATAGATGGTCAGCCATTGACAGGGAGAAACCCCCTAAACCATGATATTACCATGCTTGTTCACTCTTCTAAAGTGTTCAGAGTAAACATGATACCTGCCTTCTACAGAGCTTTTAAATTGTCTTTAAAATTGATCAGTGTCTCTTCAAACATTCATCCTAGTTTCTCTTACTCCACTACTCCATTCCTTCAAGAAAATTAAAGTCTGTACCTACATACTGATGTCTTGAATAACATGAACAAGACATAGTGCATGGATGAATGGAGGAAAAGCAAAAATGGAAATCCTTCCTGTAAAAAACAGTAATACTTTAAAAAGTGTCAGCTTTTTAGCAGCCAGTAAGCTGCATACAGCCATCAGGGCACATTTCAGAGCTGCTTCTTAATTCTGTGATCTAATTTATAAATGATCTACAGGAAATGCAATTTGGCATTTTCAAATAAAATAATCTGTCTAAATAAAAATAGAAAATGTCTTATTTCTCTACTGTTTAGTCAGAGAGCTTGAAATAGCATTTGCAGCCAAATTGAAAGCAAATGGTAAAATTATTCTGATTTTATCACCTTTGAAGTAATTCCTTTTCATTAATGTCAGCTCATAGGAGGTGATTTTAAAAGCACATATACTGCTACCAGGAATTTGAAAAAAGTGCCTGTAATTAGTGTGGGAAAATGGTATCATAGTAGATATATCCTTGAAGTAATGAGAAGGAAATGTGAATGTGGTTGTGTTTTCTGATTTAGTCAAAGTCTTAGACAGAGTATTCAGGAGTTTATAAAGGTGGTGTTTAAGTGCAAGCTGTATGGTAGTTAAATCTCATTAAACTTTTCCTGAATTTATGCAGAATTGTCAAATTAGAAAACCTACACATTTAATGATGAGGCTCACAAAGTCAATACTTCTGGTCTGAAATAATGTCCAGTTTCACCAGGATACTAGTCTTTTCTAGTCAAAAGTTATTATTTTATGAGTGGTTTCAAATTTCGTGAGAGAAGTAGATTGGTTTGTTGTTGTTTTTATTGTATTTTACTAATGCACATTCAGAAATGTTATTGAACACAGAACTGTAATACTTATTTGAAGGTGAATGGAATATTTTTTATTGTCTTAAAAAAAGTTTGAATCAATGGGATTAAAAAAGTTCCTCTAGTTTCAATAAAATCTCTTCTTTTGAAGCAGTTTCAAATCATTTGGAACAGAAAGGGAAGACAACAGAATTAACAGGATAATCTGGACCTTTTTAAAGATACAACATAAACATATTTATCTCAGTTCAAGGGATTCAAGTGTTTGGGCATTTTGTAGCCCCTGTACACAGATGTATCTGATACAAGGCATTGTTCTTTCTTCTGTGTTTATCACTTTGTAATTTGTTTTTAGTCAGTACTGCTTAGATACAAATATCTTGTTTACAGGATCTGTAATGACATCTATCTAAAACAGAGAGTTATCTGTCTATATGTCCATTTCTATCACTGTTTAGTGGTTGCATCATGGTGTAGCAGTTTGATTCTATTTTCAGTAATTCAAGTTCTCCTATGGATAACTAATTGCTTATCATGGTAATCCTGTGGATTTCAGTGGTCCCACTAATAGATTTACAAACTTATTTAACTCTAAGTCTTAGTGAATCTCAATACCTACAGATACATTGAAACACATAAAAATACTGAAAAATACTTTTACTGAAAAGTTCTTGACTGTGGATCTCTTTCATTTAAGAATGCTTTCATTCAAACCCCACTTTTTTGTTTCTATGTTTCTCTGATCTGAATATGTATTAAAATGCAACAAGAAAGCTTTTGGCACAGAAATCTATTTTGGTAAAATTACAAATAATATCTTGCATCTTCTGTATATCTGTAAGTGTACAATCCCAATTCAAAGGGGCTGCTTTGGAGCCTGGCAGAATTACTGAGCTGACTTCAGTGAAACTTGTGTCAGTATATAAAAATGGTGAATTATAGAAATGGAGTCCCCAAATGCCACAGAATTGTTACAAGACTCTTGGTCTGCAAAGCAGAGTGTAAATGACCAAAATATTCAAGTTGTAAGATGGAGAATACTTGATAAAAGAGCATCTGATCACAGAAAGAAAGATTTTAAAAGTAGAGTTTGAGTTTAGAATGGCCAGTATTGACCAGAAAACCTTGCACCTAGTTCTTGGTACTTGTTGGGCTCTTGGTGTTGTTGGCAAGGCATTCAAGGCTCTCTGTGTGTCAAATCCCCACACTTCATCATCATCATTGTGGCCAGTTGCTAATCTTGACATGCTCAAAAGATGGAGAATGTGACCATTCAAGATCTGTGGTTCCTGCAGACCTGGGTCAGAGCAGGTCAAGAAAAAAGGAAGCTTGCATAGCTGTGAAATCAGTCTGTGAATCTGTAAAAGGCTTAAGTATCTGGTTCAAAATACATGAATGTAACTTAAGCTCTGCTAAAACTGACACTTTCAGTACAACATTCTTTGGCAGTTTTGTTTAGTTCCATTTTTAATAAGAATAATTACTTCTATTTTTTTTATTTATGAAGAAAAAAAAAAAAGGAACTGAGCTCACTAACTGATCCTTATAGTATTAGTGCTTTGACACATGTGGGAACCAAAAGTAAATATCAGGAAAGCTCGTATTTTTCTATTATTTGTTACTCTTTGAATTGACACTGGGAAAAACTGATATTAAAAATTGGAGGAACTTGTGGCAATTCTGTAGATGCATTTCTCTGGGGGAATTTGATAAAAAAATGTGCCTTAGAGTATGATTTTGGAAAGGGGTCATAAATTAGCTGAGGTGAAAAACTAAAAAATAAGAAAAGGAAAGAAGCTAGGCTCCATTACCCAGTACTCTAGCAGATTTATTGAGAAGTCACCCTTTCAGCTAGTGTTTTTATAACTTAAACAAATTACAAGTAAACATCATATTTGTATGTGACTTTTCATGAAAGCAATGTTTCAAAGTGATTCATTATTTATTGCACACTCTGTGGTATACAGGCTATCCATCCAGCTGTTAGAAGTAATGAGAACAAGAAAAAGACCTTGTGGGCTTTAGCAGAAGATTGCAAACCTGGAGTAACTTTCAAACAATATAAAAGGAAGGGATTTACATGCAAAACTGATGAAACTTATATCAATGAATGAGAGGCTCTTCTGAAACTCAGCAGCCCTTCCTGCTTGCCTCCTTACTCTGACTTAGTGCTTCAATAGAAGCTTGTGCTTATGTACTGGCTTAACCAGTGAATATGGTTATATACTGGTTTAAATGGTCTCTTCCTCTCTTCATAGAGTAATCAAAAACATCAACACATGGGAAAAAAGGAAAAAAACCAAAGGCATAACTTCTCTTTTAGAATTAATTTTTCTTTTTTTTTT
>VWYO01001731.1:0-74918 GCA_013400275.1 Rhadina sibilatrix | reverse complement strand
AATTATTTTTTTTTTTTTTTTTTTTTTTTTTAACATGTTTTTGTAATTTACAGACTGGATTTGTACTTTTATTCCAAGAAATATAAACTGGCACAAGGAATTACGTTAGTATTTATATTAACAGAATAATTACTAAATGGTTGGTTATTTTAAATTCTCATGTGTATAAGTATTATTATAGATCAATTAAATGAATTCGAAATAAAATTCCCTCACTAAAATTTACACCAAAATTTCGCTGGCTTCCCAGTAAAACTATTATTTTTACTTTCGTTTTGTCTTTCCCCAGCACTCCCTCGGAAGTGAGAACCGGGCAGGCTCCCGGGGGCATCAGCACCATGGACAGCAGCCGCGGGGCTCCGCCGGCACCCGAGACCCGCCCAGGGGAACGGCCAAAGCTTCCCAAGGTCTGAGTCCGAGTGCCTGGAACACCCCTCAGCCTGCAGCAGAGTCTGTCCGTTCTGTCACAGCACAGCTTCAATCACCCAAACAACCCGCGCGTTGGGAGCAAGGAGGGAAGGATCATGGTGTGTGAAGGTCTCATAAGTTCCAAGACCTTAGACAACACTGCAATGAAAAATGGAATAAATCATGCTTTGCCAGCTAAGTAAACGACTTCTACACTGTTAACTCTTTGATGTAAGGACTGTATTTTTATTTTTGTTTGTTTGTTTGTTTTGGTTGTTTGTGGGGTTTGTTTTGGGTTTGCGGGGGGCGTTTGTTTGTTGGTTTTGCTTGTTTGTTTTTAATAATGTCAGGCATATTGCAGATACTCTTAAAACATAAGAGTAACATCTTTGAAAATAATGGTCTAAGCAATATTAATTATTATGCCCTTATTTGTTCAGTAGCAATCATTAAATTATTATGTACTAAATAGTTTCTAATCGAATATACAGACTATTTTGTTCTCTTCCTCCCTTCCAGTGGAAAAAATGGACAGTGGACAGTCTCACCGAGAAGTAGGACTTCCTCAAAACAGATATGTGAAAGCATATGGGGTATATGACACTTCATTTATTAAAAAAACCTCCCAAAACCCACCAAAATCCTGCCAAAGATTTTAATTTTTCTCTATTCTGATCTAAGTCAAGATTTACTTAGATAATAATGAAATTATCCATTAGGTGAGTTGAAAGCCTGTATCAAACTCAGGTACTGTAGTGGCAATAGATAGTGTCTGTGGTTCAGCTGTACCAATCTTAACAAAAACCATGAGCCTTCTTTCCTAACTGCAGAGACATCTTCATGTGACTTAGTCACTCCAGACTCCCTTCATGGCCAGTGAAGTGTGTGCTCACTTGAAGTGAAAGGTGCAGGTCACCTGAATCTTTTAAGACATTTGCTAAGGACAAGGCAAACTGTGGCCTTATTATTTTTCTAGTGGGTAAAGAGGATCACTGGGGAACTACTTCAGAACTAGACTTATCCACTGCAGATACCTGTTTTTATCCAGACAAAGCCTTCAAATGCTGACACTAAGCAGTGCACAAGCGACTGGGCAAGCATCAAGAATGTCTTTTGGAGGATTAGATATCTAGGGGTGGGGAGGCTGCTGGGAAGCTCCACACAACTTGTTGTTTGCCTGGAGGATATGCCATCAGATGATAGATAGTACCTGACTTGTTCAAATACTTCCACTCTTACTGAAATACAACCAAATGACAAAAGTCTGCAGATTAAACTTCTTCTGCATGCATTTTATATCTCAAATATAAGCCTCTGCCAAGAGCATTACATATGAGACCCTAACTGATTTAGCTTCACATTCTCCTCACTGTCTTGGGTGCTGATTATACTTCTTTAGTTTATTTCATTTTTCAACATCCCTTCCATTAAACATTTCAACAAAAAAACCCCTGAAATTACTCAAAGAGATGCTGAAAGCTGAAAATATGTTTCACTTCATAAAAATGATTTTATTTTTGTAGGTATATAATATTGATACAGAGTGAATATAGTATTGAAATATAGTGAAAGGTGGAGATAAAGTTTGCATTATAGGGTCAAGTGATTAAAAGAAAAATATATAAAACTCCCTCTTTTGTATTTAGGGTCTGCTTTGAATGAAACCTCTTTTTCCTATCAGTCCAATGAAAATCAAATGCAGAAGAAATTAATTCAGTATTGTTCTCTGAGTCTGCAGATAGCTGAAGCAACAGTTCTGCTTCAGGAATTAGGAAGGATGCTCTAAACTCATTCAGTAAGGTGGATGACTGATAAAGACTGGAGGTGAAGGCTGAAATTGTGCTACCAAATTTAGGCATCTGATAGATCTCCTTGAGCCAAAATCTGAGTTTTCCCTGGATTACACAGTCAAGGAAGAGGGATTTTCTAGACACAGACTGTTGTATGTACTGAGGTCTCTCTGCCTCCTTCACTTTGATGGGAAATTTTGTATTATTAAGCTCTTTCTAGAGGCATTTTCACTTACTGCCAGAGTTACATGGTATGGTCTCCTTTTCAGCCTCTCTCTGTGCCTCTCCATCCACATTAGTGAATGAAAAATTATCCCAGTAGATTAGAATAGATGTTTATCCAAGAGTTCAAAGCCATTTTCTGAACTCCTTGAATGCTAGAAAGGAAGTCATGCAATTACTACATCTTTCAGCTTTTCTTCTCATCTATAGTGCCAGAGTGGTAGACAATTTTGTTATTTCTGTGGTATGCTTGAAACTGGAAAACTGTGGATAAAAGCATGAAGTACAAGTAACATTGATTTTTCAAATTTATTTCCTTTTTTTTTTTTTTCAAAAAGAAGAAGCCAGCTGTTCCACCTATCTATTATCAAATATCACATTTAATACTAAAAAGTATTACTTCTTCATCATAAGAAATCTATGGAATTTCCAGTCTCCCAGAGCACCTCCACAGTCCTTGCAACAGGGAGACGTAATGGATCAGGTCATCCTCTCCTCTCCTCTCCTCTCCACTCCTCTCCTCTCCTCTCCCTTTCACCTGCATCTAAATCTCCCTCCTCCTCCCACCCTGGTGGAAGGCAAACCTAACAGAAAAAGCAGTGCTAATGATCATGACCCCACTACTATTTTATTTCCAATTGGCAGCCCATGCAAGCAGCCCTATTTTCTGTTCTAATAGGAAACTTTNCCGTGCGATCACAACATGTCCTAGCCTCTCCTCTCCTCTCCTCTCCTCTCCTCTCCTCGTATGGCATAGCTAAAATAGCAGCAAATAAGAAAAACCAATGGACACATTTTGCTTCTCTGCTTCTACATTGCTTCAGGGAAATAGTTTTTGACAATCTCATTTTATGTCTAGACTGCATCATGCTCTTCAATAGCCAGCCTATGCTGCCTTGTTCCTCTATTTATTGCTAGTTAACTTGCACAGGGGGAAGAGTCACAGATCACAGAAATATTATTTTATGTGTCATGGTTTGTGCTACTGGAAGCTGATTAGATGAAGTAAAATGGCATTATACTGTCCTATACCAGTGTGCTAGATAAGTGACAGATATATTAAGGAAAATAAGATTCAACTGTTTATGGTTTTCCTAACTACTACTCACAGCACACTGTACTGTTATCATTTACAGTTTAGTGCCAGAGATAATTTGCAGACTAACATATTACCACTCAGGGAACTGGATATTTATATTTGCTTAAGCCTGTGGGACTCACATGTCATGAGCCTGCCAGGTTCCTTGTGTCAGGGCAAGATGCATGTTGCCATTGTGGGGCACAGAGAAGGGAAGGAATTCCTCCCACAGAGGCATGCTTCCACTTTGGTTCTGGCTTTGCTCCTCTGTGCTATTAGGCTAGAGAAAAAGCAGTTATAGCATGCCTGGATAGTTAATGTCAGATATGTGCCAATCTCTTACTTATTTTCTCAGTCAGTAGTGAACAGCAACCACTGCCCTCAGGATCCCAACCTGTGGTGTGTGGGGGTGACACCAAACCATGAGTGGTGCCTGAGCAGGCACGTGGTCTGGGCTGCAGTCCAGCACACTCCCTCACAGCTCAAGAGGATCCTCACTAAAGTTTATTGCAAACAAATTTGGATTTTCAGGAATAAAGTGGCAATATAATTGTAGATAATATTTTTAAAGGGTCAAAGAAGTGAGAGTTGAATGATTTTTTATACTTTTTGTAAGTTTCTGTGTAACTACAGAGTGGTAGTAACTACTTAATGGTAACTACAATAAAATATGGGTTTGCTTTATCTTTATTTATTTTTTATACCAAAGGCAAATATAATCTTAGCATTTTTAGATTCAAATAAAGCTAGACTGTGGTACTGAACCACTGAAGAATGACCCTATGGGAAAAGAAAAGAAATAGATTTAACCAGGAACACAAAAACTTTTGGAAAAGAAAAAGACTTTTGGAAAGCAAAATCACTGTCAGCAAGTAAATTATTTCATATGAATCAGACATTGACTTCAGTTCTCTGTCCCTCTCCCCACAGTTTCCCCCCTTTTTCATCACAAAGGGCGACATGGAAAATATGCCTCACTGTTAAATGATCTGAGAAATGCAGAAAAGGGGAAAGGACAAGATAATTTCACATGTGTAGATGAGCAGACAGAAAAACAATAACAAGGCAATCAATTGAGCAAACAGAGGCTGTGGCAGTGACACAAATGATTGTCATTCTCAAAATCTGAGGCACAAATAAATTTGTAGGGGAGATATTAATCACGACATAATTCTTAACAAATAGGTTTGCTTATAGAAGGACTTTTATTCATGCCTATAAAATACTAAAATACTAAACAAAATCAATAATCTTTTCCTCTGCTTCCGATTTATAAATCTGATCAGACCCCCTTTTTCTCATTCAATTGCAATTTAAGATTAGATCTCCCACTGCTCTTAATTACCATGCTTACAAGACATTCATGGTACTTGGTTGATGTATATGACCTGAAGCTTGGGTTCTTTGTAGTGGTGGTGAAGATATAAAGTATGGAGCCGAAAACCTATTTCTGTTCAAGCTGTGAACGCAGCCTGGGAAATGCAAACTTTCCTCCAGCACATGAAGATATCAGGAGCAAGTACCCAGCACATAAGAAAACATATAAAAATATAGTTTATTCTTATTTGTAAAGGGGTATTTACAAGAAGGCACTCCGAGATGTCATTTAGAATGTATTCTATTCTGGTTTACACTTTAGCTTCTGAATTGGAGGAATTTCTCTTAAAAACAACAAGAACAACAACAAAACCTTTACATACACCTCTTAGGTTTGTTTTTTTTCGGTGGATATTTAAGACACAGATCTGGCAAAATTAAAATCAGCTGAACACCTAATTATTCTTTTAGTGCAATCTGGAAACTGTACTGAATAGGAAATCTTCAAAAGTGCCTTTGGAGACTGAGTTTCTGTAGGGTTTGGTTTATAACTGTAAAAGTGTTTAAGGTTTGTTCTCACCGGAAGGCCCTATGGGAAAGGCACAGCTGCAGGCTGGAGGGTTGGAAGCCCTGGAAGTCAGTTGAAGGATGAGAGGCAGTTTAGGAGTAAGGAGAGGGTCAGTTGGAAGTGAGGCTGGAGGGACACCTGGACAGGGCATGAGCAGAAAGGTGATTGGGTGCAGGGATGCGTGGACAGCAGCCCTGCAGCTGGGCAGCCAATGGGTGCCCTCCTTCTGTTGAGTTCTGTTAGTCTGGGCTTGGTTTCAGTTATGTCAGGTAAAGAAGAAAGGAGTATAAAGAGTGAGATTTCTACAATAAAGTGAGCTCCTTTGGATGCATAAAGGGGTCAGTGTCACTTTGCTCCCCATTGCTACGAGTTTCTGGCATCCATATGTTTAAAAATTCATAGAATCATAGAACGGTTTGGGTTGGAAAGGACCATATAGATCCTCTAGTTCCAACCCTGCTGCCATGGGCAGGGACACCTTTTGCTAGACCAGGCTGCTCAATACCCCATCCACCCTCACTTTGGAACACTTCCAGGGATGAGGCACCCACAGCGGTTCTGGGCAACCTGTGCCAGTGACTCACCACTCTCTGAGTGAAGAATTCCCTCCTAACATCTAATCTAAACCTCTCTTCTACTGTGATCCATCTCCTCTGGGTAATGCCATGTTTAAGAAGAAGGAACTAATGAGAAATATTGTAGTGTAGATTTTAGAGCGGTTTTGACAAGAAAGGATAGCAAGTGAAGCTGAAAGCTTGTTTTACATTTAAAAAATCACGTTGGACTCTTGAGCTATTTAGCATCTTCTCCTTTCTAAAGGCATTTTATTCTGAAAAGCTGAACATACTCCCATTAGCAATGTGTTCAGTCAAGAGCATCTGGGGAAATATATTTGTTGTATTAAAAAACCCACATAAATATTCCCACATTTGCAGTGTGGGATAACACATAGCAGCTGTATTGTAAAACCTCATGCTTTGCAGAACACAGTCCATCAGAAGAGATGTGTTTTGGTTCATCTGAGAGAGAGAGGACTATAAATCACCAGGTGGTAATAGGAATTGTCAGGAAAACTCTGCTCAGCAGCACAGGAATGAAGGCACAGCAGAGAGTTTGGTGGAAGGGAAAATGCCTGCCCACCTGTCACTCTTTCCCCATGTCCCTGCACCCATATGTTCCCAATTTTAATTTCCTGTCCTAGACAGGACAGCTTCCCTCTGTCTTCATTTGATCTGCCTTAAATGTTTTTGTCTCATTTAACCCACCCATGCCTCAAACAGAAGAAGCCCCCATCTCTTTCCTACCACCCGTTTCCCTGAGTAGGCTGCTGAGATGTTTTATTTGCTTGCACCCCATTTGAGGGCTGTCCACCTATTAATAGGTGTGATCTCATCCCCAAAAATCCTTGCTGCTTTTCTGTCAGAGACATACAGTGCTCATCATGGGTGAGAATTAATGTCTCAGTGTTATAAAATGAATCCCTAATGAAGGTTCAGAGACCTTGGAGATTGTGAGAAGCACAAATGGATAGTGTGTGACACTGGATCTGATTGTATATCTGTTTTATATTAATGGAGGTGGGAAGCTGCTAAGAGAGTTGTGATTATTTCCCAGCTCAGCAAATGTAGGTACCTTCCAAACTCCACTGGTTTAATTCAGCTACTTTGACAATTCCCAAAATTGCTGGAAAATTAAGTTTTCTTGTAGATATCTGGTTATTTCTTCAGCTTCTATTTGGCATAGCAATGCAAAATTGCTTTAAAAGATTTTTTTTTTTTCTTTTTTTCTTCCAGAGGCCAGGAATTACAGAATTATTTGGGTTGGAAGGGACTGTAAAGTTTATCTAGTTCCAACTCCTCTGCCACGGGCAGTGACACCTTTCACTAAAACAGGTTGCTCTAAGCCCCATCCAACTCGGCATTGTCTATCTAATCAGTTCAATGGCATTTTGCTTTGCAGGTTTCATTTGCTAGTTTCTTAGAAAAGTTCATTTCTGGAAAAAAAAAATACTATGATGTCTACTCTGTCTAGTACTTTCTCCATGACAAACAGCCAAATTTTGACCCAAGAATCTTGATGCTGTAGTGTTAAGATAGAACATTGAGGTTTGGTGTTTTAAAAATACCAGTCTCCTGCAGTAACAGTACTAGGATTCATTTGATATCTGATTTGAGGTATGAAATTTAATTAAAAGAGTAGGGGTGAAAGGATTGTACTGTCATAATTACTTTGATTTTTTGTCCATTTTATTTAAGAATATTTTTGTGCTTCAGGCATACTTTTGGGAAGTTACACTGTGGTTGTGAAATATTGTATTTCCATGCAATCTCTGATTGGATTTGCCACAAACACTTGCAGGTAAGGCCCTGCATGGTGCAGCAATTAGGTACCAGAGTACACGGTAAAAAAGTAAATGCAACAGGATATGGTATCACAGATCCTTTCATGCTGCTTCTTGCTTACACTCTGGACCCAAAGATTTCTGTGAGTCTGATGAGTTGCAGGGGGCTTTGTATGCTCTATTATTTGTAAGTGGCATTGCAGGATGATGCCTGCAGAGATCATCTGTGCATCAACAATGTTGAGCCTGAGGTCAAGGTGGATCCCTTGCTGAGGAACACAAAGCAAAGCTGTATCTCCCTGCATCTCAAACTCCTCGAGGAGCAGAAAAAGAAAGAAGCAGTTTAAAAGTACTGTGATTCCAAGGCTTTCATGTGAGAAGAGCCACTTGAGACTGATAAAGATTACAGCCAAGAGTATGATATCTGCTGGAGTGTGAAAGGCCTGGAATTAGAGAAGATTGTGCTCAGCAAGCAGCACCCACAGCTAAGGGAAGGTTCTTGCAGTGCCACATAGTGATGACCCCCAACAGAGCCAGTGGGGAAACAAAACCCTTGTCTGCTCTCCTCAACATCTGGTAGAAACAAGGCTTTCTTTCCCTGGGTGGGTGATAGGGGCAAGGATGGGAAGTTCACTCTTTACTTCTTTTACCAGACATCAGAGATACACTGACATGGCTTCTATCCCTTGAATCATTCAAGAAGAGCAAAGAGAATAGAAATATTATTTTCACTTCTTCCTCAGGCCTTTTGTTTAAAAGTAGACTGTAAAAAGTAGAACCTGGTTTTAAAGGTCTTTATCCCACCTGGTTTTGGGATAAGAAGATTATACAGACGTGCTGCATAGTATCTTTCTTGAAGGAAAAACAGAGACAACCCTTGGAAAGATCAAGATTGTGATATATAAAGATTGTATGGTTTTTCTCATGGGCAACTCTTGTTGGACTTTTACTATGATAATTTTTAAATTGAAAGTGTGCCAAAATTTGGTGGCCTCTTTTGTATAGTGTTACAAAACTTAGAACAAAGTTAGCATTCTAGGTAGTGCACACAACAAAGTTAGTGAAGGGAAGCTAATCTACACTGGATTAAAATCATCCTTCTATTAATCTACACTGAAGGTAACAAAAATGTCTGGTGGCTCTGATGACTTCAACAGGTCAACCCCCCAAGGTCATCACCACAATTCTTTTGTTTACTCAGTATTAGGCATCAGACAGGGGTCAGGGCAGCAAGGTCCAGTAAAAGCACAACTAGATTGTCCTCAAAGTTTAACACCTCAAAGTTTACAATCTGAAGAGGTTACCATCTCCCTCAGATCTGTATTTTCTTCTCTAGTCCTCATTGTATTAAACGTGCTTCCAGGCTTGAAAGCACCAATATCTTATGGAGCTGCAGCACAGCTCAAGAGTCCTGCAAGCTGCTGCAGGTCTGGGCCTGTTCAGGTATGCACTTCTGGGAATGGGTGTTCTCTGGGATGGTCACAACAGGAATGAAGTGTTTTTCTGAGGAATATTTTTCTCTAGCACATGGAGCAAAATCTTTGTTAGGTAATTAATATGCATGCAGACGCAGCACAGAAAATCGATCAGCTTTGTCCCAGGTCTGAGCAGAAACCATCAGCACTGTTAGTATTTCTGCAGTTGTTGTGAAGGTGCCCAGACCTCTTGTTGTTGTGCACAAGTGCCTCTAGATTTAGTCACTGCAAATCTAGCTTTTCACTGCCCTCATGAATAGCAGTTTTGAATGTCACCAAACATATTCTATATCCACAGGTGGAAATGGAAAAAGGACAGAACAACACTATTTGTCCCCTGCCTCCAAACCTTATCTGAGAAAACAACTGTTTACAGCAAAATAAGCTAATAAAAAAACAAGGGACAATATGGAAAAAATTGTTCTTCTTCCAATTCATAATTCAGTCCTAATGTAGGCAGAAAGCACAGACACACTGCAAGCATTGTGTGCTATGGATAAGCTGAGGCTCTTAGTTTAAATCTTCACTGACCTCAGAGCAAAACTATATCCAGACCTGGCTATTAATGATGGGCACTTGCTTTCAGTTCAGGTTAAACATTCATGCATTCTAATCATCAAGGACTTGTACACACCTAAGGAGGATTTACAGACATGGACACCACATTCAGGAGGAGTGGATTTGCTATTAGCTATTCTACTGTTATTACTCATTGACATATGCTGCTTCATTTGTAGATGAGCAACAGCTTAATCTCAGTTTCACTTAGGGACAAGCTGTCTCTCAATTATTTTGTGGTAAACACAGGGAGTTACCACAACAGAGCTGACATGTAACAAATCAATGTATTACTTCATGCAGTGGTATCTTATTCTTGTGCTCCTACAGAAAATTATCAACTGTCATGTGTGGCTTCCCCTTTCCCTGACAAGGGACTTCACCTTCAGTAGAAGACACCATTATTTAATGACATATTCTAAGGATATATATTTTCTTTTGTAATAATGAGCTTTTTTTTGTTGTGTGTTTGCATGGTGCTCCTCCCTCTGGAGCTGAGATGATTTATACATTGCCATAAAAAGGGGGGACTCTGGATCTGTTTGTAGCAGAGCCAGCATCAGAGAAGCTGCTTCTTGTGCTAGTCTTGTTAAGTGAAAAAATACAGATGTTCTATTTCTGATGTTGCCAGTTAGAGACATTCTACAAGTTGAAAACTCACAGAAATGCCAAAAGAAAAAAGTAATGGGAATTTGGGTGCAGCCATTGGTCAGTCAGAAGACATTAAACATTGGAAGAAAAAAATCTTAGCTGCAACCCCTTTGTCACCAAATGATGAATGAAACGCTTTCAAATTTCAAAGTTAAAAAAAATTGGGAAATGATAAAAGGGAAGACTTTCAGAGCAGTGTGAAGTCAGTTGTGCTGCCTATCCTGTTTGTTTTAGGAGAAAATATAAATACATTACAGCAAGTTATAAACAGTAGCCTACTGCAATAAAATATGAAGTAATTTGAAGTGACAAAGTAGAAGAAAAAATGTAGTGAACTAATAATTTAAGGAGAAAATGAGAATTTTGATATAAGAATATGTAAAGCATATTTCTATATAATGTATGTTTAATGTAGTTGTGGAGGCAATATCTCTTTTAATATATGAGAATAAACTGTTAGGTCATGAAGAACAGTGAATAATAAAGCAAAAAATTCCAAAAGAACTTAAAACTTAGATCTCTCATTCTTTGCATTATGTATTCTTTTCAGGCAGGCCAGGAAATAAAAGATCTGTCTCAGAGAAGAAATTAAGGCACAAAAAGAGGAGTAGGAGCACTAAACAGTGAAACCCTTAGGAGTGATAGTGCTTCACAGAAAGGAGACTGGGGAGTAGTTGCAAGTATTTTTGAGGAAGGAGTGATGCTGAACTTGGAAACATGAAGCTAATCTATCTGGAGATAAAACAATACACATTTATGAAATGGGAAGGAAAAATCTCTGGACTAGTAGTGCTAAAAGCAAAGAGGATGTGTAAGCATTTGCAATGCCATATCACTTAGAAAGAAAAGGCTGCTGGAGCACTCAGCTGGGCAGAGGGGAGAGGGGGGATGTGAGGACACAGATCAGCTGCTAAGAAGCAGCAACATTCTTTGCACATGACCCTACTGCTCCAGGCCCTGCTGGCTACACATGGTTAGGATGACTCCACAGATAAGTGGAACTGATTTATTGTAAATGTTTTAAAATATGAAAAATAATTCACTTTGGCTAAAGACAGAACTCAACAGAAGTATCAACTGTCAATTAATTGACAGGTGAAATCAGCAAAGCAAAGAGCTGATTACTATTTTATATTAACCAAATATTTTTCTAGTGATGAACAGAATAAATATTCTGATAACGTGATGTTTTTGGAAGGGAGAAAAGTAAGTGAATCCCTGTGTGGGACATGGAAAAAGAGAAAACAAAGCAATATTGCAAAAGCAGTTGTTTAAAGCTCTTCTTAAATAAAAATCTCTGTGTAAAAGGTGTTGAATGCTGGAATCCTAGAAACTTAGAACTTGAGACTTTAGTGTACAGTCATACATGTGAGTCAAGATGGAGGGCTTTGAGTGTTGTCTGGGTTCTTCTTTGCCTTCTTCTTCCTTCTCCATGGGTTTAGGTGGTTTTCTCTAACTGAGTGGAAAAGGTCCCATTGCAAGCCTTGGGTGGTCGTTATTGGGTCAAAAATATAAATAATGTAGGCGTCACCTTGGTATTGGGTACTTAGAACTTAAATAACCTTGAAAAGAGTTAGAAGCCCTCCATTTTACCTCGTTTCCCTAGCTTGCTAGTTATGCTCATGACTCGTGAGCCTGCAAATACTGTAAACAGATAAGATATAATAAACATTCCAAGTCCGAACTCGACATCTTCGTTTCCTGTGTTATTCACCCTGACCTTGGAGTAGGAAAGAGCCAGGAATTCCAACAGTTGAATGCTCAGGCTTTGAAAGCTAAAGCACTAGTTGGTGTCCTAGAACTTTGACCAGATACTGCTTTGAATCTCCTGCTTATAGCTAATTTAAACCTACCCACTTTAAGTTTAAAGCCATTACCCCTTCCCCTGTAAAAAGTACCTCTCCAGGTTTCTTGCAAACCCCTTGAGGGGAGAAAACTAACACACATTTGTCAGAAAAGCTTAATGGCATGTTCTATTTTCATAGTATTTCAGAGTTGCATTTGTGTTTGGAGAATGAAATGTAGCCCCCAGGAAACAGCTTTATCTCTCCTTTTTTTGGAAAGGTCCTATGCTCCTCCTGGGGACAGTGACAGTGGGATCAGAGATGAGGAGAGCGAGCAGGGCTGCTCGCCGGCAAAGCCCAGCCGGCAAAAGGGGGGCAGCCTTTCTCATTTTTCGAGAGACGCTGAGTGAAAAAGAGGTAGGAGGGTTCCACCTGCCGGCCAGACGATTAAGCCAGTTGCTGCTGAAAAGGGCTGGGGAAGGTTTCCATCCGCGGTTCTGTGTATTTGTCTGTGCGAGGCAGAGGGAGACCAGCAGCACAGGTCTGACTGTTTTGCTGTCCACACCCATCAGCAATCAAAGCTGCATGCAAAGGGGATTTCATTACTGTAGTGTTTTCTCTTGCAATGATTTTCTCTTGAAGTTAAATAGATAAGTATCAGAGGTTCCCAAATTTCCTAATTAGCTGCAAACTTAAAAGCAATCAGCACAGGTCTGTTTACATGCAAACCCCACTGTCCTGTCTATTCTACTGGTGTTGCTAAAATAAATAATATAATTCTTAAGGAGTCATCTTCCTTGTGACTAATAGGGGCTGAGAGTTGCAGGTCATGATGGTCATTACCTGATAGGAGGATTTTTTCTTGTGAGTCAGAGCCAACCTGATGCCCTAGAATGGAGAAATGAGACAGTGTTTATTAGTGAAATGTCACAAACCCTGGAAACTTGTCAGTTTTAGAAGCTGAAATCTGAAACACAGGTAATAAATTACTGATTTTCTGTCACTTTTCAAGCACTACCCAAAGTACCAATACAGCAGGTTGAATTTTCTGCAGATCCCACCTGACTTGACCTTGTCAATTGACACATTTTGGAAATCCAAGGAGAAACATTTTGCTTTATGATTTTTATTTCAAGTTGTCTTTAGACAGCCGGGGGCAGGTGCTGTTTTTAGTTCCTTCAAGCCCTACTGCAACCCTGGCAAAGCCACCTGCAGGAACTTGCCACCTTGCTGGGCTTCTGGAAGAAAGAGGAGCTGAGGACATACCTATTAAAAATTTTATATACCTATTATGTGAACCTAATATATGTAACATGTAGTATTGCAGTTAGTAACATTTCCACTGATTTTCCACCCTTTTTTTTGTCTACTGTGGGATATTGAATAGGATGTAAGGTAGCATACATCTGAAAACTTTGTACAGACTGCTAGAAAGAAATTGATTTCCTTTTTCTCTCTAAAATGTACATTCTTACAGTACATGCTGCAGCAGAGCAAACCAGTAACTCCAATCAGTGAGCGTGTTTTGAAAAAAAAAAAATCTGGTGCATGTCAGGAATATATAAAGCAGATACAGACAGTAAAAGAAAAAAAGAGAAAAACTTAACTAATGTAACCAGTTGAGTCTTCTGCTTCTTTAATTCCATAACAGTACCAGAAAAAAAAAACCCAACCGAGCTGTGTGGAATGCAAATCTCCAGAAGTCAAGGATGTTTGCAGTTAGAGTATGTAAACAGTATCTAATTTTGTGGGGGAACTGATTAGAAGCACCACTTGTCCTTGAAAGAGCCAGATAACATATTTAAAAATCAATTGGTAGCTGAATAAATGTACAATTGAAAAGGCTCAACAAATCCCCAGGATTAAATGGATTCTTGCTACAGGTTAACCATGATGTAAAGGTAGCATTAGTCTTCCCTCATTACCCTCTTGGGACTCACTTTTTTTCCTCCTATATGTTAATCACATATTTGATGGGAGAGAGAGATACCACCTTGTGGAGCTGGTTAAGCATTCCCTCTTGACTTCAAATTATTGTCTTAGAAAAATACTTCCTTTCTGTAGGATGTAGAGATAGAAACAGGTTTCCTCTGTGTAGGCCTCTTGAAATGTGACTGACAAGCATGCTCCTTAGAGTGAACAACAAATGACAACTCAGCGTGTGAAAGAAGGACCAGTCCAAAATGGAGACCTGGACTTTGTAGCAGCTGGGGAGTTTGCAAGTTGGCTTCTTACTTTCCTACTTCCACAGATTCTGCTTTTGTCTTTGCAGTCAGAAAAAAATATGAACCTCGAGATTATAATGAGTACAGACTGGAAAACATCTCTTGTGGCGTCCTTGCTGGTCAGATATGAAGCTTTAAATTAATTTTAAGATAATCTTGGCTTTAAACCAGTAGGACCACACTAGTCTCTTTTAGGGTGCTGCATGGCCATGTACATGTACTTTCTGCATTTCAAAGAGAGGGCATATGACACATAATGTGAAACATTATTTTTGACATGCTGTTGCACTATAAGATCATGTCAGGAGGATGTAAATAATTACATTGGCTGCTGGTCTCCATATTGCTACTTTCCGTAACACAAAATTAATTGTGGTGCAGCTGACAGATAGACCAGATCCAGACATCCTTCAACACGCACTTTAAAGTGGAATAATGATATCCCATTTACTAGTCAGATTTAACATAGGAATAACAATGGCTGCCTAGATGCTGTCATCAAAATTTATTAATTCATTCATCTTGCTTATATTTTGTTAGTAGAAATAAATATAAAGTGATTTTCTTTTTCAAACACCTGGACATCAGGAAAGGCTTAGTCACCACTCCTGTGAGCTGAAAGAAAAGAATATGAGAAGAACAACAGAGCAAAATCTGTATACAAAGTTTTGTGTGCTGTGCAGATCTTGTGCTTGGTTTTAGTTTGGATTTTTTTGTTAGTTTGTTTCTGAAGGAAAAGTATGGCAGTATGTGCAATAAGGTTAAAGAAGAAGAAGAAAAAAAAGCTGTGGTTGGTGGTTGAATGTTGAAGATGCAACAAAATGAGACATGAGGCAGCAGCAGCTGCCCCTCCCAGGTGCTGCTGCTTCACTAGAGGGAGATAGAGCAGCAGCTAAGAATTTTGTTTCATCTGGTTTTAGCCCCGGGAAAGTTTTTTTTTTCTGTTAGAAGGCTTCTTGTTGATTTGCTTTCTAAATCCTTCCCTTCCCTTTCGCAAGCGCCCATGGCTGATAAAAGAGATCCAGCAAAGGCACTTGCAGAAATGTTTGAGATTCAAAACATACAAAGTGCACTGCCACTACATATAGTATATGGATCGTTGTAATATACTGGCATCAGGCCATATTCTAGGATAATTTCTTCCTTATTCCTGCCAGGGAATAGATGACTGGGCATTTGTACTGTGCTTGTGAAAGGAGAAAGTTTCTCTTCAGGCCAGGCAGGGAGCTGGCATCTGCAGTTTGCCTTTCTTTGTGTTGTTTTGCCAATGCCATCAATCTACACCCGCTTTGAAAAGAGGGAAAGGCAATCTGAGAATAGTGGAGTAGCTACCTTAAATCAAAATAAACTCACAATGACAGATCAAGCTTGCAGCACAGACCCCACTTGTTCCAGCCCCAGGGTAGCAATAACCTCTTTAGACTGCCCTGTCCAAAGTGGCCCAGGCAATGAAGGGCACATGGATTTGTGAAAAGGGGTCCTGGTTTTGGAATAAAACCCCTGCTCAGGACATGAACTCATGGACGTGTCTGGCAGAGATGGCCAAGGCAAGTCATAGAACATGCTGAACAAAGAATATGCTGAATAGGAAGAAATCCACAGGATCATTGAATCCATCCCCTAGCCCTCTGCTGGACACACACAGAGTCCCACCATGAGCCTGAGAGTGTTGTTCAAGTGCTTCTTAAACATGTCATGGTGCTATGACCACTTCCCTAGGAAGCCTGTTCTAGTGCCCAATCATGTTCTGCATGAAGAACTTTTTCCTGATATCCAAACTAAACCTCTCTTGACACAGCTTCATGTCATTCCCTTGGGTCCTGTCACCACAGAGGAGATCAGTGCCTGCCCTTCCTCTTCCCCTTGTGAGGAAGCTGTAACTGCAATGAGATCTCTCCTCAGTCTCCTCATCTCTGGGCTGAACAAGCCAAGTGACCTCAGGCGCTACACATGTGGCCTCTGCTCAACATCCTTCATTGTATTTGTGTGCGTCCTGTGGGTGCCCCCTAATAGCTTTATATCTTTCCTGAATTATGGCATCCAAAACTGCACACGGAACTCAAGGTGAGGCTGCCCCCATGTAAAGCAAAGAGGGACAGACACTTCCCTCAACCTGCTGGTGAAGCTGTGCCTGATGCACCCAGGACACAGTTGGCCCCTTTGGGTGTTGAGATGGAAAATCTATTCCACTGTGCATGGACATGGAGGCAACACCCCTCTGGAGATTACTGTGGGCAAGTCTGGGCATTTTGAGGGAAAGAGCAATAGTCCTAAGGGTCAGGAGAGAGGGAAATAAGGGGAGGGAAAAATGAAGGCGTAAAGAGTTGTCTTTGAGGGAGGAGGGAAATGAGGTGCTAGAACTGATTTAGAAGGAAAATAAGCAATCTGGTGGATTACTGAAACCAGGAGCAGCAAGAGATTTCTTTTTTTTTTTTTTTTTACTTTTTAAATTACGGAATAATCAGTATTTCATTACATTTCAAAATGGAAAGCTGTTCCTTTTTCATTAAAAATGTACGTTCCATGAAATATAGATCAGCAGCAGGGTCCTCTGGTGAACAATGAGTTACAGTCCTTGCAATTTGAACTAAATTATTTGTTGGTTTTACAATCTGAAATGCAAAATCCTGTGCTCCTGTGCTTTTCCCCTATGATTTTAAGCAATTTTTAAATAATATTTGCAGTTTTTAATGTCTGAACAAAGCAATACATTCAGGAATTATGAGAGAAAAAAGGGAAAGTAAACCTGAAGAGCACTACTTACAATGGAAAAAATAATAAAAAATGTTGCAAAGCACTCCTGTGTAGGGGCATGTGGAAAGGGAAGCAGGACCGAGTAATGGGACCTCAGAGTATAATCTCCACAATTTAAGTACTTAATATTGAATCATTTGACTTGAATCTGAAACTACCATTATAATTACAAGTCAGGTCTAGAACGTGAAGGAACATCAGAAGAACATGAAGAAATGTTTTATCATTAAACAAGAGAACGAAGCCCAACTTGGCTTCATTTCAGATTTGAAATTAAAACACTTTCCCATATATTTGCTCAAAACCAAAACAAATAAAGCTCTTGGGCTGTCCTGAGTTGAAAAAAGAAAACTGGAGAGGGAGTTTTTACAAGGGTGTGTAATAATAGGATAAAGGAGAATGACTTTAAACTGAAAGAGGGCAGGTTTAAATTGGATATTAAGAAGAAAGTCTTTACTGTGAGGGTGGTGCAATGCTGGAAGAGGTTGCCCAGAGAAGCTGTGAATGCTCCATCCCTGGAAGTGCTTAAGGCCAGCTAGGATGGAGCTCTGAGCAATGTGGTGTAGTGAAAGCTGTCCCTGCCCATGGGCAGTGGAGTTTGAATTAAATGACCTTTAAGGTCCTTTCCAACCCAAACCATTCTATGATTCTGTGACTCCCTGGAAGTTATGCATCATACTTGCCATATTGAAAGAGTAATTTGTACAGACTTTTCAGAGTATTGCCCTAAAACCTCCCTGAACAACTATCAACTTACTTTATTTGAGATGTCTTGAAAATTACCTCATTCTTCTGGGTACTGCATTGCTACATTCTCTATAGGTTCCTTCCACAGATATTCATAAATCTTGAAGAGCAAATATATATATATATTATACAGAATTACTGAGAGTAAATGCATTTATTCCTGAGGCCTGAGTTGTGTCCTGCTGTCCTTTCCAACCCAAACTAGAAATAGTTGAAATGACTTTGAACTTTAGAGCTGGCCACCAGTGCCTGATGCAGCTTCCTCTGAATCAGTGTGGGTGATTCTTTTGATTTCAGGGAAAGATAGTTTTGCTCTTCAAAGTAAATTTTGCTGACCTGAATTTTAGATCACTGAAGATACTAAGGACAGCAAAATTTCTTTGAGGCTCTTCACACTGAATGTCACAGGTATCTAAGAAAAATGTTTAATAAATCAAATAATTATGTGGCCTCTAACACAGTTAAACCTTTTTTTTTCCAAAATTTGAACCATTGACTCTGTGATAATTAGTTTTATAAACATAATACTCCTTAACCAGTTTTTATAAACAATACATTTTCAATAGGCAAAATTGTTATTCTGTCAACAAGACTTATTGTGGTTTAAATTTTGTCACATTCACAGAGACATATAAATTCTCTCTTTCAATATAACACCCTTTACATAGTATTCCTAATAGTATTCCTAACAGTATTCCATAGTATTCCTAATTGTTGCTGTGCAGACTTCTGTTGCTGTCTTTTTGAAATGCCTCTCATTTATACATTTAATCTAATTTTTAAGGTTTTAACTTGGCTGTTTACACATTCACAGTCACGAAAAATTTCACCTCTCAGAGTTTTTTTTCCCAGCAATGTTTCACAGAAATCTATATGGTTGTCCGTAATTTGAAGGAGTGTAGAAGAAGGAACTTATGGAATCCAGATATTTACCCATATTCCTGCAATCCACAGCAGGCACCTCGGTGATTTCAATTGGAAGGTATTCCAGGAGAAGATGCGGAGACAGAAATTCCAAGTGGTTGCTCCCTGCCAGCACATTGCAATTTACTAGGATAGAAAAAGTTTGGTACTTCCAAAGATGGAGAAGGAAAATGTTTACCATTTTTGCTACCTTTCCAACTGTGAAAAAAGAGTTGCTGCACAGCAGCAGCATGTGCAGTAATGAGACACAGGACAAAGAGTTTGTAATGGGCATTCTATCAATCCTCTTCCTGTGATGGCTGGAAAGATATGTACTTGGTACATCACTGTGATAGAATATTCTCCTTACTCTCCTTAAGCATTTATAAGTGGTAGCAAGCCCAGTAAGAGCAGCCACAGCCCTTTTGCTAACTCTGCCTTACCCTGCCAGACCCTCGCCCTGTCCTGCCAGGCTCTTCACCATCTGGCTGTGAGACTGCTGTGTGAAACAGAGTCTGGCATCAGGAGTCCTTGAGTCTGACATGGGGTCTAAGTGTGGAATAACAGCTAAGGAGGTAAAAGTTGGGGCACAGGTTGTATGTGCAGCATGCATGGCTATGAACAGCTCCATGACAGACACTGGCTGGCTGTTGGAGAAGAGAGCTTGAAGAGAGGCTGCTGGGAAGAAATTGCTGTGTATCAAAATACAAGAAGGAAGAGAAGCAGTGGCAGAGCATGGAAACACCTAGGCTGATCAACCAGGTGCCATCTCTGCCACAGCCTGGAAAAATAACACCCTACAGTGTCACCCTGTGATTTGCCTGGAGTGGAGGCCTAAGCATCCCAAAATATGTGTCTTGCAAGAGCCCCAAACCCTGAATTTGGGGAGAAGGATGGGATCACCATCTGCTCTTCCTGTATGTCACTGAACTTGGCAGGAACCACATGCCACAGAGCAAGTGAGTGGGGAGGTTTGAAGATCTGCCCAAATTATATATATAAAAAGGATTAACATAAAATAATTTCAGATCTAGAGGTAGGCTCAGGACTTTGTTACCTGCCACTGCTGCTTAAGCACTTATGGAGACTAAGTGGTAGGTGCATAACAATCTATTAAAATAATATTTCCTGTTTATAATACCTATACAAATTGTCCTGTCAAGATTTTAGAAAATTGGGAGAATGTATGTGCAAATTTAGGGAGAAAATTCAGAAGACTGTAGAAAATTGAGACTGAGGTATGAGCAAATTTGAAAAAAGTCAAATTTATGACTGAAAATCAATTGGGTAAAGAAAAAATGAAGGAAAGAACAGCTGTCATCAAAAAGATCCAAACAGATTTCTAGACAGAAAAGTGAGTCCAGTATATGCAACTATTCTGTGTATGTTAACCTGTATGCTTAAGTATATGTAAGTATACTTCAAATCCCTTCACATTATAAACACTTGCTAGAATGGATGTGGGTATTCTGTGGAAAAATTAAATGTAAGTTTGGAATATGGGACATGCAAAAAAGATCCAGGCTAAATAGTCTGAAATCCAGATGTTGAAGGGTCAGGTCCCAGCACATGCCTCCCACAGTGCTGGCCCAAGGCTTCACACCTATAATTTTTTGCTTCTTGGGAAGGAAATCAAGCTGGAATGTTATGGGGAGAGGAATCTAGTGATCTACTTAATATCAAAACAAAAAAACCAAAAAGCTTATTACTTAATAATAGCTGTATCCTTTGGTTCAGAGCCTCTCTAGCCTAAATCCTTAGGAAGAGCTATCTATACTCAGCTATATTTATACATTTATACCCTCAGTTTATTGGGGCTCAGCTTTAAGATGCTTGTCTAAAGAGATGGAGCCAGGTCCATATGATGGCTCAGAATTAAGCCACACTCAACACCCATCTCCTGCACATCCTTTAACTGCCTCCTGGTTTTTGTGAATAATTTTACCAAACAAATGCCAACACTTACACAGCACTGACATCTTCTAGTAATTGAACCATACCCCTCTTGGTGAAGTAAAGCATCGGGTCTGTTGGTATAAGAAAAATAAAAATAAATTGCTCCTGCTGTGAAACCTGGGAGAGGCATCTGCAATAGCAGATACCCAGACAGTGAAGATATTTGGAAAATCAAAAGTGCACGAACCAAAACGCACAGCAGCATCTTTAGCAAATAAGTGTGTGCTGAAGTCAATGGGAGCAGCAGGAGAGCTGCACCTCTAGGAAAAAGAAAAAAAAAAAAAAAGAATTTTCCATATGTTTTGAATTGGAGGCAAGTACATAAAAGAGTAGAATGTGAATCTTCTTAATGCTTAAAGAATACAGAAAGAGGGGCGCTTACTAATTATCTTTTAAATTGGCTAATATGTCACCTGATGAGTATGTGCCTCTGCTGGGCCATCTGGGAGTTTAGTAGCTGTATGAGGCATTAGGTTACATTACGAAACACCCAGGAATTCATTATCTGGGGAAATTCTCTTTCAGCCATCAAGCTATTCTCCCTACTTGAAGCCAATGAGTTTACTTTCCCATGAAACCTACTCCATATTCAGTCCCTAAAATAAGTACTAATTAGCTAAAGATAACAGTCAAATAAACCACTTTAATTGGGAAACAGAAATTGGCAGTTAAACATAAAAGTGTGTACGTAAATATGCTGATTATCTTCAGAGTTTGATAAAACATCTGTTTTCTCTGTAGAGTGCAGGTATTTCTTCCCAAACCATGAGAACACTGCTATTATCACAATGTCTTAATTATATAAGTTAAAAAGAAGCCTAAAATAATAAACCTGACACCATTTTTTTCCTAAGAGATGCTGGACTGCATTTTGCCTTAATCCACTATTTTAAATACCTGTAGTTAAAAAATGAAAAACATTGTATCCTTTCATTCCTTTTTCATGTTGTGAATGAAACGTACAGATCTTCAAAGAGCAAATTAACAAGGGTGAGAAACATTGACATGGGTTTATTGAAAGTCTTCACACTTAGCTTCTTTATTTGAACTTTATTTTGTACCTTATGCATTTCAAATACTGACGCACTAGTCCAAACAGGGATTTGCGATTACATTAAGTTGCAAATTTCAGAATTATTCAAGCAAACAAGGTAAATAATTTTGTGTCAAATTCTTCAGGGCAATATATATGTCATTCTGCGATATCCCAGTTGTGGGATGACTCTCCAATAGAAAAACATTGTATCAGAACATTTTCAGCCACCTTCACTCTCCAATCTTACAAGGTCATTCACTGGAAAGCATCAAGGTCATAGAGCAATTACCCTCTCTAGACATCTTGGTATTATTAGCTTTAGTGTGGTTATTACTGAAATGCTCATCTGCATTCTGTGACAGAATTAACATATTACTATAGGTGACATCTAATTGGACTGATCTTAACCTCATGGAGACTGATTTTTGAGGTTTTTGAGCATGCATTAAATTTTAATTCGCCCAGAATTGTCACAGATAAATAGGTTTGCAGGACTGAAGTCATTCACAGAGCTAGTGGTCCTGAATTTCTGCAAAAACTACATGGGGTCAGCACAGAGCCTCTAGGTTTCCTGATGGGAAACAAAAAGCTTATTGTATTGTTCAAAATATGAATTTTATTTAATTGATTGTTTTGAAAGGGGAAATACAAAGCAAATAGTGAGGCAAATGATGCAAAGTCATCACTGAAGTGTTGTCTTAAAATGATGCCAAAACTTTCTTTGGAAAATACCATGGGATATGGCTCTGGAGAGAAGAGAGATCCAGGAGAGCTGATTGATTTTCAAGAACCACTTCATCAATTTCCAAGAATGTTCCATCCTGACAAAAATGAAGTCAAGTAATGGTGGCAAGAGGTCTGCTAGATGAACAAGGAGATCCTGATGGAACTTGGGCATAAACCCAAAACGTATAGCAAGTAGAAGCAGGGATGAAAAAAACCAGGAGAGATGTAGAACCACTGTCTAAATGGGATGGGGGCTTTCCCTGGTTATATCAGCTCTGAGCTGGCCATGGGACTGAATGCTGAGGAGGTGGAATGTTCCAAGTGTCCTTGGGTAGAGGTTTGGAAAGCCAAAGCTCATCTGAGGCTGAGCATGTCTGTGAAAGGCAACAAAAAGGGCTCCTGCAAGTGTAATGTGTATCAGGTTATAGTCAAGAGATTTTTATTTTTGCATATTACTAATACGAGGAAATGGTCAATTATCATTAATGAAAGAAGAAACACTTACTTGAACTTCTTTTTCTCTCCCTTTATTTCCTCTCTTTAGCCTCTTTCTTTTTTTATGCTTAAAAGCCAAGGCACATGCCTAATTTGGGGGAACATACATCTATACCACCTTTCTCTTGGGCAAGGAAGGCAGCAGATTTTAACCCAGTCTTCTTCCATTCTGCAGTGTTACCTGCCAGCAGAGGCCATTGTATGGCAGAGCCAGGGGAAAAAGGGCATGTCCATCAATTCTGTGTGCAAATGTGGGCAGGTGGCAAGGCATATTGACTACTTAAAATTGACTGCATGGTTCTTAAAGACCTTTGTGCGTAGGCCACTATAAACTTGAACCTAAAGTCAGAGGGCCAAATAGCCAAATACATGTGCTCTAATTTGTAATTAAAAATCTGTAGATTAACAGGAAAGTTTCTTCTTCCCTAGCAGTGTGTTTGCCTCAATCCTGTGGTGTCTTTATTGAGTTCATATTGAGCTTTTAAATCCAAGTTCCTTTAATGTATTTTTATTTGCCTTATTCCAAAAAATAGCTATCCCCCTGCCAGTTTAAACATAGGGCAGATATGGCAGCAAGAAGACAGCATAGAAACAATAGCTGGTGCAGGAAATTAATTACGCACTTGTTAATAATAACTATAATAGTAAAAGACATTGTGCCTGCACCAGCTTTCACAGAAGCTAGGGTCCTTGGTGTACTTATTCAGAATTGTCTCAAGAAAAATATCCATTAGAAACTGCAAAGCACTGGATATGAAATGCCTTTTGGCACTTATGCTAGAATACCAGTTTTCTAAGAGGTTAAAAATACTTGGAAAGCCTCATGGCCTACAGTGCATGTTCTGTATTAAGGAACCTCTGCTGGAATGAATAGAGCTGTATTTTCAACTGGCTAAACAATTTTCCATAGACTTGCACCGTTATCTGGAGTCTACACTCCTGTTTCCAATTATGGGTCTTTGTTTTTCTCATTCCAGTGGGGGAAATGTCTTCCCAACATCACTGTCACAACAACAGTTGATTAAAAAGTTAAAAAATATGGGATAAAAAAAAAAAACAAAACAAAAACAAAAATAAAAAAAACCCAAAAAAAACCAAAAAAAAAAAAAAAAAAAAAAAAAAGAAAGAGGAATAGATTAAAAATTAATCTTCTATTTTTGAGTCAGCTGGAGAACTGAAGAAAATAATAGTGAGATAATGCTTTAGCAGTCTGGGCATCAATGACTAGGTATGATACAGATATAAATTTTTTACAGCAATTAACAGACTGACTGATCCTTTTTGGTTTCTGGTGAAGGTATGAAGAAACATTTGATTGCAGCAGCAGGGCTCCTGCAGTCTGTAGCCTTAATCAAGAGAGAGGCCAGCAATATGTTATTGCTAGAACTAATCTCAGTGCAAAATTCTTACTGGCAGAATTAATCAGACTACCAACAGATTTATCAACTCCATCTGCTATCTATTCCTATTTCAAATCATAGCACCTCTGCACCAAGACATTTCCAGCTTTCTGCAGGCAAAGACAAATGCAACAAGAAGAAACTCCCTGTAATGATGGAGAGCTGGATGAGAGGGCAAATGCTCTGAGCATCCTTGCCCGAAGTGTGGTCAGCTCACACATCTGAGAGCTCTCCCAGAGATAAAAGCCAAGCAGCAGAGTGACTCTGAAACCTAATTGTCATTGCTAGCAAAAGCTCTTCAGGCAGCTGTGCCAAAATACATCATCAGCACAATGTGGCATCCACAGGGTGAAAGGGTGCATATAATTTTCATCATTTTTGGCAAATGGCAAAAATGCTTACTGAAGAGGAGGACTTTAACACGCTCAGCAGCCTGCTGATGTTTGAGCTCTCCTCCCTCATGGGTGTCCACAGGCTTTGGAGCAGGTTGCAAGAGCACAGAGAGGAACAACACTTCTAACAAGACTGACCAGCTGGGCAGCTGTGAACGCCCTCCCTTTCTTGAGTGGAAAACCTCATGAAGAGCTGTCTTTAATAGGTCTCAGCTTTTACTGTGCCCAGGACCCCTTAGTATCAGGTGTCATGTATGGGCATAGCACGGAGCCTATTTAGTGATCTCCTTAGGGCTGTGGGCACAGCATGAGCATTCACACTTGCATTTTAGAGCAGACAGCCAGAGAAGATCACGAAGTACAGAGCTGACAGGGTACACCTCTGTGCACCAAGCTGGCAATAAGACAGTTTGATTTCCTTCATTGTATAGTGGAGTGTTGAAAGTTTGCTGTCCCTCCCACCCTCCAGTTAAATGTGTTTTCCTTGATGTCTGAATTGATTTTTGGTCCCAGAAAGGTGAAGGGATCTATTAAATAGAAGTGTGCTGGCTGCAGGGCAGTGTGTTCTGGGGAACTGTAGGCACAGCATGGCAATTCATTTCTTTGCTACTCTGTTGTTTTGTCATGAAAGCAAAGCCTAATTGAAGATAGTCAGTCTTTAATGAATAAAGCTCTCTGTAATTTCCAGCTGTGGCCATGTAATCAGCGTTCATCTGCATGAAAAGGACTTTCTGTGCTCATATTTCATTTTCATGTGCATCTGTGCCTGTGTTTTGCCCTTCTGATTGGGTTGACAGTTTTCATCTTTATTAGTTCTGCCTTTCACTTCTGTCTTGCTATTTGTGTTAGAAAATGGAAACAAAATCCCAGAAAGCCCCCAATAGATTATATTATCTAATAGTTTATTAGAGTGTTTCTCTGAACTTGATCATTCAAATTAATTAAATTCTGTTTGGTTTTGCTTACTATTGTCCAAATCAATTTGTTGTAGTACTTCAGAATTTTTCTATGGTGTTATTTTTGGTCACTTTCTCACTCCACAGCACCACTGTGCCACTGCAACACACTTTTTAATTAGTTTCACCACAGTCATCAGCTTTGTGATTATCTCTGCATCTTGAACACCTGGTCCGACTTTAGAAATGACTTGCCATCTGGTCAAATACTGGGTAATTATAACAATTTAATGGCAGGGTAAAATAGTGTTGGTTAAGAGACTTGATTGTTCCCTCCATTCCTTCCCCTCATGCAGTGTGGTTGCCTTACTTTAAATTAAATTAAAATCCCATCATCAAGTTATCGCTCTTGGGTGGGTTTTTTTATCCCTCATTCACAATGCTCATAAACATCTCCTGGAGTTAGTTTAGTTTTAGACTCTCTAGACATTATGTCTTTAAGAACTGTGCAAATTACTGCTTTTGATTCACTGATATGATACTTATTCTATAACTTGCCTTGCATATCAATAAATGAAGCAATAAATGGGCCTTGTCTGGAAACTTAATGCTTAGACAACTGCAGGGGAGCCATTTGTCAGGAACACACAAATGGATTCTCACTAATGTTATACAAAATGGTGGGGTTTTTTTTTCCTGTAAAAGTAGTTTAATACTACTGTATGCTACTCTTGGCAGCTGATATGCATCACCAGATTATAAATAACTGATTGTTGTGAAAAAGTAATGGATCAGATAATGAACTTGATGCAGACTTGTCATTTTATGATTGGCTCGTTTTATGACACTTGGGTGAATAAGGGTTTATTTTCCCATCAGATATTGGCTGAGAAAGTTATTTGGGAAGCAACTTCTCCAGTGTTTTTAGTATACCAATAGATGCTGGTTTGGAAAAGTAAATAGATGTGATTCATATGACTTTCTTTCATGTTATGCAAAGGAAAAAAACACTCTAGTATTTTTTACATTTCATTCCTTTCAGTATTTTTAGTTTCCTGAAGTATATTGTTATAATTATTCATATTTCATGATAATAATGATGCTAACAAAAGCAACAATGTAGTATCTTTCCACTGAGAAATGAATGAGAAGAACCCTTTTGTAACTTTTTTCAGGTACTACTGGCAAGAAGAATAAGCTTGTTTAATTTTCTAGGGACTTTTTCTTGTATAAGTAACAAAGAGTATTGGATTGATTTTTCAACCAGGTCCCTGGGAAATTAAATACTTTTGTCATGTAATACTTCCTCCTAGCAAACACTGAGTCTGTAACAGCACTACATCTATGAAACAAAGAAAACATTATTGAAGGTGGAGAATGGAAGGGGTTGCAGGATTAAATCTGGAAAGCCAATGATAATCAAAAATATTATCCATGTATCAAATAAAAATCCCCTTATTATATCCAACATATGTAGGATGTGACAGGGCAGCCTGAAACTTCACCCTTATCCACTGGAGAGGAGGCTACCCTGCTTCCATCTCACTTTAGGCTACTCACTCCACTCTTCAGTTGCACAGCACAATGACTTCAGATCCCAAGCATATTTGCTCCAGGTCCTGGATGTGCCCCTCTCTTTGTCAAAGATATATTTTTATTCAAATTCCTAAAACCTAATAGCAGTAAGGCCAAAGTACCCATCAGATAGGAGACACCCATACGAGACCTGGTGCATGCAAGAGCTGGTGAGAGAACATCAGTCTCTTCATGAGTCTAATGCACATTTCCCTGCTCACCTGCAGGTGACAAACTAGCACTCTCCTGAGCTTTAGGGATTCTAGTTGTGAGAATAAAAGCCCTTGAAAGCATGAAAGATCCAACTGGTAGCAAAAAAAAAAACACAACAACAAAAAATGACCAAGTATACATGTAGGTCATGAGGACAACCTTGAGTTTTCATGAGAGGAAAATTATTTTTGTGATAAATTGTATAATCAATCAAAACCAAAAGTACTCTTTAATCAGAAAATTCAAAGAAACGGGGTTTTAGCTAAAGTCTTCTCATCAGGACTCACCATTGTTACCAATTCCCATTGGTAAATTTAGGTCTTAAGTCTGCAACCAGTTCCCCTAGGTTAAGGTCTTGCTCAATACCATGCTGGTGTCTGATTGCAGAGCTGGGGTCATGGCAATGCAGCTGCACTGTGGTCCCAAATTCCTCTTGTTACAATCCTGAATGACAAATGTCTAAATCTTCACCTGATAATTGACTTACATTATCTAGAAAGTCTGACGAACAAAACCTCAAGGTTGAAGCAAAGTCATTTTTGTTGGCTTGCACAAGTATGTAATAGCAAGATTATTTTTTAATTTTTAAATTATACATTTCCTTCATAAGAAAAACGCTCTCTGCTGTAAAATAATGAAAGATGGGAATTAGCTTGTCTCATTTGTGTGTGTGACATTTTAGATACAGCATGAAGCAGCAGGGAGTTCTTCCCACTGTCATCGCATGTTTTCGGGTGGCAGGAGGGATGTGCTGCAGAAAGGAGCAATACTCCCTCCACACATATTTATCTTGCTCCAGTCTCCCAGGTCCACTTCTTTCTCCTCACTTGTGTCCCCAGCTAGTGTGATTGTGCTGGCTAAAAAGCACATCTGAGCAGACAGCCAGCTCTGGATTAAAATTTACCGAGCCCCGAGCAGGTCCTTACTCTGGTGGCATGTTCTTGTTCTTGCTGAAGGGTTAGAGAGGGTGAGGGCAGAGAGCAGGGAGAGAGGAAGGGGCTCCCTTTGGTTGCTCAGCTGACTGGTACTGGCTGAAGGAGCTCCTGGGCATAGCATGTGCCCTGGTTGGTCTCAGCACACACAGCCACCAGGGAGCATTCAGAAGTCATTTGTTTCTTCATCTTGGCTAAGCATGCCTCAGCTCTGTGACTATGCAGGGACCTTTACTAAAGTTTCACAGAGGTGCCTCTCTCAAACAAATTGTTTTCCTGCTCCCATCAACTCACTGGGACACATTTAGTATACAAAGGGAGTGAAAATTGAGACTTTTAGAAATAAAAGCAAAGGTCTCGTTTACTGCAACAGGGGCTAGATGTCACTTGGGAATAGAATAAAAAAACTAAGGAGACATTGATTTGTTTAAGAATGAAATAAATTCAGGGTATGAACCAGAGGAACAGAGGTGGTCTTAATGCTAAAGAAAGTAACTTCTGTGATGAAACTTAGAGAAATACAGGGAGCAACTTCTATTTATAACCCCATTGAAAGTCTAGTCCTATCAATTTGTGTGTGTGAGTAAACTTATTTCCCATGTCTTCCATTTTATTTTATAATAGCTATATTATAAAATAGCTATTAAAAATAATAGATTGTGTTCCAAGCTCACAAATATGAAGCCACTAAATCTAATTTCAGCTTTAAAAAAAAGTGATCTAGGCTGTGAGTTTCATAGGGTTGATCACATTGTTTCTCATGAAACATGAGGCATTCCTAGCAGAGGACAGTTTAAGATCAGTTAGTTGATCTACAAATATATAAACAAGAACTAAGGAAATGTGCAAAACCACAGGCAGTCCAAACTCATAAAATAAGCCATATTTAAAACATCACCTTGTAATTTCAACATTGTGCCTTGACATCATTAAAGGTGTCTTGGCTGATTTTGACTGTAACTAATAGGAGACACAGAAAACATAACCCCCAGACTAGTGCTGCAACGAATGTCAACAGAGAGGACTGACCTTACAGTGTACTCTTTTAATTTTCTGTACTGAAAGGATGATGGAAAAGAGAGAAATAAAAATGTGGGGGAGGGAGCTGAGTTGTGTGGCTTGGGCTCTGGATGTGGTACTGAGATAGCAGCAGCCAAAAGGCAAAATACCCATTCTGCCCTTGGCTGCAGCAAGACAATTCCTAGGGGAACTTTCACATGAAGTACTGAAGAGGGCACCATGTTCATGCAATCCCTTGCATAAGTGACTTCTCTTAAGCTGTCATCATTTTATAGAGAGTGGATCAAATTAATTTTATTCTCTCCTTTGCTCCTCTCCTAATACACGTTTTTTCTTATGCTGCCAATATGATGACAGGTTGGTCCAGGCTGCAAACAGGGAGCTCAGGACCTCAAGGTGAGAGGATGAGCCAAGTGAACTCAGAGAATAAATTAGTTACTTCAAAGACAGCAGCAGATTCAAAGCTCCAGGTGAAGTCAACCCACTCCTGGAAGAAAGATGGAGGGACAGTATCAGTGTGCTTTATTCCACGTGTCTTTGGAAAACAAAGAAATAATAAATCAAAGAAATAAAATCTTCCAACCATCATTTTTACAGACTAGTGTTGTATATAGCCTTATCCAAGCTCCAGGGAAATCCTGTTAATCTTGTTCTCCTGGTGCAGACTCAATAACTGTACAAGTGAATACAAAGGAAGGCTTTCTTGGAAATCAAATATTATCCCCAAAAAACCCTTTGTTTTTTTGGTTTTTTTTTGGTACAGGCACATGACTGTAATCAGCACAGATTCTATTAGTGATACATTCAGCCTGTAATTATTTCTCAGAAAATGGTGAATATTCCCAATAAATGGGCAAAAAATCTTTGTTAGCATTTTGTGATAACCTATTAATTCCCCTTCACTAGTATCAGTACTATGCCTCAAAATGGGAAGATTTATAGTTTTCTAGTGAAATTTCTAACTTCTAATACTTCTAATAGCAGCACCGCTGGAAATTTTGTTGCACAGTTTCTTGATATTTTAGTGAAAATTCAATCATTCAGAAAATACAGCATGATTACAAATTTTATGGTAAAATAATACAGAACAGATGACATTTTTTGTCTGTTCTGCTGTCTGTATCTGTAGGAAATTCTCCAATCTGAATAGCTTCTCAGGGACCAGGATTTGACAGCTAGCTTGAGACTCCTACAAGTTTCCTTTCCTACAGCTTGTTTTGTGAAATTTATGTATGAATACAAACAGACTTGGAGGGACTGCACCTTGTACTACTCCATGCCACTGACTTTTCTTCTTGCTAAATCAGTGTATTGTCCCCAGATTTGCCATTTTTTGACCAGGTGAAGAGTATGTCAGAAGCATCTGAGAAAATGGTGTCTGAATGAGGGTCTGAGTGAGTGTCAGTACTCTTTTAGGGGCACCTAAGTCCAGTCGCTCAAAAATGTGGTTCATTGCCTTGAACCAATAATTAGTACAATAGCATGGCTACTAAACTGATGCTGGTGTAGGCTCAGAGGCCACACCAGTCACATACCTTAGCTGGAATCACTGCAACCCTTCCTTTGCCACGAGTGCTGCCCACACCAGACGCTGTGACTGAGGCAGGTGTTTCTTGCCCTGCTGTTCACACCCCTGGCCAGACACGGTCTGTTGTCACTGTCAGGAGCCACCAGGCACGGCACACTGGACTGCTGAGTGACAGCTTCTTGCTGTTGCAGTCGTCCCACCTACAGCTGGCCAGAGTCCCACCAACTCCAGCAAGCATGTTTCCACAGAACAATGCTGTCTTTGTTGGGCATTAAGAGCAGTTGAACAGCTGCACTTCCATAGGAATATAGCCCACAAATAAAGATTTGCCTGTATTTAGGTCCAAACAGAATCCCTCCTTCACACCCAATTTCAAGGGCTAAAGACTGAACACAGTATTTACATTTCATATATAGGCAAGATGTCTGGAACCCTTATAAAAACATCATTATTTTTATATTCTGTAGATGCAGAACCACAGGCTCATTATGCCAAAGTGATGCCAAATCAGAGACTAACACCTACACCTGATTATGAAGCAATATTTTTTTGCTAAAAAATATTTGTGTTATATATGGTATTTCCATCATGTCTACAATAGCACCAGTGATCAATTATAAATCTTGCAAAGCTTGCTTGCCTCACTTGTCAAGTGGTTTATTATGAAAAGGTCCCTAAAGACCTTCAAGTGACATACGTTATTCCACATTAAATGGAAAATTGATCTAGTGGCTAAAGAAGCTAATGTCAAGCTGTTTTCTTCACTAGGAATCTTGATTTTCCAGTCTGCTACAGTTTGAAAAGAAATCTAGTGCACTTTATAATGTAACTGAAGTAATCTCTAATAAAATATTGCAAAGAGGTAGCTTTCCCAAGCAAGTAGAAGCTGCAGTAGTTTCTGGATGGACAACAGCACACAGAGTGCTTTGCTGAAGCAACAGAGAGCAGCACTGTAGGACAGTCTGTGAGCTTTCCCTGCACCTCAGCAGAGGGGTCTATATGAGATAGAAGAGCTAAGGAAGGAGCCAAGCCTGCAGAGACCCTGGGAAATGCAGTGTCCTGAATGAGCACCTGGAGCCCAGGTTTGGCCCAGGCACTGCACCTCCCAGACTGGCTGCCCTGGAAATTTGTAAAAAATCTCAGAAGGGATATTGTCTGATAGCTAAGTGCACAGAAACACTTCAGGTATAGCAATCACCTCAGCCTTCCGCTGTATTTTAGATAAACTTGTTCTGCTGGATGAACTGGGATATTGGAGAAAACAATGAACATGTGTGAAGGTTCACTACTTTGGGTGGCTTAGCATTAATCAGGTGGAACCAAAGCAGCAAAGGGTTGTCAGACTGTAGGCTGACCTGATCCTGACCTTATCACAACTGGTCTGATATGTGCTGCCTCTTGGCTTCAGTCTTTCAACTAATAAATGCAAATAGGCTTTATTTTTGTGTACATATTGACAGTACAAGGTATTAAAGTCTTTGCAGTGAGTAGAGCAGACTCAATAACATCAATTGTGTCATTGGTCTACAGGAAATTTAACACTTCCTCTACCACAGTGTAGTCAACTGAAAGAAACTTTAAAACATTTGCATGGTCAATTAGAAACCCAGGAAACTCCAAACTTTGCCAAAAATGCAAGTCACCCATGCATATTCAGGAGTCCAGCTTCATGCTTCAGTTAGTCATTCAGCTCTAAAGGATATGACAAAAATGAGTGGGATATTACAGGTAAAGCTTCTCAGATTTTATTTATTGCTATACACATATACATAGAATGAAATAGGAATTCAAGAGGAGTAAGGTATGTTCCCATTGTATTCCACCTTTAGCAAAAAATGCTTATCTATCCACATTTGATTGGACAGCATGACATATCAGGGTATGCAGGTCCCCTTCAAGCAGAGGTGTCACAGGGAGGCCCATGGCACAGTGCATAAACACAGTCTGTGTCTGGTCTGTTTTACTGCATATTTGCTGTTCATTCCTTTGTGTCCCACACCTATCAGCTGTGATCCCACAGCAATCCTGTTGCAGCCAAAGTAGTATCATTTGAGTGCTGCTTTGAAATAAGAATGTCCCAAGACTTCAGTCCTGGTGGATCACCTGTTAGGATGACCCTGAACATGTTACTGATATCCCTCATTTGCTGTTGTCCTGGAAGAAGTCATATTTTCCTGGTGAGCATCTGAGCAAGGAGCTGGCCATTAGCAGCTTCCAGATGAGTGTTTAAAACCTCCCCGAACAGCAGTGCTTCTTCCTCATTCAGGGAGGAGCACTGCTGTCCCCTATAACTACCATCCAGAGAGCACAGTGTACATACAGAAACACAGAGTGCAAAATGTGCTTGAGAGCTAATCAAGTACCATATAATGCTTATGGGGCTTATTCTTAGTTCCACAAAGCAAAATTCAGAGAAGTCACCAAGTCCATCCCACTTGGCCTTTGAAAGAGTTATGTCCCTTTCTTCAATGAGAAAAATGCAAAACCTCTGAAGCAATGTGAACAGGGACAGTCAACCGCCTTCACTGAGAACCTCCTTTTCTGAAGGAGGCACCAGAACAAGGTCCAGCAGGCAAATATAGAAACTCATAGGAAAGTCCCAGACAGAGCAGAAATTCACCACTGATGTGTTGGTATGAAGCATCTCCTGTGCAGTGAATTCTACATTTGTAAAGGAGATACAGAAACAGCAAGTAGGGAAAATGAGCGGGGGAATTAAAGTTAGGAGTATTTCACTTCCACTTAGGAGGCTTGCAGATTACTACACTGAGCTCATGAATAATAGGATGAGGAATCAAGGAGCATGAGAGTTGGACTTCAGTGTCAAGTGGAGTTGCTTTTTTACTTCTCTTCATATCACTCTGGTTTCTAAGATTTTACATGGTTAGGTTAAAGGCTTAGATTTTGAAAAAAAGGATCCACGTGATGCAAATATGGCACCTTTTTCATCTGAATGTCATTTTTGCTGACAAGACTGCCAAAGGCTGTTGATGGCCTGGGCAGACTTCCACAAAAGAAAAGAATATTCACACTAGGGTCTGGGAAGCCACATTCTAGCCAAACCCTGCAAACCAGATGCTGTCTAAAAGCAAGTGGGAAGTTTTCTCCCTCCTTTTCCATGTTAGGAGGTCCATAGCAGATTATTTGATAATAGCTGTTTTGATATGATAAATGCTTTCTGCCTGAAAAAGTGACACTTCTCCAAAGTGTCCAAAGCATTGTCATGGTAAGTTATTTTTTCAAGTAACTGCTCGCTTTGTAAGAGGTCATTCTATGTGTTTTTAATAGATTTACTTGAAACTATATTAAAAAAAAGGCAACTCTGTTAATTTTAAATACAGCAACCTCTGTGGTTTATGAAGTTTTATTACTTTCTTTGATATGTAGATTTGTATTAGCTGAGCATGAAATAAAAGACCATGGTAGCTGCACATGAGAGATAAGTAGGAGCATTCACATATTCATGCTTCAGCTCTCTTTTTGGGAAAGGTTTTGTATTTACATTACTATGGAAGCTGTCTGAAGGGTGAGATTGTCACCTGCGTTCTTAGGCACAGCAAGAGAAGCATGTTAAAGGATTACTTTACTTCTGCTAATTTCTTCCTTAGCTTTGCTTTTTAGGCAAACAGCCTAGCAAGAACCATTCTTCAAAGTAGATCGTTTTAAGAGAAAAAAAATTGCAAGGTTTTGCAGGACATTGCCTTCCTTACAACAGTTTTATCTTTCAGTTTTGGAACTACCTGTACCTGAGTTCTTATTACCTGCTCAGATCAGTCTATTTCTTGAAAGCATTTTACATAAGAAGGTGTAGTGATATTTTAGGTAATATACATCAAATAAACATACATATATATGTTATTAGGACTTGAGCATAAAACATCCTTTGGTCCTTGCAACTACCCCAAATCAATTTCTATTTTGTGTACCTAATCAGAATACACAATAATGGCAGTGACATTTTACAACCATTTGCTTTAAGAGTAACTAAACATGCAATACTCAGGGAAATGAAGAGTGAAAGCCCTAATTTTAACTTCATTCAGCTAGTACTTTAGATCCAAGCATTCCTTTTCCCAGCCTATACAATTAACTTTGTTCTCATACATTAGCAGAACAGAGTAGCATAGGAGTGCATAAGTTAAAAAAAAAAAATTCTGTTTCTCCTTGAATTTTAAACAAAGACACCTCAAGCCTTGTCCTTCAAATCTCATTGATTATAATTACTGAAAAGACCCTAAAATTGAAGATGCTGATTCTTAAATGCTCTTACATCCAGAAGTCACACTATATAAATCTCCTCTTCCTTTTTTTCTCAAAAAAATATTCCCAGAAAAATGAAAAAAAATTAAATGAAGCATTTTAAAGTTTTACTGACCTAATACAGAAACTTAATCTAACAACAACGTTAGCATGCTCTTAAATAGCATTGGGTGTAAGCAGGAACTGTAATCTTTATGCATTCCATTTAGCTGTCCTCTCTTTTTATTCCATTTAACTGCATTTACAGAAGGATCAAAAAAACCACAGAAAACATGTTAATTAAGTTCCAACATCATACCCTCTTGCAAGCAGACCTGGTCCTAGTTTTTAGAAATGCTCCAGAAGTCTACCTTATAACCACGATGTATTTTTGTAACCTATGTATCTAAGGAACCCAAAGTAAATCCACTTACTGCTCTAAACACAAACTCTTATGTAATGTTCTGCAGAATAAAGACAGTCTATAAAAAGGAGGATACACCTAAACGACAGCTGAAGCAGCCCTCTTGTTAGTGGGTAGAAATGAGCGAAGACACAGACATACTTATCACAGCATGAAAATAGTCCTGGTTTATTCCTCTTTACAGCTCAGCCATCCTGACCACAACCACTCACTGACTCTGGCTGCAGCAAGCTCCTACTTTAGGTTTCCCTTGCAGCCTCTTACTGCTGATTATTTCCTGCTAAACTCTGACTGCAGGCTTTTATCCAGCTAGACTGTGACTGCAGGTTCTAACAGCAGGCTCTAACTGCAGACCCAGACTAACCTCACAGCAGTGACTCTCTTCCCAGGATCCTTCTCCTTCCTGATCCTCACATCCATGATCCCCTGTGATTCTCCCCTCACCAGCTAGCGCACTCCCTTTTATCACACTTTACTGGATATAGCTGTGACTCATTAAGGGTGAGGCTGAATGGGGTAATTAACACAGCTGTTACTTATCAGGGACGAAGTCACCTCTATTCCCTTCTCCTACAGCTCTCTATAGCAGAAGCAGGCAAGGCTCCAGCCCTCTCTAATCTCCCTCCTCATGTCTACTTAATGACTTCCTATGTCAAAACACTGATTGGGCCATGAAATCTTCATTTGCTCATGTAGTTCTGTGACAACTGCACTGACTTTGCATGACAATTTCACTTCACATTTGCATAGAGAATGTCAGAAACCTAGAAGCAACCCTTACGGGAAAGTCTTATGTAAACCTCTGTTGTGAGAGCTTATTTCTTTGCAGAACTATAATTTCCAGCTATTATTTCTTTTATGCTTCACCCTAGCTTTACAGCAAACAATAAGATGTTTTAAACATCAAAAACCCCCAAAATCAAACCAGCAAACACACACAACCACTCTGCATCTTTTACAACCAAAAAATGAGCAGGTTGAGCTGGAAGTTTTGCTGCCATTTCTTAGCTACAACTGATTATTGAAAAGCAACAGTAATTTGTGTAAATACTGAGGCAGACTTATACACCATGAAAGTGCAGCCCTTTTTCCATGAAATCATCTGCCTCCATGACTGAACCCCAGTGAATCCAAATGTGCTTTCCAAATTGTTTGGGAGCAGGGACTAAGAAATTTGGCTACTCACACAAAAAGCCTTTGTGACACGAAAGATTTGAAGCAATGTGGGGCAGACTTGCAATCTGGAGGAGGAAAGTTCATTAAAGGTTTAAGGGCTGATAAATGAGACAGGTAAAAGGATGTGTAAATATGAGATATGAATGTTACTCTAAAGAATGAGATTTTGAGAGAGGAGAAAGCTGGAGCATCAGATATATTTTAAAAATATCATTTCAAGACCTTTAAAAAAAAACCGTCTAAATCTTTTTTTGTCACTAAGCTCTGAGGAGCAGATCAGATGTCTCATATCTGAATACTTATTCCAGATAGCAGAAACAAGAAAATTTAATGAAAATGTCTTATTAAAACTGTCTCACATGACAAACTATAAAATTAAGAATGTATTGTATTTATCTCTTGTACATCATACTTAGATTAAGCTATTTAACAGCAGCTTCTTGTGAGATAAGCATAATTTAGGACCCTGAAGTTTTTTTGTAATTACTTGCATGCACACTGGTTCTCCTCTAATGAAAATAGGAAATACAATGAGCATGAATGAATACATTGCTACCAGTATGGGAATAAAAAGCCAATTTACTTTTGTTGGAATGTACATCTAAGAGGTTAAAATAATTACTGTGTTATTTTTCCAGTGTTGCATGTGCTTCTTTAAGTATTCCCCCTACTCTTGTTTCACCAGAGTGCTGACAGTATCCTTCCATCTCATGTCTGTGAAACAAATCTTCTTTGCCCAGGCTGACTTGTTACTGTTGTCCTGAAGCTTTAGCTGACAGCTCACTGCTATTCAATATCTGAATATTCTGAAAGACCAATATTCTGCCAGTTCCAGAAGTTACTTGCTCTGATGCCTGATGTTTCACATGCTGCCTCACTAGAGCCATGGCAGCAGAAATGTCTGTCTATGTGTGGCTATGAATAGCCAGTGGCTCATTAGTTTAATTAAGCAAATGATCGCCTCATTTCTTGTGGGGAAATTGCATTTGATCAAATCCTTGTCTTGGGCCCAGCTTTGTTGTCTGAGGAAAAAATCACATAACCTTTTTGTGCCTATCGCCATGTTCCCTTCTCAGTGACTCTGGATAACTCAATGAGTCATGTACAGTATATTTGGCCCACATGCATCTCAAAACACCAAAAACCAGAACCATATCAAATCATGTGGCAAAATATATCCTAGAAATGTCCAAGACTAGGAAAGCCGTGAAGCTTATATTTTGTAATTCAAGTTCAGTACCAGACATGCTGAGCTGAAGCAACACAATATTATGAAATTCATCACAAATTTGTATGCATATGAAAAGGCAATAGCTTTTTGTCATGTTGCTGTGAGAGAGTATGATAGAATTATTTGAAACAAATACTTGAGGTCCCAGTAAAGAAGCTATGTAGTGACCTCTGTAATAGCTTATGTCACTACAGATTGTTAAATATAATATTTATAAATATTACCAAGGGGCAACTTTACTACATAGCCCTTCACTGTAACTTATGGGAATAATGACTCTCCTCATTACAATAATATATAATACCATTGCCTTTGTGCTTCACATAAGGACATATTAGGCAGGAACCATAGGATGGATCTATTCACTGCCAGAGTTTGCTGTGCTCAGCTGGTAGAGAGTGACATAATTGTATATTGTTACTTTGGGGCAGATGCAAAGAAGGTGCTCCATGGCAGGAGGCAGGGAGGAGGGAGGACAGGCAGGGAGCAGGAGAGGGTAACCCCTTTGGAGGTCCAGAAGTTCCACCAGACTCCGTGCTGGTTTTCCCCTGAAAGCTGAAATTCACACCAGATCACTGAAGTTTGCTGTTGTGCTGGGTCCCCAGGTCCGGACCTCACTGGAGGCAGCAGAAGAGCATTGCTTGCTTTCAAACATAAATATATTGTATCTCCAGCTGAAGGAGAGAGTAATAGCTGATAAGAAAGCCATTCCAATCTTTCTCAATATACAAGTGTGCACAGCCCACTGCATCCTGCAACATCTTCAAGCAGCCATCGGGAAGCAAAAAAAGCTTGGAACTTGCCAAGACTGGTCAGTCATTGTTTTTAGCTAAACTTTGACATGATTGGAGCCTATAGAGGGCTTTTCAGTGAATTACTGCTAATGGCATTTATCACCAGCATTAATAGTAATTTTTCCTGCTGTTAGAGCAGCCAGTTAAGAACTTCTCAATCATTCTGAGTTCTCACTTTGCCAGTTGACTAAAATATTTTGTGCTGCCATTAGTCACAAAGCCTCAGCAAACAGCTTGTAAATTTAGACAGAGCCTGGGATCCTGACAAGTTACACCCTGCTTGTGTCTAATTTATTGTCACTGTTTATATTTGTGCCAAGTCTTGGGCTTTCCTACTGATCAAGATTTAAAATACATAGTCATAAAATAGTTCTTCTGGAGTGAGCCATCAGATTACTAGTAGAAAATCACATTCTGCTTAGTGGAGATATTAGTGGTGCTTTCATTACAGGAGAAAGTAGACCTTCCTATCTGCAAGGCTGGTAGGTTTTGCTTGGGTCATTTAACTTGCTACCTGTAGGACTTACTGGAATTCTAAGCTGTGTCTGTGTTCACTGAACTGCAGGACATATTTGCAGGTATGGTGGTGTTGAAACCTTGTTCAGGACACATTAATAGACTGTCATCAAGAGAGGGGTCTGGTTCCCCACCTCCCCTGTGGAAGATCCAGTTCTCTCACTTAAACTGAAACAGTAAAAACACCCTTCAGTGTGTCAAGCTATAACATCAGTGATAATTAGCCTTCACTGAAAAAGAGGAGAGAAGGAAGGGTAACACTGCAAAGCAAAATAATTTCAAGTTAGAACCTCTTTATGTTGTCAGAAAGGACAGTCTAACTAGTGATCTATTTGTATTAGAGATGCCCAAAGGGAGGGACAAAGAGGACAGGGGTACCTTTGTTAACATACCAACCAGTTCTTTATTAATTCATGCCAGAAGCAGAGTCTGTGCTCCCTCCACAAAGTTCTTGTAACAAAAAGCATTTTAGAAGCTAAATGTTTTCTGGAAATCAATTTAAGATGGCCACTCTGCTTAATCAGCATGAAGTTCAGTTCTGCATCAGATTACTAAAGCATACCATTACCCCCAAGGGCTTAAAATTCCTGCAGTTTCATATCAGTCATTTTGCCATGAGCACTGCAATTCCCATAACATGATCCAGGTCTTGGAAATAAGGCTAGGAACACTTAAAATATCAACATTAACTTGTCTGACACAGGCTAAACTGATAAAATATATATTTCCAGATGTTTGGCTTCAGAGCATTATTCAAACTGACATATTGCAAAGATTTATCTTTATCCAGCCTATATGATACAACCTGGTCAGACACAACAAAAAAAATGAAATATTTTCTCTTTAAATAAAATGGAAGATTGTTGAAACCGACAAGTGGAAGTCTGTCCAATTTTGATAGTGATTTACCCATTCCCTTGTTGGTTAGCCAGAAGTGTGTCAGAGGGGAGAGGGGTGACTGGACCTGGAGCAGCCTTAGATGCCAGTGCCCACGGCCTTGGAAGGACTCAGAGGAAGCCAGCCAAGTGAGGTGCTGTTCCCAAAGCTATGTGGGGTACAGTACCTTCTTCTCAGAAGATTTTTTTTCTATCTTTAAACTGCAAAGTTTTTTATTCAAATGGGAACAAAACCAAAGCATGCATTTCTTCCTAAAAATGAAGTTGTTCTCAGCTCAAGTCTAAATAAATAAATTCCTGCTCTGTCTGTCTGTAGGCAGGTAAGAATTACTGTGTTTGAATAGCTGAAATGGTCTCAAGATATGTGTGAGTGCAGGGTTACAGGGAGATGTAATACTTTTGATTAGATCAGTGAACCAGGCTGGGCAATATAAATACATTTTGGGCAAAATCCTTTCCACAGATATGAAACGCAAGTGTGTCTAAGACACTGCTGGATAAATTACTTATATTTCTTTGTCTAAAAAAAGCTATTTCCTTATAACTCCGTGTCCCTCCATGAAATATTTGTGGGTGCCTTTCGTAAGAAGAAATGCTAAAATGGCCCTTGTGTATATCTGGGATCAGTTCCTGGGTAATTTCCCAAAAAAGAAATGGATAGAGAGGGCTCTGTTCTGAATTTGTACACTGTGGCATTGAAGTATTTCCTTTCAAGAGTTTCAATATGAATTTAAGGATCTGCCAGTGACACTGGATGTTCTGCTTCAGGGTTACAGTGGTTTTACACTGGCCTGACTCAGTTTTGCCATATTCTTTAACATCTTGATGCATGCTGGAAAGGCCTCTTGGCCTTCCAAGTCTCTCCAAGTTAGTGTCTCTCCTGAGCCCATGAGAGCAGGTCATGTACTGGATGCACAGTCTGGAGGGTCCTTGACCCACTGGGAAGGCTAAGAGGTGTGCTGGGGATGCAGAGGCTGAGGTGTTCCGCTACCGTGGTTTGTAAATTCCTGCAAATCCCTAGGGAAGGAATGCTTCACTGTCAGCCAAAATTGCTCTTAATTTGAGCCAAGTTAAGATAGAAAGGTGGAGGAGAGTGTAGAAAGGGTGGATTTATTTAAGTGAAATTGACAACGTGGCTGCCCATGTTTATAAAAGACATAGATCAAGAAATGAAAGAAAGAACTTGCTTACTCTAATTTAAATCAAGGGGGTTTTCTCACCTCTCTGCTCCCTGATTTGTAGACATTCCTAGGTCTACCTGCTTAGATATTTTGTCTCTGCATTTTTTCTGCCTCAGATTGCATTCACCACAGAGAAAAGTACCTCACAATAGGACAATTTTGCTTTCCTAGCTAATCCTACTTTCAGATTCCACCAAATTAATTTTTTTCTTCAGAATACATCTACCTTCTTTTGCAAAAGATATAGTTTTGCTGCTCCCTTTTTAATTAAAATAAACAATGTTGTCTTATAGTCAGTCTGCTAAACCAGCTGTTATCTTCTTTCCTTGATTCTAATTAACCCTTGTGTGACACTGTTATCAATGCTATTAATGACCAAAACACAAGTTTCAGATGAAAGTTTGGGATCTACCAGAGTGACAAACGTGAGTGGCAGTAGAAGGAACTCATACTGAAAGGAAATAGAAACACTTTTCATCCAGACTTTTTTTTTTTTAAAAAAAAACTTACCATGTAAATATAGAGGAAAAATGTATGTCTTGAGAGATGAGGCAAACATTGGCCCCATGAAAAGAGACAATATAAAACCAGATAATTAGAAGGTACTGCATGTATCAGAGTTTGAAAACAGTCTGTGAGTCACTGCCGTCTCCACATTTTATGTCTTTTGTGGTTTTGGTCATTCCTGTCACTAAAAAGTAAAACTTTAGTCCAGATAGAGTAATGAAGTGATTACTGACATGAAAGGTTTCTATGCAATATTAGGAAGAAAGTTAAAACCCCACATATGCAATACTTTTGTTCAAAAAAAGGAATATTTTAACAGATACTGCTTATGAAATTTTTTTTTCCTGGCTAGCTACTGTTATGATTAGTTTAGAGAGAAAATGTATAAGGTGATATTAAACTGCCATCTAAAATGAATGGAAGGATATGTGTTGGATGTTGAAACACATGAAAAAAAAATCAATTGGAAAAGGAAACATTTAAAAAGTAACATTTAAACCAGACTACATAATTCAGTTCTGTAACCCCAAGACAAATATCACTCAAGAGAAACACTTTGCAGAAGGTTAAAAAGGATTAGACACAGATAGGTGATCAAGATGAATATCATTCAGTTACACTTGTTAAAAACAAATTTATAAGGAAAAAAAAAATTTTGTAGGCAAATAGCTCCCTGAAGTGAAAAAGAAAATTTCCCTTTAGTTGTATCACAATGCAATAACTCAGGTGGCTTTCACCTTTGCTTAAAGCCCTTGCCCTCAGCTGCTGGCAGGCACAGGATATTGATCAGTAACAACTGGTAGCTGAGGGCAGGTTGGAGGTGATCTGTTCACAGAGCTTTCTTGTCTTTTTTCCTTGCATGCACTTTTTTCATCTTTTACTCTCACAGTTTTTGTTTAATGTCCCCACTTTTTCTACTTTTTACTTCTTCTATACCTCTGCCTTTAACTTGTTTCTCCCAGTCTCACTCCATGTAGTTGGACCTCTTTCAGCAATTCTGGTCCCTACAACATTCTCATGCTGCATATTTGTCCTATTCACAGAATCATAAAATGATTGTGTTGAAAGGTACCTTAAAAACCATCTAGTTCCAGCCTCCCTGCTACAGGCAGGGACACCTACCACTAGACCAGGTGCTCAAAGCCCCACTCAGCCTGGTCTTGAGAACTTCCAAGGTGTTAGACTGCATTACCTTGTAACTGGATGTGGACTTCAAACAGTACCTGGAGCTGACTTCTGATCAAAGCAGTCCATGATATCTCCTCCAGCACTGTGGTCTCTGTGCTAAGATGTTCTGGTTTTGAGACACTGGACACATCTGAAGATCACCCAGTCTATTTATTCTAGACTGGCTCCCATGTGCATTGGCTTTGCACAGCCTGGTTTTTGGTAGCAGGAGGGGGCACAAAGATGGTTCCTGTGAGGAGCTGCTGGAAGCTTCCACCACGTCCAGCAGAGCCAATCCCTGATGGCTCTGAACATGGACATGCTCTGGCCAAAACTGGGCCAATGAGAGAGGCTGGTTATGACTCTGTGATGACATATTTAAGAGGAAAATCAAAACAAAGTCACACAGTCTTGCTTCTAGTCAGAGGAGAGGAGGAGGTGAGAACATGTAAGGGAAACGACATGGAGACACCAAGGTGAGTGGAGAAGGAGAGGCAGGAGCTGCTCCAGGCACTGGAGCTGAGACTCCTCTGCAGGCCATGGTGAGATCATGGTGAAGCAGCTGTGCCCCTGCAGCCCATGGAGATCCACAGGGAATGCAGAGATCCACCCACAGCCTGTGGGGGTCTGTGGGGGATGCAGAGATCCACCCACAGCCCATGGGGATCCATGGGGGATACAGAGATTCACCACANCGGAGGGGGGGGAAAGATGTTTTAAGGGCTTATTTTACTTCTCTTTATCCTCCTCTGATTCTGTTAGTAATAAATTCACTTTGCAACTTAAGCTGAGCATGTTTTGCCCTTGAAATGTTTTATGTTTTCTCCTGGTCCTTATGAAACCTTAGTTGAGGTTTTTTCCTCTCCTCTACCCAGCTGTGGCAGGAGAGGGCAAATGAGCGGCTCTCATGGGTGCCTAGAGTTGGGTCAGTGTCAAACTGCGACACCGTGCATCCATGCCAGGCAGCCCATTCTGCATGGTGAAAGCCTTCTTCCTAATGATTTGGTGACACTGAGCAAGCTTGACTCAGAGCACTGAATAAAAGATATTAAGATCTTTGCTGTAGTTGGATAAATAGATCAATAGATTGATTTTAGAAAAGTCCACCATTGCCTGACATAATTATTTTGCCATTTTGAGACATTGGTGTGTGCATCCTGTGAATGCTGAAAAGGAAATTAATCCAGTCAACACAGAGCAGTTTATTTTTTATTTTTTATTTTTGGCTATCTTCCATGTACTTGCAGGCACAACTAAGTAAAAATGTCAAAGCAGCTAGATGTCAGGAACACCTGGTCAAGATGACTTTCTCTCACTGTTCAACTGTATGAAACAAAGCGACACAGAGTCCCCAGGTAGGTGAAAAGGAGAGCCCTTTTATTGCAAAAAACAGGCCTTTTTAAGCAGTTAGCCCATTATCAGTCACGTTCCATTTAAGTATAACATATATAATTCAACTAACCACCATAAACCACGATGTAAGTATGTAATGGTTATATAACTTGTTTTTCTACCTCCAATCCAGCTGAGTCACTTTCCCATAGTCCTTTTCTTAGCTGAAGTAGTAGGTCTGAGACATGATTTTCATGGGTAATAAGACCCTTATTTTACAAGGCTTTATCTATATGCAACCTTCAACTTCTGCTCTTAGAGAAAATTAGGACATTATGACTCTTCCATTTTCAGTTCAGATCAAATGGATCCTCATCCAGCATCATCCCCACAGAAAGCATGCAAAAACTACTTGGATGATCACGACATTCACTACTTCCTGGTGTTTAAAAGGTGACTCAGCTGATGATGACAAACTCTATCATCTTTTCATGATCTGCCACTTAGTGGCCAATAAAATTTCAGAAATATGCAGTCTTTTCCAAACAGCAGTTCCCTTTATGGTAATTTCATTTTCTTGATATTCAGCTTGAAAGTAAAATAACATTTTTATTGCCATTTCCTCCCCAAAGGCAAAGCTTATAAAGATCCAGTAGAAGAGAGAGAGTTGAGACAGTAGTCTCCTCCTTTACTGATGGCTTAGCTCATGTCATGGCTGCAGCAACCTGCTGTGCATAGGAAGTGGTGTTGGAGATGACGAGCCTCTCACTGATGTGCTATCAACTCTCTTTCCCAGTGTGAGTGAATACAGTGGCCATGGATCTGTGAGAGGAACAGACTCCAGACATTATACCAAGAGAGCTGTATGACTCTACCTCTGAAGATTTATTTATCTTCAGCCTCAGTGTTATGGCGAGATCAGTACCAACCCACAGCTGCAGCTGAGCTGTGCTGGAACCATTGAGCACAGGCTCTGCTGCCATCCTGCTGCACTTAAGAGTGTGAGGGTTCAGAGTACACCACTGCTTGAATGCTGTCATCAATTTCTTTCCCCTGTGGGTTCTGGCAAAACTGAAAAGTACGAATGTGGCTGGAATAACGAGAAGGTTTTAAAAGACCACCAGAAATGGAGATTGCACTACTGGCAGAAGCCTTATTTCAGATATTAACCGGTATTCATCCTTTTGATGTCATTAGGGGTGGGTTTGCCTACAGGCTATTTTTTCTTGAGGGCTTAGTTGGTTTTTACTTTTTTTTTTGGTCGATGGTTTTGTTTGTTTGTTTGTTTCAATTGAAAACAAACAGAAGGAAAGGAGAGATGCAGGGAAAATTAATTCCTTCTGCCTTCAAAGCAGAAAGGTTTCTTCTTTTAAAGTCTGTGCAATTACCAGATAAAGTATAGCAAAGTGGAGATGCATAGATAGTATCATATACAGCACATTCCATACTGTAAACACTCCTAAACAAAAGTGGCATGCAGCCACTTTTCTGTTTGGTCCCAATGAGCAAAGAGGATTTCTTCATCCAAAAGGTCCGAGACCTCAAATTATTGGCATAAATTTACTTTGTCCAGACTTGACAGGTTTTAAAGACTGAATTAAGTCCAGGCAGTCTCCAAACAGGCAAGAAGGCAGATTCCTCACCCACAGGAGTTACAATCAAAGGATGGACAGATGGACAAAAAGCTAGGGAGGGGAATCCAGGAGACATGAAGTTCAGCACAAATTCAAAAGGTGAACTCAGGAATTGCTTTTAACTCAATAATTTCCCAAACATCAGAGTGATGTTCATTGTCTTGACAGCTTTTTTTTGCCTGCCTTCTCCTCTTTTCCTTGATTTTTGTTGGCATCTGTTTCTTTTTCTTTGTCTGGTGCATAGCTTATCCTGTATATGTGCAAGTGAAGGTGTTTAAGACAATTGCTCAACCTTGAAGGAATTCCTCCCTACAATCATTGACTGCCTAAGAAGGATTTTGCTCCTACCCAATAATTGTTATTCACCTGTGACCTCTTTTTCCTCTTTTTGGTAAACTCTTGGTTGTCTCATTACTACTTAAAAAAATGGTGCTTGGAATAAGAATGTGTTCCATTAAGCAGGCAAGTCTAAGCAAGTGTCTAACACCAGTGCCTATGAAGTTCATCAGAGGAATGTAGATTGATTTTCTTTAAATAGCCCTGACAAAGGGTAGAGCATTAGGCTTGTCTAAACAATATGCAAGTCAGCATGGGGCTATGTGTTTTCAAGGAGAGCAAAAATGGATTCATTCCAACAGCAGAATATTGCACCGAGAATAGCCTAAGTATAGGAATTTAGTCTGAAACTTTTAAAGGCATATTTCCCATTGGGTTTAAGAGGAAATATTCCCATCCTTCATGAGCAGATGCTCCTACTTTTAAAATTGTGGCATTAGCACCTGAACGAAGTTTATTTTTATCAGTGTACCTGAGGGTTTTATAATAACTGCCAAATGATTACTCACAAAAGGGTGTAAAGGGGACCTGAACTGAAAAAAAAAGATCAACTTTGGTCCCTAGAACTAGAGTATTAATATGTTTTAATGCTCAAAGACTTGTTCATGGAATCACAGAATCACAAAATCACAGAATATGCTGAGTTGGAAAGGACCCATCAGGATCGCAGAATCCAAATCCCAGCCCTGCACAAGAGACTCCAAGAATCACACCCTGTGCCTGAGAGTATTGTCCAAATGCTTCTTGAGCTCAGACAGACTTGGTGCCATGATACTTCCCTAGAGATCCTGTTCCCATGCAATAACCACCCTCTGGGGAAAAATCTTTTCCTGATATCCCACCTAAACCTTCCCTGACTCATTTTCATGCTGTTTCCTTGAGTCTTGTCACTGGCCATGAGAGTGAAGAGATCAGTGCTGGCCCCTCTACCTCCCCTTGTGAGGACATTAAAGACAACAATGAGGTGTCTCCTCAGTCTCTTCTTTTCCAGGCTGAAGGAACCAAGTGTTGAACACCCAGTACAATTTTCAGGAAGCTGAAATTAGTCTAAGCAGACTTTGAGTTCTTGCCTGCTAAAGGAAGGCAAAGACCAGAATCCCTGTGGTCCAAAAAGCCCTGTTCCCCTGCTCCAAACAATTTTAAATCAGACTGGCATCCAGCAAAATGGAATTTCTTATTGCATAAGAAAAGATTTATAATTTGTTTCAGTATATCAAAGTGCTATGCCCTGTTAAACAATCCTAACCATCCATAGTTGACAAGATTCCCTGGTCTCCCTAGGTTTTCCAGCTCTCTGGCTTCAGAGCTACTAAGAATCTCAGCATCTGGAATCCTTTACCTGTCTTGATTTTATTCCCAAGGCTTTGAGGTTGCCAGGCTTCCTGCTGCAGAGTTGCACCCCAACTATCAGGATGAGCTGGCAGAGGATGAGTCAGGAAATATTCAGAAGTCCCTATTCAAGTCCCTGACAAGTGAATTAAGATTTTATTCTCCTTATTTGATCTGCACCATCAGGGCAGGAAAATTTGGATGGTCAGTCCTGGGCAAAGAGCAGAAACCACTGATCAACAACATGTGTTTGCTCAAGGATATCTGCTGGAGACAAGAGTTGTATTTTTAACAATAACATTGGTTCTTGCATTTGAGTTATAGTTCAGGACAGGTAGTGCCAGTACATCTTGAAGAGATGTTTCCATTGGCAGGCAAGTAAGGGCCTGAAGCTCTGTTTCCCTCCAAACACTGCTAAGAACTGCCACTCTGGACAATAGAGAAAATCCAATCCAAGACTGCACAGATAAATCTCCTTTCTATCCCCCCCACCCCACACCCCCCTTAAATAAGAAATAGCTCCAGCTCTCATTTAATTGTAATGGAGAAGCACACTTGGATTGTTCTGGAGCTTTTGGGCACAAATTGGCCTATATATATTTTCAACCACTTATTCAACTTCTTTGCTGTTCTTGGCATAACTCACAGAACTAATATTCATGAGTGCTTGGAATTGAATCAGTTGTAAATATAGGGTCAGAGCCTATGCTGGTACAGATTGTCTCAGCTTTCTTGAGCTGCCTGGAGGCAAGTCAGTGTTTGCACTTTGAGCAAGCACCCCACCGTGAGTACTCAGCAGCACAGAGAGTGCGGAGTCCCCTTCCCGTCACAGAGGCAGGAAGGAAGGAAGGGCAGCTCCAGCCTAATAGCAGCCTTAGCACCTTTATTTACTGTGCAGCCGGACAGCAGGAAAGGAAGGAGAGGGGAGCCTTAATTGAGGGTTTTCCATGTGATCCGCAGCCCCTTACAGGACAGGAGTGGCAAGTGTGGAACAACAGCAACATAAGTAACAGGGAAGCCTTTGCTCTCTAACTGCGAGGTGTCTGTGGATTCCTGCTGGCGCTGCACAGCCCTTCGCAGTGCTGCTGCACATGTGTGTTGTGACTCTGTGCTTAGAGACAGTTTTGAGTGGGCTGATGAGAATTTCTGCAGGCAGATCTTTAACCCAGAGATGTGTCGGTTATCTCTGTATTACTCAAGTCAGTCACACGCCTCCTTCTTGGCACGGAATAAACACCTCATGTGAGTCAAAGGAATAGAAGATATGGGCTCAGTGTGCAATGCAGACTTTCAAATGCTTACTGACTCATTTCAAATAAACCACCTTCTGTGCTATGACAGGAGCTAATTCAGAGTCCATATCTGTAGGTTACATGCACTATCATTTTGGTGTAGAGACAAGATGTAGATCAGAAACTGGTTCTAAATGCAGGATGGAAGTTTAAATAAAGCCTGCTTTTCAGAATGAGGCTCATGCCTGGCTCTTCAGTTGGTTTTCAGAATACTTATGATTTTGGAAAGTGTATTCTGGTTGTACAGAGTCCAAATCAGGACTGCCATAGTTATCTAGCTAGTACAGCCCATGCAAATGAATTGCCCTTGACATGGAATATATTTTCAGCTGTTTAATCAGCTCATGATTTCAGAGGCATGACAAAGTAGCATCTTTTAAATATATATCCCTTCAATTCTCTATAAGCCTCAAAGACTGAATTGTAGAGAGAAGGAAAAGAGACGTTTGTTAACAGGAAATTTACAAATATTTTGTAACAAATCCAAACCAGCATGGCTGAGATTTTGTCCTCAACCAGGACACAAACACCAGCTGTGAGAGCAATCTCAAAGCTACTATGTTTTGGTACCATCAGCACAGAAAGAGAGTGGCATTTCACCATCCCTGCACAGGATTGGAGGTGCCATGCCACATGGAGTTCTGAGGGAGAGGTGCTTCCAGTCCTGCTTGACCCCACTAAGAGCCCACAAGCTAGATTTTTTTCAGTGACTTCCACTCTGGAGTAGCTTGCCAACTTCCAGGGTGATCTGCTGCATTTAGTAAAGCAAATTGATATTCCTGTGCATGGTGTGTGAGTCCTAAAGGTGGTAATTTTCTCAGTGTTTGTTGTTCCAAAAAGTATAAAATAAAAACCACACAGCTGGAGGATCCTTTTCCATCTTTTACACTTGACAAATTCACTATTCTATATTTCCCTTATCACAGCCAGTAGCATCGAAATTGAAAATAATATACAGTGGTCTGAAGGTGCAGAAAAAACACATTTAGATACCCACAGAAGGGGGTAGAAATGCTTATAAAGAATGTGCTTTCCTTACCTTTGAATTTTATCTATTCTGAAATCTAATGTTACAAAGATAGAGCTCATTCTATAATATCATACAATTCAGGGACATATATTTTCTCTTCTCTTCTCTTCTCTTCTCTTCTCTTCTCTTCTCTTCTCTTCTCTTTTCTCTTCACTTTTCTTTTTTCTTTTTTTTTTCTTTTTTTTCTTTTCTTTTCCTCTTTCCCTTTCCCTTTTATTTTTCCACTGTTATTTCACCTTTGTGTCTGTGTTTTCATGAACTGGTTTGTTGCCTGTCACCAGCAGCTCAATAAAAAGTATGTATTCATTAATTCATGACTTCCCCTATATATTTTGTGGAAGAATCCCTTTTTTGGCAAAAGCCCTGTCAAAACTGGCTGCTCCTGCCCAATTAGATTATCTCACAGAAGTATCTTCAAAATATGTACACTTTAACGGATATGGTTACAAGATTTTAATCCAAACCTATAAATACTGGAAGGAGTGAAAATAAACCTGATTTCAGAAAATAATATTTCCTTAAAAATACATTAAAAATGTGCGGCATCCATGATAGCACAAAAAATGTCTGGATTTGAGATGTGTTTGCCACTGTAATTCAGACATACAATACCTCAAGCTTATTGTTGTTTGTTTGAGACGCCAGGGCCAGCAATGACCACAGTCTCAGTGCCATATCCAGCTATTTTTTTTTTGTTGTTGTTGTTGGTTTTGGGTTGGTGTTTTTTTTCTGTTTGACATTCTGCTACTGTTTGATCTAGACCTGTATAAATTTATCTGATCTGTGTGGGTTTCATGGGTACTGCTAACCATCTGCTGTTGTAATCAGTTTTATGATACAGGCACCAAGTTGAACCATCACAAATAAAAGAAGAAAATCTCAAGGATTAAATAATTTAGTACTGCCATTCATTGTGCTGGACTCTCTTTGAAACATCTTCTTTGGGAAATGGAATCTAAATCATTCTACCCTAAAGCAGAGTATTAGGATTTTTATTTGCATCGGGGAGCTGAAGGTACGTGAATCAGCAATAGATGAAGAAAAGTGCCAGACAGGGTAAATTGTCAAAAGTAAAGACATTTGATCAGTTTAAGAAAAAGGCAGAAGGAGCACAAGAGACTTAGGTCAACTCCTCAGTATTGCATTTAAGCTTTCTTCCTGGTGGATTACATGAAAGTCAAGCTACTCAGGTTATGTTATGTTTTTCTTCTTACATGGAGCATGCACAATTTTCCTTCCTCCAGAGGAGAAGTGAGCTGTCAATTAACAGAGGGTCTGACCTCTGCTCACAACAACAATATTTTAGCAGAGGTTAGAGTGCTGGAATCTGGAAAGCAGCAAAAGATCTGGAGACAATTTTTATGCTAAAACAATCTCCATGGTTTTCATTCTGAAGTTTATATATTTTTGCCCTCAATATTGTGGTAATTGAAAAAGTTGTAATAAGCTTACATAGATAGAGGTTTGAAACAGAGTTAAATTTTAGGCCTTGAAATATTTAGAGCATAGAAATTTTCTGAGCTGCAAAAAATATAAAACAAGCAACTATTGTATGCTGTAAGGTGTACATATAGTGTTTATTTATTGGCTTAAGTAGATGCTTGTAAGCTTTTAGCATTAGCCTGTTGGCTAAAAAAAAATTAAAAGACTTTATAACAAAGAGAACTTTGGCTTCTGTTGTTATAGCGTGAGTTTTACCATCTTTTATGTCTCTACCTTCACTGACACTAATAATGAAATAAAAAATTTGCAGAACTCTTCTCAGTCATCCCGTTCTGTTATTAGAGATTAGATCCAACACAATGTGATATTTTTAAGGAATATACTGATAGAATCTGCAATTTTTTCTATGTATTGTGGTCTCAATGGCTAGTTAGATCAGACCAGCAGATTTAGCTGGGGAGAAAGTATGTTGCAGTTTCGTCTGCTGCAAAAGCCAAACAAAATACAGAAATACAGAAATCACCATTCAGTCAAGACTTAGACTGTATTTGCTTTGTGCTGTGTGGCACCATATAAGTCTTTCCTGTGGATCTAGTAGGTTCTTACTAAGGAAGGATAAACAAAGATGAAGAAAGTTTATAAACATTGAAGGAGGATGCTTCTGGGAGAGGCTTCCAATTAGAGGGGAATGAGGTCAAAATCTGAAATGGCTGATAATAGTTCTATTATTAGGTGAGAATAATCCCAGAGCCTGTAAATCAAGCATGTGATTAAGCATTTCCAATGCTTGTTTTGCTAATAGATGCAAGTGAGGGTTGAAGAGATTTGGTCATGTATTTCTATTCCACATATTGCTAGTGCTTTAAACTGAACCTATGTTTTAGAGTTCTTGACCACATGCAGGGCACAGGATGAAATTTGCGGTTTTGGTTTTTTTCACTCCAGATATACAACTTGGCTTTGATGAAGAGTGGGGAGGAATTTGGGTTTTCCTTCCTTTGGAAGACTGAAAGGTAGCCACAGCTAACAAAGGGGCTTTTCATTGGCATCTATAGTGGTAGCAAATTGTCTTTTTGTCAGTGGTATGCATCTTGCTTATGCATTCAGGATTAAAACAATTGTGTTATAGGACACAGGGTCGACCTTTCCCTCCATTATACGATCAGGGACTGCTGACTTTTGTTTTTTTCCCTTCTGTATTGTGTTCCACTTCCTAGGATCATACGGTCATTTTTGGTCCAGAATTGTCATAATATTTCTCAATTGGAAGTCCTCTTATCCTGCGGGCAGAAATTTTGTAAAATTCTAGTTATTGTTCTAAAGTGATGAAGACTCTTACATGGGGTTAGGGAGGTTTTAATGAATTTTGGTTTGGGGACCTCTGGATCATATTGATCAGGCAGTGTCTTACTGTCATATGATGCAGCAAAGCAAACAGAATTAAACTTACCATTGGAGCATTTGGAGAACCATCCACAAGAAATTAGTAGGTGATGAACTTTAGAGGGTTTACTTTTGGATGCTGTTCACCTGAAAGGACATGGCTTCAGAGGCTATATTTAACCAGATACACACCTTTGTTTAAAATATAGATTTTACTAGTGTCAGCAATGATGGCATGTCTTGGTTTATCACCTACACTCCTTAATTAAAAGGTCTGAATCAGAAAAGCAACTGATCTAACCTTTTCCAGTAGGGTTACTGCAGAAATGCTTAACATTCTAGACTGGTCTGCTTATTTTAGAAAGGACCATCATATATTTGTTTAGACTAAGAGTATAATGTCAGTGAGATTGCTCATGTGTTAAAACTACACACATTGCTGAATTCAGTCTTCCTGCAATTTGAGATTTGCTTATCTGACAGACAGCCAACTTTGCTTTATGGAGACATTTAGGCTGTTGATCTCCTGGCTTAAAAAGAGGGAGCTGGTTTCAGGACAAAACTTGTGAAAATCCTGGCTCAGAACTCACTTTCAGCTTTAGTAAAAAACCCCATCTTTTTATACTTAAAACCATGTTGAAAAGCAGATCTTTAGTTTTACTCAGAGGAACCTAAAAATCTTAAAATGTTAACAGGAGATACTTGCATCAATTTGATTTAAGGTTCATAACTGAGTATGGCTGGATCAATTTTTCTTTTTTTCTATTAATTGTGCATTTTGCATACTTTATATATAGACATAAAATATAGATATATGTATAAATATCCATATATGTAGATGCAAATATGATCTGCCTGTTATCTACTATAACAGACTTTATCAAAATTATAAATGGACCTAAAGAAACGATTAGGGAAAGCATGGGTAAAAATTGCCTTAAATATCAGACTGATGAGTCAAGCATTGTGTTTATCTCTCTATTAACCCAAAATAATAGGCATAATACAGAATAAGCCAATCAGGCTGCACATGAAAATAATGCCTTGTGAATCACCAAGACTGCTGAAAATAACAGTTATCACCAGTGAACCCATCTAATGAACATATGCACATCATCTTCCTGGCTGATTTTAAATGATGAACAATAGTTCTCCATCTGACTCTTCTACCAAAGAACTAATTCCATTTCTCAGTTTTAAAGAGCACTCCAACACACAAAACCCCCTGGAGTTGGAATGAGGAGACCTCAGTACCTTCTGATGAAAATATACAACACCCAGTTCTTCAGTGTTTCTTTTGTAGGCAGCCCTGCATGTGTTCAACCAGAGCTCTGTGTGGAGGATCTCTACAGGACATAGCCCTGAGAACATGTGGAATATATACGGATGATTACTCAGATTCCCTCCTGTAAGAGCAGAGATGACTACTTGAAAGATCAGAAAAGAGTAAGGAGCAAGTTAGTTTATAATGGCTTTAACCAGCATGTGCTGGATGAAGAGAGCCAGAGGTACAAAGAGGGTCTACTCTGATGATTCTGCACCTGCTGGGAATGTGTCTGTACAGGTGAAATCCCAGGAGACATGTTAAGGCAGCTTTTAATTTGCTTCACTGTTTTAGGAGAGACTCGTGCAGAACACGTGCTTCTAACCTTTGGCTTTAAGAAACATCAATTGTATTATTTCTCAGCAGGGGCTTGGCCAATGTTTATTTTCTGGATTAATAATTTTTAGTATTCACCTCCTAAAGGCTGTTTTACATCTTTGAGTGAGGCAAATAAATATGCACACCAAGAAAAACTCTGTGTGACCCTTTTCTGTACAGCAAAAGGTGGCTGTATGAGAACTGCAGCTCTAATGTATTCTCATAAAATCTTTCATTTATTATTTATATAATTATTTGCAGGGAGCTGTTGCCATGACAACTTTTACACATGGTGAGATAAATCCTTACATAGACAGTAGTCATGACTCCAAACACTGTCACATGAACATAAGTCTACACGGACATTTCAGGCTTTGCCAGATTTTTCTAAAGTAGTTATTAATATCAGAATAACTTTCTTCTGCTAAATTAGAGAAAATAGCCCTTGTTTTAACTTGATTTCCTGAAAAAAAAATTAATGAATATTTTTTTTCCATCCATCTGCTTATCTTCTCCTAATATCCTTCAAATCTGTTGGCATAATTTCAATTTCCTTTCACTACGATGTCTCAAAGATACTTAAATCTGACACACTTCATGGTTCTATGAAGGTGCAAGAGTAGTAAAAGGATGTCACAGAAATAAATATTCCACCGTAACTATGAATGTGGTGAGCTTCTTTTGTACACTTGTTTGGACAGCATTAAACTGGCCAAAACTCATGCTATTTTTGTTGTAACTAAAGGAGAATCAAGGCAAAAACACTGGAGCTGTGGGAAGGTGGAGGCATGAAGGGTTCTGGTGGAGACTGGAGATGGAGCAGTCAGGACAAGGGGAATGTTCTTGTAGTGATGGGCCTGTGGGCTTGCAGGACACAAATTAAAATGAAAATGAAAGCTTCCTTGAATTCTCACTCAGGGACAACAGCTTACAAATTATGCAGCCTAGAGCAATCTGCAGTTTGGAGAACTAGAGCTTAGCAATATCTGTAGTAGTCTAGGCTGCTTGACCCCTCCAGTCTCACTCTTTGGGGCAGAGACTTCCAAGCATAATGATTTACATACACTACATGCGCTGGGGTTAGGAACTTCCCATCAGATCATCCAGGCAGTCAGCTGGCACCGCAGCCTGTTACTTTGGTAGTGAAAATGCTAGGCACACTTTATCCTGGGACAACCTGAAATGGATTTTCATCCTTGGACTGAAAGAAACGGAGCTCCTCTAAGTTTCACAGCTTCTTGCCACTCAGCAATGACACCAAAAGCCACCAGAAACTCTCCAGGCTTCTCAGCATCTATTGGACTATGGGGATCAGGTTTCATATTTGGAAATACAGTATGGCTTTGTTTGGAAATGCAATATTTGTTTGGAACTGCAATGATAGATATATGGATGCTAGACAGTTTTTGTTGTGCAATTCTATATTTGTGTGTGCACTCACTCATGGTAGTTGCTCTGAAGTGTATTGAGGGAAAGAGACACATTCTTTGAATGCTTAAATCTGAACAATTCCAATCACAACATTCCAAAGCAAATGAAAAACAAGGCCAGTCTTTTGCACCATAATGCCTAAAAAAAGTATTCTGCATGTGTTCACTTAACTGACTTCCTTACTGCAGATATTGGTCTCCCTGTTACCAATGATGTAAGTTCAGAATCTTTAAAAGTCATTCCAACTTCAGATGTCTCTACACGAGAGTTTGATGCCTGTGATCAATCATTTTATTTTAATTTGATTATTACTCACTACAGAACATGTCAAAAGGCTTAGAGTGTATCAGCAGGCTGGAAAATGTAGTGGATTGACCATGGCTGGATGCCAGAAGCCCACAAAAGCCACTTTATCACTCTCCTACTGAGTGGGGCAGGACTGGGTGGCTTAACATCGCATTAGGTGATGATGAAGAAGGGCAGGTTTCTTTTGGCATCTTAACCTATCCACTGTACTCCTTAAATTCTGCCTTGAAACACATCACATTTTACACTTTTTCTCTTAACACTCTTTCTCTTCCATTCTTAAGGAAGCTTGGCACTCAAAAATGAGTGATTCATGCACTGCATGGTTTTTCAATAAAGTCCTGAAATTCTCTAAATTCAAAAGGAATTAAATAAAACATTTTCTAAGAGCACAAAGTAAGACAAATAGCCGAACAACAGTGTGAGAAATTTTCAGCCAGTGCAGAAATAGCCAATAAAACCAGCCAGTCAAGGCTGCCAAGAAGCCAGATGCTGTGATAGGAAGAACATTTTTCACAGCTTTCAGTCAGTGTCATGTGATTTCCAGCTGAGGAAAGAAAGAAGACACTCTAATGGTATTCATTTGTTAAGACTGGTGACACCTTAAGTGTTTAATTTCCTAATCTTTTTCTTTAAAGTTTGACAGGAATTTGAGAATAATTAAAAGCCCTTCTGATATCTGGGTCTGATTTTGGTGGCCTCTTACTTATTCTCATTCATTTTTATTACCAGATCACCATAAATGTCATCATAATTCATTAACTAGGCACTATTTGAACAAGAGTGGGCTGGGACTGAAGTAGAAAGGGTTTTGGAAATCAGGCTATTAGGTACTTAAGCAAGCTTTCCCCTATAGCTCTTCCACAACTTCCTGGCACTATGCCTGGCTTGAGCTAACACTGATAATATTTCGTTTTCTTAAGCACCACCTTCATTTAGAATTTTGTTCAAAGTGAAATAATGCACTCAGTGTATAAGTGGAGCATATTTTATCTTGTATATTTTCATTCCTCTCTATATGCAGTTCATGGGCTTCCAGAAATAGGCAAATAGAATTAATATTTTGACATGAAAATGGTGAAAAATGTTTGGAACAATATACAAGATCAGGTGATTTTAAGGCGGTTTTTGATCTACTTATAGCTATGATATCTTTGATTTTATGTATCTGTATTGCTTGTGCTACTGAAAAAGTCACAAAACAGAAAAAAAAGGGAAAGAAATTTGATCTGCTTACCTATTCTCACAAACATGACACCTCATTAAATCTGGTTGCCAGATAAGGGGCTTGCATACTTTGAAATATTTCTGAGGGTATTCCTGGGGATTCTAGGACAGAGAATACCATCTTGATAGAAAGTCAGTCTGCTGAAAAGCAGCGCTGCTTCAGGACAGGAAAAGAGCCTCCTAGATAAGCGGATTTTCTGACAGTGTCAACAAATAAAGCAACAAAGGTTGGCATACTTCCTGGACACTTTCAGCTAAGGCATCAATTTCCTTTTTGTCTTTGCAAACAACTTTTCGTTATAAATTTCGGAAAGCTTCCAAGAGGATTTGAACTTAGACCTATCTTTCCCAAACAGAAATAGATTCTCCTACCTGCAACACTTATGTTGGTATAATGAGGGACACTTTTACTGCTGCTAGCTTTCAGGAATTAGTCACTGAGCAAACCGCCTGTAACTCTCAATTGCTTTCATACATCCTGTATTCTGAAAGAGGAAAATCTTTTTATTGACATAGAGAATGCTGAAGGAAGAATGGAGCATGCCTACTGAGCCAGAGACAGTGAAGCAAAATAATAGTGACATATATTTCCCTTAGCTGAGAGGTCATGTATCAACACAATTAAACACATGTTACTGCTACTTACGGAAAGGGAGGTGGATAAATAAATTAGAAAACTATGCTGCAAAAAGAACAACATTTACTTTTTACATACATCTTCTGAAGAAGAAAAGAATATTCTTCCCTGTCAGTTCAAGGGCACTTCTCAGGATCCTTTCAGCTGAAAGAATGACAGTCTTGCTCTGCTACTTGACCCTCTTACCTTAAACTGCAGCAAAGAAATGCATCTTCTTTCACAGGAAAGCATATTCTTTCAAAGATGATGAATGTGAAGGTAAGAATTAGTCAAGGGCCTATTCCAAATGCAAGAAGTGCAGAAAATGGAGGAAATAATTTAATTCATATTAGCTAGTCAAACTTAATGATGGAAAACAGAAGGACGTATCTCTTTGCTCCAACTTCAGTCACAGAAATAACAAGTGTAGAGAAATGGCTTCTGTTTTCTTTTTCATCTTTCCACTGCCCACAGCATTCCCAGCTGCAAAAAGCTTTCACACCTCTCTCCCAGAGAAACCTGAATGCAACACATGCCCCAGACTGATCACACTGACATGCCAACACACATGGCAATTTCAATTGCTATGTTGTATTAGTTAAATCAACACACCAGTTGATCTGCTGGGTAACAAATTTGAAAAGCTCTTCTCCCTGAGGAGAATCAAGTCTCAGTGTTGCTTTCTGTTCTTTAATTTACCCTTGTAACTATGCACCCTTCCCTTGGGAACAGCAGGAGAAACCAAACTACTCAAACTGTGCTTGAACTGCAGACACCTCTGCAGAGATAAGAGGCTATGATGAGTTCTCTTTTGCTGATTCTCAGCTTCTTCCTGAAAGTACATGTTGTCACAGCAACCTACCATCTTTCACAAGAATGACATAATCTCTCAATTGGAAAGACTTTTTAAAACAAGACTGCACTCCCATTCACCTCCTAAAACAATCTCTCAATGACTCTCAGAAACGGAAAACTCCCAGGACAAGCATCTATAGCAGAGTGTTGTCCTTGCATTGTAGGAGGCTCTGGTTGTTATCCACCTTTCTACTAGAACAAACACCTCTCTCAGCATTCATTGATGCCATTGTGAAATATTAGCAAATTAAAATGCAAATGGTTTGACCTCGGACACTAAAACAGAAAAAAAAAGCACTTTAGGCTGAAAAGCTAAATTACTAAAGTGGCATATGACATAGACTAAACTGCATGAGAACTCACCATCCAAGTATGTTGTTTGGTTTTGAATGGAGACAGTAATTTCATTGAACTGAAATTCAATGAATTTAATTTCATTGAACTATTCCATTTAAGAATACGTCTCTCTGCTGTCCACCCAATCCTTCCCTAAGTGGATTTCTGTCATGGGGGTGGGAATGCCAAGCATCCAGGGACTCTCTCCACAGCACCACCACCACAGAGAACATTGACTGCTGCTGTGCACCAGCCGGCTCAGATGGGTTCAGTTCAGTGTTGACTAAATTCATATGTCTGGAAGAGACCTTGCTGGCTCAGCCAGTGCAATCACCTTGTCACAAGGCATGTCAAAGGTACCAGCAGACGCCCATCTCCTATGTTCTTAAAGAGCCTCAAGCTTGACCAAACAGGTCAGTTCATTTTTAACCTGTTCTTAGGAAGGACACATGTTCCTATGACATCCGTTTTTCTGCTGTTTAGTCCATTATTTCTTGTATGCCTGGTATGGTCATGGAGAATTGGCTTTTCCTTGCCCTTTCAGTAGCATTTTCCATCTTTGAAAATTGTTGTCACATCCTCCCTCAGGCTCTTCTTTGCAAGTTAAGCTGCCTCAACTTCAGATTTTTGTTGTAAATCATGAATCATTTCTAGATGGCTTGACCAAGCAGAAAGAGAGCATTTGATGCAGCAACTTGGACACATCTAACTTGGAAAAAATGATCATTTTAGTGTTTTCAAAGTGAAGTTTTGTTTTGTTTCTTTTTCTTAATGTCATAAGTATTTTATGACTTCATATCCCAATATGGGATGAAAACAAAATATCTGATTTTCACATGGAAATTAAATTCTAGCATCCAGGTGACACTTTTGGGTGGTTTACCTCCTTGCAGCTTCAAGTCGGAGGATGATGTATGTGAACATGCAGATTGTTAGGTTGAAACTGAAAGATGGAACAAATGACCAAACTGCAAAATATCTGTTCTATTGATTGATACTGTAGCAGGCAGGTTATTATAGATTAAGTGAAAAATCTCTTTTGGAGATATATTTCTAATGGGTGAATCTTTACACCCTTAATTTCACCATGCATAAATTGACAGCACAATTTGGAAGCCTTGTCTTGCAGCTCCCTGGGGTGCAAACTGCTTCTCTGGCTGGGCCAGGGCCTTGACCTCATTTAATTGTTCATTTCAATGACTACAGTTCTAAGCTTGATCTCTGCCGTTTCTGACCCTAATGTTGGACTTCATTTTTTTTTATGATTGAGATCTAAATCTGTGTTCTTGCTGACAGAGTTGCTCTCATCTCTGAGGATCTGAATTTAGAACCTATGTAAGCCTCACCTTTTTACTTTCTTAGCATTGAACACAAAGAGTAGGGGGAGAAATGTTACAAGATTTCAATATCTTCCAAGCCAATGTCCACCAGAATGCTGAGTTGGCTGCAAATTAATTGTTTGCTGCTAGTTTTGGATTAAGCTTTAGTCCTGCAGCATGTAATTTATGTTCATATAGGTGAAGTGCTAGGAATGTGTGACTGGAAATAGGACAGTGTAGAAACATCTTTTTGAGTGGATGCTGAGAGTTTGTCTTAGCTTGTTGTGTGACCCCTATATATTTAACGATTAGTTTTACAATTTCTCCAGTTGCACTGTTGCTTCTGGTTGTGTCTATTACTTTACAGAGCAATTAGATGTTAATCCAACAGAAAACCATCTAAAAATCCACTTAGTTTGCTGAAATGTCTCAGGAGGGTGTTGGGCAGTAGTAGCACAAGAGTCAACTTTCCTTGTGTGAACCTTCATCTGTGGATTAAGGATGAAGTAAAATCTGGCACTTCAAAACCCTTGGCAACCTTAGGGCTAGCAACATAAAGATGAGGTCCCAGTATGCTCACGTCACTGTAAGGATGATCACTTTGAAAAATGCTCATTTTCTGTGTTGTTGCGTGCTTCTTTTGTTCAAAATTATCTCAAATTACCAGCTTTCTATTTATAAACAATACTTTCCCCTTCATTTCTCACATCCTCCCGGACATTTGCTTCTCAGATTCTTCAGTACTCTTTTTCTATCTCTCATGATGCTAAATGACTCTCTTATAATACTAGAAAGAACCCTTTGTGGAGTACTAAATTAAATAGTAGCAGGTAGCTGAAACTGAACAGTAACATACTTAGCCAGGGATGTGCGAAAGAGTATGTAACTTTCCACTTCACTTATCACTAAAAAAGGGTTGCTAAAATTGTAGTGCAGCTATTTTGGGTATAATTTATTTTTAGATGCAACACATCTATAGAATAGTTTTGGGATTCATTTGATCAAGTGATCTAGCAAGCTACATCAGAGCTAGTCACTATAGACTTTGTTCACAGCCGGTGGAGAGAATTACTCTTACTAGATGGCAGTTCACAACATCTTTGTGTAAACTAGGTCATCTGAATTGTATCCTTAAATTCTATTGCCCATAAAGGCAAGTCGTAGCTATTGGTTTAGATACATAGATAATATTTTACTATGGCGGTACAAAGCCAGAGAAAGTCAGGGTAGGGGGATTTTTACAATGTCTGTCATTAGGCCAGCTAAGTATTTTTGGAAAAAATAACACTAGATTTTGGGTTAGACATTTTTTCAGGTATAAAAGAAAAGATGCAGATTTTAGAGGAAAACACAAACTGAGAGCAATTTCTCAGCATTTATTTAGAAAGAAATGCAAAATTAACAGTCTTTTGCCTAGGCACTTGGTCTGCCAATGGCATGTGTAAGAGTGGTGAAGACACAATATGGTCTTACAGGATAGAAAGAAAATTCAGACTTGAGGGCAGGCTTGTCAAGCTTGTCAAGAGAAGCAAAATCAGGAGAAGGGGAGCTCACAGGCCAGTGATCATTGCCTTCATCCACACGAATGTCAATGTCAATTTGAGTAATGACCAAGAAATGATTTGAATATCTGTTCTTTCTCTGTCTTGTTCTGGCTCTTTGGGTTGCTTTGTCCTGTATATTAGGCAGATCATTCAATAAAACCTAAAAATAACTCTGAAAAGGAGAGAGGTTTGCCCTCTGACAGTGGTGTGCCTTCTTCAGTAGACTACAAAGGTCCTGTAAATACTTTCTGGTGATTCTTTTGTCTATTTCCTCCTCCATCCTATCTCAGACCAGCATGAGGATGTGAATTTATGCCTCATGCTGGGGTCTGCAGGCAATCCCCCTGACAGGTGACCATATGGGGATAGGAGAAAACCCAAGGAACAAATAAACTTCAGAAAAAATAGAATCACAGAATGATTTGGGTTGGAATGGACCTTAAAAATATCCGATTCCAGCCCCCCTCTGACATGGAAAGGGTCACTTTCCACTAAACAGGATAGTCCAATAGGATCAATCTTCGGGCCAGTGACAAGTCCATATGGTTCTGAGTGACAGGGCTCAGCCTGGAAAGTAAAAGACCCTGGATCTATGGGAATTCAAGGAGTTGCCTTTTTAAATTACTGACATGAAATCACAGGGCTCTGATTGTGTGCCCACAGGGAAAAGAGTCATCCACTGGGATGGCTCTTTGGAGCTGCAGCTGGCCAGTCAGAAGCTGCTCCAGGTGACTTGGAGAGATGAAGCTCCTTACTGAAATGCCTCTGCACTCTCTGGCTGCTTGTTTGGCAGCAAACCTGGCCAACCATCGAAATTAAACTACTTCTTCAAAATCCATAATCCAATTTACAATATAATTTGCATTTAGTAAATGTTTGTTAATTGTTAATGAGATAACAGTTGGTAAATATGAATTATTTAAGGTCTGACAAATATGATTTGATGGCTACTTGGCCAAATTTTCAAGGGAATAATTATACTAATAGTGAATTAGAGCAAGCTGCATGCTTTTGTCCATAGAAACTATAAACAGAGGGCTAACTAAACATTCTGTGGTCCAAATTTGACTACACATGGCTGTGCATGGATCCATAAGCAAATTTAAAGTCTGCATGTGAAAGCAGTTAAATCACCCTGTGATTTAACAAATGCATCTTAGTCTCTATAACAAAATAATTCCATTTTAGCAAATTTTCATTCTAGAAGGCTATATTTTGTTTTATTTTTTTTGTTTTATTGTTATGGAAGGAATATGTTCTCATTTATAAAGTATTAATTTTATATTAATTAAATATCTTAATAAATCTAAATTAAATGTACTTAAATATTTAAGTATTACTAAAATTAGCAAACAAATAAAATCTCTGTGGAAAAGTATAATCCCAATTCAAGTTTATTTTGACTGTGGTTTTGTTTAGATTTTCATCACCATTTTTGCATACTAATATTTTTAATAGGCTTCAAGAGCATGTATCCAAGAGCTGGGGATCTCATATAATGAATCTTTTACATCTGCTAGCTCTGGGATTCCACCGCTTGCTACTGAATAATGTATTAAACTTTTCCAGGCTCCTTCTGTTTGCCATATGAGAGCTGCAATAGTTGCTTCATGTTCATTTATTCTTCACATTTGAGTAAGGCCACGTTAACAAAATAGAATCACAGAATGATTTTTATGTGTTAAATGCTGTCATTTAACAACAGAAAAATAATAAATAGATCAGAGAACCTGCCTAGATTTGCCTTTACACTGAAAACAAGGAAAAAGCATCTAGCACCTGCCTACTGTCAGTGTCCATGTAATGTATGCTTACATGGACAGGAAAACACCAGCTACTATATATGGAGAGTTTATCTTCTACTAAGATGTGTTAGTTCATTTCAAGGGAAGCAAAGTTGTCAGCAGTGGCACTTGGTGATCTGTGCTCATTTCCACTATTCTGTCTTTGTCATAATTTTCAGGTAAGCTCGCACCTCATCCTGTGTTTTGATCATGTAAGAATTGTCATAGAAATCAATTACAGGTGAAAAACTTCCTTTTCTATTAATATTGTGCTTTTTATTATGAATTAGAGTGCTAAGGAAGAGACTCAGATATCCCATTACTCCAGTGCAACAACAGAGATGGTAGATGAGCTATAAGTAAAGCTTTTGGGAATTAGAAGCTGGGTAAGGCATGGCAGAGTAGCCATTTTGTCACTCAGTATATTCACTTGAAAAACATGGGAATAAAGAGCGCCCAGAAGTTGAGTTTTGCAAAGGGAAAGTGTGGCTGATATGCTTGTGAGAAGAATTGGATGTGATTTTTTACCTAAAATGTTGGGAAATGATATGCTAAAGCTTTAGACGAGAGAACATCTAGAGTTGAAAATTGTCTAGATAGCCACGTAGAGTGAGGACATGAGAGGTGGGACAGATGAAGCATATTAGAGCAGACCTGTGAGTCCTGAGAACATAAATATCTTAATAAAATATCAAGAGAAATATATTAATTGTCTGCCCGAACCAGACCATATTTTGAAGACGAAAAAGATCTTTCTCTAGCCAGTTAATAATGACTATGACAAAGTGCAAGGGAATTAGAACCTTTCTCCAGCCACTTAATAATGTCTACATCAATGTGTAAAGAAATTAATCTATTGTGTAAACCCAACTAGAAGGTTTATCATATTCCCCATAATACAAAAATAATTTGCATTGTGCAATCAAGAAAGAGAAAATGTGGCCATCCACACACTATGTTTATATGTATCATGAGCATGTTGAATGCTAAAGCAAAAATCAAGGAGGACAGCTTGTATTTGCTTTTGAAAGCCTGTTTGCATCAGGGTTTAGTTTCTGAAGTTTTATATCCATTCAGGATCCAGCATTATGAAAGAACAATGTTTTTCACATTCAGACTTGAGCAAAGCAGACACTGGTATATGTAGCTATTACACTGCACTATATTAGCACAGCTAATCAGGAATGATGTCCCCCTTCAAGGAGAGAGAAAGACCACAATAAACTAGGCTAAAATGTGCTCTTGGGCCTGAAGAAGTTTTACAGCTCCAGAAACATTCATCACTGGTAACTCAAGGCTAATAGCTGTGAAATTTCTAAAGGGAATATTTTGCTTCAACATTCAAATGACCTGAGGTTTAACAATGTTTCATTGCAGCTGAATTAAATGTTTTGATATCTGAAGAAATGATGTAAAACCTTCCCTTAACTCATTCTGTGCCCTTTCTGTACGTGTGTGTCAGTTCTGTTTGTTTAATGAGACTTGCAGGTCTGTAGGTTTACCCAAAAAAGGGAAAAAACTCTGAAAACAATCTGTCTATAGTCCGATGATTTTGTTTTTTTGTTTTGTTAGCTTGGTTTTTTGTTTATTTTTGTTTGGGGTGGGGTTTTTTTGTGTTTTTGGGGTTTTTTTTTAATGAAAAATATCCTCAAGCTCAAAAAAAAATTTACATCTGAGGGAACAGTCAAATGTAGGTCATTGCATAATCCTGGGAACACATTTTTCCAATTTTGCCATTAGAGTTATATGGAGCATTTGGCTTATGTGTAGATTCTGGGGATGATTAAAATCTTTGGAGTGACTCTTCAGTTAGTCAAATTAAAAAGAATTTTGTCCAGGAAGATGAAATGGAGCTAAATGTTTGTCATTTGCCACAATAGTTCATCTGACTTTAGGGTACTATTACCAGAAGGATAGCTAAGAGCAATTATTAATGATGAACATTTTGTGGGAAATCCATGCACAAGACCCACTTGAAACAGGTTCACGTTTATCATTGCCTGTCCTTTCTATGCTTAATTAAATTAGCATAAATACTTTAACAAGAGATGAAATATGATACTGAAATGAAACAAGTTGCAGTAGCTTCAAAGTTCTGTTAAAGTTTCCAGCAGGCAAAAGACAAAGAGGCAAAATGAAAACCAGGTACTGTCTCTCATACAAGTGTCACAAGTGAATTCGTCTGTGCTTGTGATTGTCATCAGACCTTGTCGATAAACCCATTTCTCTTCTATCAGTTACCTTGTACTCCTGAAATTTTCCCTACAAAACCTACAAGACTGAATAGAGACTATGATCCAAGACTATATGAACATGACAAAATATCACCTTAAGAAAGATATCCACCCTGGCCCTTCTGCCTTTTGTACCCACAAAGCAAGTACCAGCCCAGTATACCTTTTCCACAATATTTGGGATCTTTCTTGGAGACACCAAAGTAGAATGTAAATTTGGACTGTCAGAAGGACAAGGTATTTTTATCTGTGATGATTTTTGTAGCTATTGCATTCACTTTTCTCACTGCCCATAACTTTATAATATCAAATAGTGCATTTCATGTTTCTTAATGAGAGCTTTGCATTCAGGCTGAAGTGCTTTGAACTCTGTATGCTTCTTTTCAGCACAGCATGGATCCTTGGCAGAAATTCTACTGATCACAAGGAAGACTGAGACGAAAGAACATTAGGGCAAATTAGGGCATTCTTGTGGAAGCTAAATTTTGTCTTCTACCACAAGTGAAGACTATATTTTATTTGCTGAGTACATCAAGCTGTGCTGCTAAAGTAATGTGATTGTGGATCTGCCTGCAGTTCCTTTTTCTACAAACTCCATCTCATTCACAGGAGCTGCATGGAGTAACATGTCCAGGAGACTAAGGGCTCTAAGCAGAATGAATTAAAGTGGGGAGAAGAGGAGAAAGTCAAGTCATTTGCCAAAGCTCAGAGCAAAGTAGCGGCAAATGTCTTGCTAGAGTTCAAGGATATTTTGCAGTAGATTTTGTTTGCCTAGTAACCAGTCATCTTTTAAAAGTGCTTTGGTGGCTTCAGACCTTCAAGCAGATTAGGTTTTTAAAAGGGAAATCATCATACAATAAAAGATATGACTGAAATCAAACCAAAGCAGTAATAGAAAAGACACTAATTTGCAAGCAGAAGAAGAAAGCATAAGTGCAAATTAACCCTGCTTGAATATTACAAGGAGTTTTTCTTGAAATAATTCCAGTCAAATCCATGTGAGATGCTGTCCTGAGAGGTTTTCCCACTGCCCTCACTTCTCCACATCACTATGCTAAATGGTGACCATGTTAGCCCATTTCAGTTACCTTGCAGTTTCCTAAGGAACTGAACTGAGGGCACTCATGGCCTAGGGATTCAATTATCCTAATTATCTTAATTAAGCGGTTCTTTTACATCTAGAGCACAGGAAAGGCAATGGTATTTTTGCATTTATATTTAATCAGAAAATTTTGCTAACTTGAAAATGCAGTGGTGCACCACTGACACAATAAAAGTTACTGCTGCTGGTCAGTCCTCAGAGATGTCTTATGACTCCTATGAATCACAGAGATGGGAGAGTTCAGACGGGTATCCCAGATGTAAAAAACCCCAATGAACTCCCAGCCATTTTAATACACCAGACAGGAGCAATTTCTTTTCCTGTAATCTACAGAAACCTGTGCCTCTGCAGGATGGAGAGTCAAACAGGATAGTGAATGACATCTTTCTATGGACTTGGTCATATGTCACTGGTATTCTAAACTTATTTCCTTTTAGGGTGGTCATCTACAGCTGTCTAATATTGAACTACATGCAGGGAATCTTGCCCAGCCATTTCCAATGGAGCCCCTGAGCAAGAATGGAAGGATTTTATTTGGCTCCCCAATGGGGAACTTTGTGCCCAGAATGAGCTGAAAAACAATAAAAGTTTTTATTGTCACTGATGGAAAAAATTATAAAACAGACCAACTCTTGTTACCCTCATAGAACAAGAATGAGAGAATATGTTGTATTTTTGCTGTATTGGCAATTTTTTCAGTTTCTGAGAACTTTTGGTGACCAGAAAACTGGACTAGAAGGAATTCTAGGTCCGGTTAGAGTATTTAACCACATGGACAGGGCATTCAAATCCAACTTACGGCTTCAACTTACCATGTGGTAGATTTATACTTCAGGTTTTCTTTTACAGTCAGATGCATTTTAACAAGAATAATTTTGTTCCATCTTTTTGACTCCTGATGTTACATTTTTTAACTCTCTCAGTGTCTCAGGAGATCAGGTTTTTCTTGAAACTCTGACTAAAACAAATGGTCTGTCAGAAAGTTTGAAGTAGAAATAGAAATGAAGATGGCTGCAAAATCACACTTGCAGCCATTAATTAATTAAAATTAATTTTAATTTTTAAATTTTTTTTTAAATTAACTCCTCTTTTATCTGGTGTTGGAGCTTTACAGAAGGTATCACTATCATTTCCCATTAGTAGAGGTCTGGCTGTATTATCGAGGGAACAGGGTAAACCACAACTCATTATGCTGTGAGATAAAGAACTGAAAGACACTCAACAGAGGAATTTGAAACCAACCCAAAACAGATGTTGGAAGTGTAGGGATAAGATAAGAGGAGCCTTAACCCCCAAAATGTGTTAACCAATATACTAAAGGAAGGATAAAAAAAAAAATCAAGCCAAAACAAAACTCCAAATATGAAACTATAGTGGGTTGATGCTGACTGGGTGCCAGGCACCCACCAAAGCTGCTCTGTCACTGCACTCTGAATGGACAGGGGAGAGAAAATGTAATGAAAGGTTCATGGGTTGAGATAAGGACTGGGAGAGATCACTCGCCAAATATTGCCATGGGCAAAATAGGATATAAAGAGAGATATTAATTGAATTTATTGCTAACAAAATCAGACCAGAATAATGAGAAGTAAAATAAGACATTACAAAAACCCCTTCCCTCAGCCCTCAGAGAATGGGGATTGTGGTCATTTCACCACCTGTGGTTTCCCCTGCTGCTCAGGGAGAGGAGTCATTCCCCTGCTGCACCATGGGGTCCCTCCCATGGGAGACAATTTCCCATGAACTTCTCAGATGTGAGTCCCTCTCACAGGCAACAGCTCTCCACCAACTGCTGAGTGGTGAGTCCATCCCACAGGCAACAAGTCTTCCCAGGCTGCTGCAACTGATTCACTCTTCCACGGGATGCAGTCCTTCAAGGGAAGGTTGCTCTAGCAGGAGCTCCTCTCTCCATGGGCCTCCCATGGCATCACAGCCTCCTCTCAGGCATCCACCTGCTCTGGCATGGGTCTCTTCCATGGGCTGTAGGTGGGTCTCTGCATCCTCCTGGACCTCCATGGGCTGTACCACGGGCTGCAGGGGAATCTCAGCTCCTCCCCTTCCTTCTTCACTGACCTTGGTGTCTGCAGAGCTGCTCTTCTCACCTGTTCTCACCCAGGGGGATGGAGATGGATGCAATTACAACTGTGCCATAACTTTTTTTTTCTTTCTTTTTGAACAGGTTATCACAGAGATCTTACCACCATTTCTAATTGACCTAGCCTTGATCAGCAGCCCATCCATCTCTGGAGCTACCAAGGATTGGTTCTGCCAGGCACAGAGCTGCTTCTGGCAGCTTCTCACTGAAGCCACCCCAGTAGCCTCTCCTGCTACCAAAGCTTGACCATGCAAAGCTAGTACAGAAACATATACATGTCATTTAGGAAGACCTGGAAAACATCCTGAAATGGGAGAAACTCTTAAGTGACCTAATCTTGGCTCTATTTTAAGATTTTTAATCCTGGTTTCAGGATTCAACCTGTCAAATTCTTGCAAAGTATGCTAAAATGAATAGGGTGAATTAAATGAAAAGTCTAATTTTCTAAAATTACATCAGCAGCATGTTGTGAATTATTGCAGTGTGGAAGAAAATCTGAATTTGAAACCGTTTACTTTTGTTTCATTCAAGTAGAAATGACTGTTAAAGGTGCAAGAGAATTTAAAAAACATTCAAATCCAAAGCAAGAGAATTTAAAAAACATTCAAATCCAAAGCAGTAGCTTTTCTGCTGCTTGCCAGAAGACATAGAGATTTTGAAATACCTTTTAATTTAGAATAACTACTTATTTATCTGTCTATTTTTAAGAGAAGACAGAGAAAGAAAATTGAATGAATGCCCCAAGTATTCTGAAGATGCAGCTTTCTCAGCTTTATGCATGGACTGTCCTTCTTTTATGAGAGTGCCACACGGGAGTAAACAGGTGCTCAGAAGAGTATAGTTTTTCTGTTGACATAAAGGGCTTCAAGAGCTCGATGTGTTTAGCTATCAAAAAGAAACTGAGAGGTGATTTGATTACAGTATATGAGTATCTCATGGGGAGAAAATACCAAAGGAGTCTTTTGTATAGCTGAGAAGAGACTTAGCAAGAATCAGTGATGGGAATAAAAGACTGACAAATTCAGATTGTTAATGACTTTATTTAGTGAAAACAAAGGTATGTGAGAACTGAAATGAAGTCCTAACCAGAATTCTAGTCCTAACTGGAATTTGTTCTTCAAGTAAAGGAGTAGCTTTCTGTACAATGTGTTCTTTCCTTTTTGGATGGAATATAAGGGAAACGGTGCAATACAACAGCTACAGTACACGGGAAATTACTTCAAGTTTTAGAGGTGATGTGTACAGCTGGGATAAATCCTGCTTAAAATTTAAAACTTTAATGTTTTATGCCAAGTATTCTGCAAACTGTCCCTTTGGAAATATACGTCTTACCTACCACTGAAGAGCCTCATATCAGTCGGTACCTGCATTGGATACAGTTGTTACATTGGCTACTCCTGATGTTCATACTGTGGCCCACCTTAAACATGTCCTCCAAAAATACTTTACTTGTGGATGATACAGCTTTATCAGGGTCAGTTTAGCTGCCACTTTTTATTTAGTGGTCTCTAGCACATGCCTAGGATGTGGAACATCCCTCATTCCAAGTCTGAGAAGATAGGTACAATGTTCACATCTTCTGAACATCTCAGTCAATACAAAACTGAGAATGAAGCATAGACAGAGTCTGATGGCCTGAGGAAGATACAGACTGACTCTTTTGCCTTGGGTAGTGGGGAGAATCTCAATTCCTCTTCTCAGTGCACTTCTGGCACTTGGGCCAGCCACTAAATTTTATAGGGAATCACAGAATGAAAGAAGGGGTAAGTTTGGAAAGGACTACAGGGTCACCTGAACAGTAAGGACTGTTCTTCCCCACGATCAGGTGGAACCTCCTGTGCATCAGTTTCTGCCCATTGCCACGTCTTCTATTGCTTGGCACTTCCAAGCAGAACCTGGTTCCGTCCAACCTCTTGACACCTCTCTTCAGATCCTTATAGACATTTATAAGGTTCCCTCTCTACACAGAAAAGTGAAAACACTTCTGGGAACAGTGGCTTAGGATACCCCTCTATTCCAGGCTCGTTTATCCAAATACCTACATGAGGCACAAAAACTCCATGTAGGACCCATGTGATGTTACATATTTGTTGAAAGCTATGCATAAGTTACTTCTGTTATGCAAAGCTTTCATTGCAACAGTGGAGTACCAATCACATGTTGCACATTGCCCTTCACAGTAGTGCACAGTGCCTAACAGGGAAGAAATAGCTCCTCCCAGTCCTGCTTTACTTGTTAGGAGAGGGCTTTTTCTTGTGCAGCTTAGAGGGAGAGAAGATAATTAGTGTCATTATATCTAAGATTGTTATTGTTTTCTGCAACTGAAAGTAACAGATTGTCAGACACTGGGCATATGTGTGCTTCATGTTCTTTTCTATTCAGTTAATCAATAAAATTAATTATGAGAACAATTTTCATGTCAAAGAGAGAATGTGTTGCCTTTTCACAATGAAATACATTGGGGGATGCTGGAAGCAGAAAGTAGTAATTTTAAGATGTGGAAAAACAGAAATGGATGTGTTTAGTCTTGGGTAAACTGACATGAAAAAAAGGAGGAAATGAGAAGAATGAATCAAAACTGAGTCAGCTACCTTAACTGTTTTTTAAATGAGGTGTGCCTCATCCTGTGCTGATAAGAATGTTGACCAAGCCTCCAAATCCCACTATATCTATTGAAACATGTGTGGCACTTGTAACCCCAGAATCATGTACTTTTTCAGGGATACCCTGGCTAAAGGAAATAATATTTCTTAGTTTAATCAGACTCACAATGACCAGACTGGCACGTAATTTCTCTCTATCTCAATCATGCCCAAAAATCTGGGTGAAAAGACAGGTATCAGACTAGGAAACTACATCTTTATAAATGAGATGGGTAAAACATGTCTTTTACATCTTGTAAGAGATCAAACATATGCATCTGATTATATTTGGACAATGGACCACAATAATGTTGCTGGGCTGGGGGTTATTTGCAATAGTGTGGTCGTTCAGAGCCTGGTTGAGAGGGACAACGTGGAAAAGTACAGAAAAGGATAACTGAGAAGAGAGCAGTTTGAGGATACTGAGGTTGCCAGTAGGAAAGACAAGCAATGTCCTTGTATTTTTTGTTCATGAGTTTGACAGAGATAATGAGAAAACAAGTGGATATAATCCTTTCAGTTGCATGAGTGTGCCTGGGGAGTTCTCTGAGTTGTGGTATATAGGTATCTTGGTTTAATTCAGCCCACAATTAAAGAATGCTCAGCAACTTTCTCAAACCATCCCCAATGGTGGCATGGGAGGAAGAATCAGATAAAAGCAAAAAAAACATACCAAAATTCATGGCTTGTGATAGAGCAGTTTAATAATGGAAACTATAAAATTATACAAATAACAATAAAAAATAAGGGGAGAGAGAGAAGGAGAAATAAAACCCAAGAGCAAACCCATGCAATTCATGATACAAATACCCAATAACCAATGCCTGCCCCATTTCCCGCAATCCCCTAGTGATTGTTCCCTTCAGACCAACTTCCTCCAGTTTGTGTACTGAGCTTGGCATTCTATGGTATGGAATATCCCTTTGGACTGTTTGGACCAGCTGTCCCAGATGTCCTCAAGGCAACTTGTGCAGCTCCTCACTGACAGAGCACAGGAAAATGAAAATTCCTTGACTCAGGTTAAGCACTATTTGGCAAGAACCAAAAAACCATCAGTGTGCTGTCAACACTATTCTTATACTGAATCCAAAACACAGAACTGTACCAGCTACTAGGAAGAAAATGAACTCCATATCAACTGAAACCAGGAGAATAGGATCCAAGTTCAAGAGAAGGGCTTGTTTTAGGTGTAATGAGCCAAGAATAATGTCAAGTCTCAGAAAATAGGTGGAAATTTTCCTCCAACAAATGTGTATGTAAGAAACTGATTACAAAAAACAAACACACAGAAATCGGTCTACCTTCTTTGGAGCAGGTTCAATATGTAAGTGCTTACTGAAAAGTAAGAAGCAGTTTTATATCAGTTTTTCACATTTTCCAGGGCAGACATGTTGTCCACAAGAGAAACTCCCCCAGAAATCTATCAGAGTCCTAACCCTTTGGCACTCACCACTTTTCTCCATGGATGCCTGCAATAAATGCATTAAAGTCTGAGACATGGCTAGATTTTGTGCCTTCTCAGCAGAGAGGAATAAATTCTTACAGGACACAAGCCATCTTCTCCTAAGTGGATTGCTGGAAAAGATCAGATGAATCATAAGCCAAAAGTGCCTATTTCTCTTTATTGACTGTAAAGAGAGTTGATGGTAGTACAGGCTCATCCATATGCTGCTATGTGTGCCATTTTCTGTGAAAAGCTCAAACAATTTATTAGTCACCCTCAAACTGTCAGTACTAGAATTATGCAGAAAAAGGCTTTGGAGCACTCAGGTGCTCAGATAGCTGCTTTCATTCGAACTTGGAAAGGAAGGACAAAATGTCTGAAACAACCTGTACAAGAAAATAAAGACTCCTCACAGAATCCCAAGGATCTCTATATCTGAGGATATGCATACAAAGGAGACTTCCAGACAGTATACTGAAGGGTCAAGGAGATAGGAAGCAAAGAAATAGTCTGATGATACCCATGTTCTGATAGGGAAAAAAAATCACATTAGAGATCTCTCATTTTTGATATTTTGCCATGTTTCCCAGTGTTGTCCTCCATTCAGAGGTAAAAAAAAAAACAAACAAAAAACCACCCCAACCTTTTCTAGTTTCTTGATGCACCTGAAGTGATTCTTTTACATCAAAACTAAAAACCTTCTCTCTCTGGAGGACTGAAAGAGAGGGACTGGCAGATGTTACAGATGTGTAATTTGGGAAGCAAATTATTAATTTAGTAATGATGGGCTGATGATGCTTTGATCTATTTCAGCCTATTCTCTCTTGAGAACTGGTTTTGGGCTCCTACCATACCCAATACTAAGATCACACTGTCTTCCAGACTGAAGGCAACTGTGAACTTTAAGCTCTGAGCCTTATCTCACCACGATTGAACTACTATAACTGGGGAGGGAATGGAAGACAAGATGGATATTGAATTATGAATGAAAAGTGGAAAGACATGACAAGACAGCACTAAAAGCCAGTAAGAAGTGGCTTTAACAGATGTGTATATGATGTAATTTCAAGTCCCTGGAAAAGCCCATGTTCCCCTAACAAAGGAGTTTTCCCCACAAGTGGCTCTGCTGACAGAAGCAGGATGCCCTTTGGTTAAGCTTCTCATCTGTGTGTCCAAATACTACCTCAGGCAACCACTATGGTTCAGTCAATGCTGTTGGTAATGCCGCTTGTGTATCACTGGGGTAAGATAAACCTGGTGAGAGGAAAAGGCATAACCTGGCAAAGAAAGAAATCTCATCATGCCTAGGTATTTCTCAGGGCCATCTGGCTGCCACACAGAGCTGGGAAGGGTATCAACTCATCTGTTGGGAAGGGTATTGTCATGGGTTAACATAGTGTAGATTTAGAAATCTAAACTGTTAGAAAGGACAGTCCAATCA
>VWYO01001728.1:338240-349179 GCA_013400275.1 Rhadina sibilatrix | reverse complement strand
AAAACAAAACCAAAAAGAAACCCTGTAACAAGAACAAAAAGTTCAAAACATGCCAGAACGAATTAAACTATTTGTCAGACAGGACCCATTGCGATTTACTCCATTGAACGGTCAGAAAGCGGAAACTTCGGGTTCAGAATGATCAGTTTGAAATGACCCAGGCTCTTACCACACGGCGCTGAGGGGAAAAAAAAAACCAAAAAAAAAAACCCCAAAAAACCGAATTACCTTGCGCGAGGTCCCAGAATTTCTCCTGAATGCTGGGAGTGATTGCTTCAGACGGCGGCCTGGCTCTCCCCGCGGGCTGCAGGCGGAGCCGGGGGGATGCCGGCACAGACGGCGCTGCCAAGCCGCTCTCTCCCAGAGGGAATCTCCCCCTCCCTCCCTCGGCTCCCGGGTGCCGCCGGGCTCCGGAGAGGCCGCGGAGCCCCCGGCCCGGCTGCTCGGACTCAGAGCTCGGGAGCTCCTGGCCGGCCACACCTCCGGGCTCTGGTACGGCAGAAGGGAGCGTCCAGCCCCAGGGGCTTCTGCTGGGCCTCCCATGGGTGTTGAAAAAAATAAGGAAGAAAAAAAAAATAAAAATCGTCTTTTCTAAAGCTTTCCCAGGCCTGCATGATGGAGATGATTGCATTTGCTCCTGGCTTCAGTGGCAGATTCCAGTAGCGTGCCAAGGGAGGCCCCTCTCCAGAAGCCAGTGGGGGGTAGGAGCCTGGTTAGGACTAATTTTGAACATAAACCTGTCCCTCCTCCATGCCTTTTTTTGCATATTTCAAACAACCAGACCCATATTAGAAAAAGAGTGTAGGGGAAAAAAAAATAATCCTGTGATCCATGCATATCCTGACTGGAACTCAATTCATTCTTTCTGAATCTGGCTCCCATACCCTTTTTCATACAGATTTACATTCCTACAAGAGGATACATTCCTACCATACATTCTGTACATGTTACAATCCAGATGTTGTTAGCTTCACAATAAAATAAATATATTTACAGAAGGAAAAAAAAAAAAGAATAAATAATTTAAGAAAAAAAAAAAATCACTTCAAATCCAAAGCTCTCTTATTCTGCTCCCATCTTGTCACTTCATTGCACGTTCATGTCAATCTCCACCCCTGGTGTAGGCCTCAGAGAAATTCCATGCCTGGCTGCTGTTGGGACCACGGCACCCGCCCAGCCAGAGACAGTCAGTGACTGTGCAGGGGGAAAGCCACGGCTCAGCCCTTCCCACCCAGGCCTGCACCAACCTTTTCTGCTGAGTCCCACAAATCAAGCAGGTTTCTGTCCCCCTCCCCGTGGCATTCCTGGAGGGATTCTGCCCCAGGACACGTGCATCAGCACCGAGGAGCCACAGACACTGCTCGAGCTGCAGAGTGGGTTTGGAGCTCGGCTCTCTGGGTACAAAAACTTCAGCTGACCCCCTGAACAGCACCTGAAAAGGGCACTGATAAAACTTCAGCTGAAGCAGGTGCTGTTTATGCAGGTGCAAATATTTAAGTAACCCCAAAACCCAGGGGGCTCCAGCGTCCTGCAGATGAGTTTTTAACCAGGGTAAGGCAAGTGCCTACCGAGCTGCCGTGTGAGCCTGGGGCTGTTCCCTGTTCGTGCAGGGTTGTGTTCCCAGGTACTCGAGGTGCAGGGACAGAAAGGCTGTGGGTTCTCCTGCTGTGGAGCAAGGGCTGGGTGGGAGCTGGAGCTGTCCCCTCTCCTCCCCAGCCTCCCTTCCCCTGGTCCCTAAAGCTACACGCTTGGTCAATGGTTCTCCCTTTGAAGCAGTAACTTCCTTTCTCTTCAGTCTGTGTGATGGCTGCAAATCCATCAGCGCCCCAGGGCTTCACGGAGTTCAGCTTGGGAAAAAGAAGAAAGCAAACCCAGCCCCCTGGGCCAGTGCCCCCCTCCTCCCCCAGCCCAGGCTCTCCCTGGCAGATTTACTGGGAGCCAGAAGCGCCTTCTGCAGCTGTACACGATGCATTTCATTTCCATTAGGAGTTCCTTCATTGCAAAAATGTATTTGCCCTCATCCTGTGTCTGTGTGCATATCTGTGTTACATCTACCTATATACTAATAAATATATATGGCCTCTTCTTAAAGTGCCAATTTATTAAAAAGCCGCCTCCTTATAAAAGGCAGGCGAGACCCAATTTCATCCGTGACAAGAAGGGAGCAGAACCGACTGAATATTGCCAAATGACGTAAAACATAATTTAAAATTTCTTAAATAAATATAAAAGTTATTCCTAAAGAAGCCATAGGCATGTCAACAATACAGGGTTGTAACCGGCACTCGACAGCTAAAGTACCATTGGAAAACTAAAATGCCATAGCAACTTCAGCAATAGGCATGATACATTGCAAACAGTTTTTTTTGTTTTTTTTTGTTTTTTTTTTTCTTTTTAAATTAAATGTACACAACGAACTCAGGGAAAAAAAAAAACAAAACAAAACAACAAAACAAAAAAATAATAATAATAATAAAAAAAGCTATTGGTGCAGTAAGAAGACTTCTTCAGGTGTTACAGGGGAGGGGAACCATGCATAGAAAGCTGTGTCTGTATATTCCTTGTAAAACGGGTCTATAAAGTGTAAAGCAGGAAACGCAGTTGATACAAGAACCCAACTCTACGGGAGATGCCAAGTGGTGTCGCGCGACTGGCTCCAGTTTCAACAGCAATGGATATTTTAAAGCAGGTCCATCCAGTGCAGGTACGAGATGAGCTTCACTGCAGTAATACTGAAGCTGCCTGTTTTTTTCAGCACTTAGCACAGTGAGGTGGGAGAGGGGAGGAGAAAGAAATGCTCCAAGAAAGGGCGAGCGGACGCTCCCAGCCCCGCTCTCTGCCCGCGCCCCTCAGTCAGGGAGATGCCAGGGAGGGGCTGGCTCTCGGTGGGCTCCGGGCACGTCGCTGCCCCCTCTCACCCCGTTCCCGGGAGCTCCCAGGGTGAGGAGGTGCCGGTCTCGGCCGGGTTAAGGCTCCGCGTCGGGCGGGATGGGGGCCTGGCAAGGCGGGCGGGCCCGGCCCCGGGGCAGGAGCTGCGGCCCCGGCAGCGCTCAGGAACCTCCGCGGCTGAAGTTCCACAACTGTTTCCTGCCAGCTGCTTCGCGTACGTGTTGGAAAAGGACATGGCTCTGAGTTTCAGCAATCACAGTAGTGCGCAGTGGGTACAGCAGGGAGCAAACACTTGTGAAACTCCGACAGAAGCAGCTCCCAGCCCTTTCTTAAAGCACTTTTTTTTTGTTTGTTTGTTTGCATTCAGGGAAATCGACTGCAGGCTTATTTGATCCAATTTTCTCTTTGCACCATACACATATAAAACATTACAACTCTGTATAAAAGTACAAGTGGTTCTTGTACATCTGAATTATGCAGGAACTATGTGAGCAAATCCTATCAAAATAGCTATTTTTTTTTGTGTGTATAAACAGCATTTGTTTTTAGAAAAAACAATACCATAAACTGCAGAATCTGTACAAAAATATAAAATAAATTTGGGCAGCAGTTTCTAAACAGCCATGTAAATGCAACACTTAAAGAGGAGCAGGTTAATGCCTCCAAAAGGCTGAATTGCTAAAGTCAACCTATACAGGGCTAAAATGGTATTGAGATTATCTAAATAATAAAATTTTTTACCTCTTGCAATAAAACTTATAGAAAAAATAGACAAGTATGCACATGCAATTTACAGCTTTCCCCAACGTAATCCTTGTGCTTAGCTTTCACCTTTTTTTTTTAACTTTTTTTCGTNTTTTTTTTTTTTTTTTTTTCCTTTTTTTTTTTTTTTTTTTTTTTTGTAATAACATAACATTGTCTACAATACATATTCTTTCCTATACCAGGATATTCGGTCTTCCTTGAGGAACCACTTTAAAAAAAATACATTAGAAGTGGTCATACATGGATGAAGGCACTCCAACTCTGCTCGAAGCAAAAACTAGTGTGATCCTTTTCTTTTCAAAAAAGGCAAGCAAGGATGCATGCACAGTGCTGTGAATCGGGGCTGGGAAGGACTATGGAAATACTACCAAGTGTATATACTGGTACTTAAAATTAAAAAAAAAAAAAAAAAAAAAAAACCAAAAAAACAAACAAAAAAAAAAAAACAAAAAAAAAAAAAAAACAAAAANAAACAAACAAAAAACCCAACAAAACAAAACCGACAACAACAACAACAACAACAACAAAAAAGTTGCTATATTTCTTAATATTTTTAAGACCCAACAAGCACCTCCATGATGTGATCCAGTTCCGTGAGATCCATTTTGAAAGGCTGATTTGGAGTTACTGGTTGACTGCTGTAGGGAGCGAGAGTTTTTAGGAGCTCATCCGCCGAGACGGGAGCCATTTTGGAGGCGGCCCCCGTGGCAGACGTGCAGGGGTCAAAATCGTACATGGACGTGTCAATGTCAGCGAACAGAATGTCATCCAGGGTCAAGTCTGTCAGGAAACCTGTGGAAGCTGTGATCTCAAAGTTGCCGGGCAGGGGGTCCATGAGTTTGGCTTCAGCCGTTCTGCTCTCGGCGAGCCCCTCGGCCTTGTGAACGTTGGGCTCGCCGGGCTGGGCTTTGGCGCCCTCGGCCGCTGCTTCAGCTGCTACTGCCTCTGCGGAGGTAGGTGCAGGACAAAGCTCCTCGATTTCGTCCAAGGCTGAGGAGAAGCTGTCCTTGACTGCTTGGAGAGCAGGAGGTGGCGGCTTCGTCGGCCCGTCGTGCTGGCCGGCCGGGGAAGTGCAAAAAGTGTCGTCCTCCAGCAAAGAGGCCGGGGTGAGGCAGGACTCCAGGGGCATGGTGCTGACCAGCTCGGCGGGGAGCAGGGGCGCCGAGGCCAGGTGGCTGAAGGCCGGCTGCGCCTCGCGGAAGTTGTCGCTGAGAGGGTCGGCGGGCTGCGAAGCGGCCACGAACATGGGCCTCAAGCTGCCTTCTTGTTTGAGTTCTTCCTGGATTCGCCTCAGCATGTTGTTAATTAAAACTGTCTTTTGCAAGCTCGGCTCGGTTAATGGCCTGTGGTTATAAAGTTTCATGAGGGAAATGTTGAAGATAGTCTGACGCTGTAAGGTGTAAGACACCTTAGAGGGACCGTCGGTGGGGGACACCACTTTGCCTTCCAACCCATCTTCATGCTCGTCAAACTTCCGCTTTCCTCCTTTCCCCAACATATATCTGCAAGGGAAGAGAGGAGACTGATGAAGGCAGCAGGGCAAGTGCACATCTGTCCCCATCAGTAACTTGGCCCACAGCAGCGTGACACCCTAAGGCAGGGCTCTGCTCCATCCGTGTTTAGGCCATGCTGGTAAATCCCAAGCAGGAATTCAGACAGCATCTACAATACTCCAGATCTGGCAAGCCTGGCAGCAAATTTCCCCTTCCTTACATTAAGCAAATACCTGTCCATGGGAGCACATGCCACAGGCACTGCACTGAACATTCCCTTACATTCCCTGACTGAGGCAGTGCTGTGCCCGGGAATACAAATGTAAAGCACAGAGGTTCCCACAATGAATTTCCTCTTTTTATTCAAAAGTGTGCTCACGGGGGAAGGGAAGAGAGGCTCCAGCAATTGTATGTTGAGAGAAACTTCCCCAGTGAGATTGGGAGATGCAGCCCTTTGGTTCAGATATACACATGTGGGTCTATTTAGCTGATTGCCTAAGGACTAAACTACCAGAGCAGGAGATGCAGTTATTACACTCAAAATTAGATAAATTACAGATTATCTTTTAGTCTAATCCCCAGGACCACTCTCTGCACTACACTCTGCTGCTGGTCAGATGGCAGATTTTGAAGGAAACAGAGGGGATTTTACCAAACTTGCCCCGCATTATCAATAATTCCTGAGCTAAGATTAAGTAGGGCAGTTTAGTCCCCGGTGCCATCTCTTCCAGGATGTTTCAGAGCACCTGGAAATGCTCCTCGACACAGCGCAGTCCCAACCTCATTTTGTCACTGTTATCTTTGTGACACCAAGATCCCCCTCCAAACACAGAGGAATGAAGGAGTTGCTGTGCTGTGACAGTAGCACGACCTAATGTTAGGCTCTCTCCTTTTCCCAGGTGGAGTGGTGAGGTGCTGGAGCTCTAAACCACTCACTCTTTTAATATTCTCACAAGCAGCTCCCTGTTCATTCCTGCCTCCCTCCCTCTGTTTGACAAATTCTTCTGGCATGAAGAATTCTGCCTTGTTTAAAGGGGAAAAAAAAAAAAAGGAAAAGGAAAAGGAAAAGGAAAAAAGAGAAAAGAGAAAAGAGAAAAGAGAAAAGAGAAAAGAGAAAAGAGAAAAGAGAAAAGAGAAAAGAGAAAAAAGTGAAAGAGGCTTTCTAGCCACAGGTATCCAGAAAGAAGTTACAACAGCCCTACAGATTTTTATCCCAGACCTGACCCTTCTCACATTATGCAGCTATCATCTGGGAGACAAAATTTGCCTTCCTTGTTTGAGTACAATTCCCAATCCTCCCACTGGGATTTGTGCCTGCAAAACAACTGCAACTAGGCAGGTCTAACAGAGTTTGATGGTCACACACCAGTTCAGCAGACAGACAGACAGACAATGTAGTTAAACATCACCAAAAATGACTGAGAAACATTTAAGAGCAAAGAGACTCTTGGAAAGCAGAAGAGGGGGGCAAAAGAAGTCAGGATTTCAGTGCTCCAAGAGCTTCAGAAAGCATTTGCTGGGTGGGAAATCCAAAAACCAGATCGGGTTGAAGCGAGCCTCTTCTGGTTAAAAGTAAGTCCCAAATGCAGATAATTTTCTAACATATTATGCAATTAAAAAAAAGAAAGGCGGGGCGAGGGAGCAGGCTGAGCAGAGCTGAGGAACAGGTAGGCTGCCATCCAAGCTCCTTGGCCAGCTCCCAGCAATTCCTGCGCCTGGAATCCCGGGTGAACAAAACCTCTGCAATTCAGCACTACTGCCCAAGCCTGGTTTTTCTCTGCTCCCTAGTGTCACTTTCCACGGGCTGCTCTGGAGCTGTGCACGTGGGTTTGGGGTGCGAGCGGGGGGCTTTGCTCTTCCACTGTTCAGGGCAGACACGTTTCCTTTCTCTTCACACAGATAAGAGCAAGAAAGGGAGGATTGCACTAGCAAGAATTAAAAACCCTGCCCAATTCCAGCACGTTTTTTAAAGCAGCAAGGGGTTAGGAAGGAGAGTTAGCAGCTTCCCATCCCTTCCTGCTATCTCCTCCCCCTGAAAAAAGACAGGCTCTGTCCTAAAGACATACCAGTGCTCCTTCCACAATGCTCTATTTAAAGAAGACATTTTTAAATGGCTTGGGGACGAGAAGAGTTTGAAGTTTGTCAGCCTCTGCCAGGAATGTATAAAAACATTCAGTGCACAAAGCAAACCTTTTCCCCCCCGTGATAAAGAAAACAGCCCAGGCTCCGTTCCCTGTGCTCACTTATTCATCATTGCCAGGTGACGCTGCCAAGCATTTCCAACAAACCCAAGCGGGCCCTTTTCCACCCAAGATTGAGGTGCTGGTAGCAAACACATTTTTAAAGCTGATCAGTGAGAACTGTGGGATCACCACTGAGTAAATGCTACGATAACCTCACGACGTCATTTTCCAGGAAGCTCAGAGACGATTCAAGATTTCCTGTATGTGTGACTGTCAAGCTTACGCATCTCACTCCATCTTCAGTTTGCCCTTTTAAAAGATAAAATAGATCAGGCAACTCCCAGTCTCACCTACTAGCTTTTCAGCACAGCTTTCAGTTTCCTTTTTCCCCACTAATATTCTCTGAAGAGGGTTTAACCCCTAAAGCACCAAAGCAGGCTGTCAGCCTGAGCATGGGGCTTTCATTCCACCAAGGAGAGGGCGCAAATAAGCACTGCTAGACTCTTGGCTTTATAAAGTTTTATTTTATCCCCTTCTCCTCTGGTGTGCCAATGGGAATTGTAAAGAATGTTTTCCTCCAGTTCCCATAAATCACTTCATTCATGCCAAGTGAAGCAAGGAGGTGATATCTTTTTAGACCAACTGATAGAGTTGGTAAAACCCAGACATGCTTGGGGGCTTGCAGGTCTTTCTCTGGCTCTTCATAAAGGAATTTCATAGTTTCTGACCACCGAAGCTTAAGACAAGGTTGTCTGCTTGCTCTTTATAGTTCCAGCCATCTCTTCCCTCCTTCAACCAACCTGTTTCATGCCTGCATTAAAGGGATCAGTGTTGTATATCTTAAGATAGAGAATAACTTTTAAAAAAATTTAAAAGAATGCTGTACGATACCAGCATTTGATCTGAATCAGTTCTGTTCATCTCAAAAACTTTGCTCCTAGCCTTTCCAGCCAAACCTCCTGCTGGGAAAACAAAAATGTCAAACTTGAAAGATCAGCTTGACCAAAGATCAGTACAAAATGAGACAAACCCGCACCATCCCAGATGTCAAAAGAGAGTTGCCCAACCAAGTCAAAGAGCTGTGGCAAGGGCAGCCAGACACCACCAACCCACCCAAATGCAGCACTGCACAGGCAGAGGTAAAGGGTAATGTTCATGAAAGGTCCTTCATGCATCTACTTTGGCTGAGCAGCAGCCAGATGTATTTCTGCTGCATTTTCACCTGTTTGCTAAACGTAATTTTGAGGCCGGGTCTTAAGAGTTGAGACTGGACATCACTTTGTTGTTGTTATTGTAATAAAGGGTGGTGCAAGATTTTGGTCTGCAAGTGAGTTTCAGTGTTTCTTAAGTATGTGGAACCAGAAAGCTGAAGAAAGAAAATGGAAAACCTGCATCTTTCTGGGAACTGGGGCGGGGGAAGTTACTTGGAGACCTTCCCCAATATTATCTACCAGTTGGCTCCAGCTCTGGAAGACCCAGAACCAAAAGCTAAACCATTGCTGCTGAGAAAGATTCTACTTGCTTTTTTTTTGCCCATTTAGGGCGATTGCATGCGCCTCAGCGCCAGAGAAACCCTAGCATTGTTTGGGAGTTGTCTTTTCTTAATTGAAAAAAAAAAGTAGTGTATTTTTTTTTCTCATTTGCGTGTCATTTAGCTTCCTTTTATTGGCTCTGCATGCTCTTCAGACAGAGCTGGAAAGAAATGCAGTTGGGGCTCAGTAGAAGAGATAATCAGCCTGGAGCGGGTGGCTCTCTGGAGTCAACCCTCATCGATTAAACACAGAGGAGCTTGTGCAATGCCTGTGTCTCTGAGCCCACGAATCCTTTGCTCTCCAGAGGACAGAGGTATGTGTAGATTGTGAGAGGAGCTCTGTGGTGTTTATTGATTGTGCTTCGGACACTTTGACACCACTGGACTATTTCTCAAGTCTTTAACAATCGGCACTTCGGCATAGAAAAGCAGCAGATGCGTAAGAACTGAGAGGAAAAGTGATTTTGCTCACCCAACACTAAAAATAACCTTTATTTCCCAAAGACTTGTAACAATTAAGTTCAAAATACCACTCAAGACTGAGGGCTCATCTTGGAAATCAGTTCTGCAATCTGCTGGGCCTTCCCTGCTGGAGACAGACAGGAGGGGAAAAAAAGGAGGAACTGAACCCCAAGAGGAACAGCGGAAAAGGGTTTTCAAGAAGTCACATTTCCACTCACAGATTTACGCCACTCCCTCAGTTAGTCTAGAGGATGCACAGCTTTATTAGAGCTGAGGTTACCTTTAGAACAAACACCACATTGCTCAAAAAGGTAAAAGCATCAAATCCCTGAGTCCACAGGCAACCATTCCCCTCCAGGCAGCCAAACACCGAAACACAGGTGTGAACCACAGGGGCTTGGGCAAGAAGAGAAGTTTAAAGCAGGACCAGTTCCCTTCTGAAATCTCAGGTAATTAAAACCACAGGGGGGTAAAAAAGGAGAGAGAAAGAAAATGGCAACTTGGGGGAATTAAAATGCTACTTCACACGTGTGCATGAAAAAGAAAAACAACAAAACCCCACAACACAAAAGTTCCCCATAGGAGCCCCCCAAAGTTCAATGAGAGCACTGAATTTGCACACTTCATTCTCCTAAGTTCCACAAACCTCAGATGGAAGTGACTCTCACCAGGTTTTCTCGGAGAACCTATCCAGTGAATTATGGAAGTGTTCTGTGTCACTTCTGGCACACGAAATACAATTTTCCTCTCCTCCATCCTTCACTCCTCATCCTTGAGGGTTCCATTGGTTGTGTCCCGGCCCAAGGGCAGTCAATGGGTGTTTTGTTACTGACTTCAGCAGAACCAGGGTTTGGCACAGATAGCTGCAGGACCAAAATAAAAAGGCCTTTTATGCCAACTGGGTTCAACTGGCAAGCAAGGGCCAGATCCTCTGAGCTAACAGAGGGCAGGTTGAGCTGCTGAGAGCTATTTCAGTGCTGCTGGACCCAGCCTGAGGGACCACCTGAGCTTGTAACCAAGTCTCCACAACTTCAAAGTATCTGTCCCCTAGAGCTAGGGAGACAAACCAATAAACCTCTCTCTCCCTGTCTCTGTTTCCACAGCAAGGGAGAGAGATGGACACATCTGTAGAAGACCCCTTGGGGTAGGACCACGGGCTCACCCACTACAGAACCATGCTCCTTGGCCTGCAGGATCCTGGCAAAGCACAGCAAACCTGCCCCAGCAGGTGGAAGTGCAGACATCTGGGAGCACTGGCACCCTCCTTCCATTCAAAGTTACAAAGGAAAAGCAGAGGGGAAGGCCAGCACAAACCCGGCAGCTTCTCCCAGCCTCGCTCAAAACAAGGGGGAAAGCTGAACAGCCCAGGTGTCCGGGTTTAACTCCAGGGCTGCAGCAAACAAGCACCGTGGACTTTCAGAGGCAACAGCCAGGGCTCGATGGAAATCACCCCTCCTTGGGGATTTCATCTGCTGACACCGGAGTGTTTGAAGGCTGGCACGGCAGCATCCCCGGGAGCTGGGACAGCCTGTTCCATGCAGAGCGGCACGGCCACGCTCCCCGTGCTGCAGCTGGCCTGCAGGGTGTGAACCGACCAGTCGGGACGGGAGGGGGGG
>VWYO01001728.1:323396-336715 GCA_013400275.1 Rhadina sibilatrix | reverse complement strand
AAAAAAAAAAAGGCAAAGCCGCAGTCTAAGGCAATCTCTGACTCTGCAGTGTGTTAAGCCTTGCAGGAAACATATGCTTCTATTAAATTGGAAACAGTTTCTAATGCTGTCAGTTTGCTAAATGTAACATGTTCCCCTGGAAGAAGTGGAGCAGTTTTAATGTTTTTGACTAACTGCACACATCCAAACAGAGTACGTCTGATAAAGCTGGAATGGGCTCCAATAAATATAGCTTAGAATAAATTACTGCCTCATTAAGTAATTGTTTGGAAAAAGGACAGCAGGTTTTCTAGATTATAGCAGCGTTATTAAGGGTGTTTATAATATTAGGAATTCTATCAGGGTAGCAGAAGTTAATGCAAGTTTAAATCAGGGGAGCACTTGTTAGCTTGTTAAAGCATTAAAGACTGCCCTGGCAGAACCAGAAGGTGGACAAGACTGCACAGGTTCTGAGCATGGAAAGCCAGCAAGGCACACTGCAAACCACTGTGAGGCTGAAGGCAAGAGAAAAAGCCCTGAGCAACTCCAACAACTCCTTTTCAGTGCAAAGCAAGAGGGAGGATATACCTGGGTAACACACCAGGGTTGAAAAATTTTTATTCAATGTTCACGTACAGGAAGGCTGTTGTCTTTACGGGGGGGAAAAAAACCAGAACAGGTTTGGATTGTCCAGCTGAACTAACTCCTGTCTCAAAGATCTCAAAGCCAAAATGCCAATCCTCACATGTTCTGCTTTAGATAGGACTTCCCATGTGCTTCCTTACAAAACAGTGCCCAAAAGATGCACACAAGCCCCCAGCCTGCCCTTTTTTGGTCTTGTCCTCAACTGGAAGCTTTAGGAATCACACTGTCTACGAGTGCCAACACTGTCACAGCCCTTCACAGGCCTGGTGTAGACATGGATCCACTGACCACCTGCTTTGAGCAGATCAGGGTGGAAGAGTCCCCCAGTTCCCACTACCAGGAGATGCTTTTTTTAGGGTTACCTACTGAGGGGAGAGAGATTTTCCAGAAGATGGCAAAGGTGCCCTCATCCCAGGTCACCTCTGTGCCAAATCTCCTTGACATCCTTTCCCAGGATGGCTGCACACACAGTCTACTCACAACAGTGCCCAAGCTACCACCAGGAACCTCCTCCCTCGGGTTCAGCTGGGCTCTGTGCTTCAAAGAGCCACCAAAAAGAGCTGGGCTGAGGCTATTTTGAAATTTGGGTCTCCGTGTGGCAGTGCTAAGGAAGCAGCCAGGCCTGCCAAGTGGGAATGGAGTTCTACCCTGCTGTGAACACACGGGCTCAGCACTCTGCTGAAGGAAGGACCAGGAGCTGCTTTACACACCTGGCCATCAGCAGCAGGAAATCAGAGCTGCAGTAAAGCAAACCAGGCACAGCAGCGGGCCAGATCCTCTGACTTTACTACGTGATTAGCTGATTATTCAGCAGACTCTGCTCCTTGTCACCCAAAAAAATACGCAAGGGCTTCTACACACAAGCCTCCCCGGGATCAGCCAAGAAGCTCCTCCTGCTCCACACCACTGCTTCTCCCCACAAGTGCAGCACTCTGGCCCTCCGTGCAGGGAAGCAGGAGGTGCCAGTCCCACAGGCAGGACCACGACACCTTGAATTCCCGTGTCAGCGGGCAAGGAGCCACGCTGGAGCCAGTGCACACAGCTCCATGCTGGCAGAACCAGAGCCATCTCCTCAAGAGGTGGAGCAGCAGCAATTAAGATGGCTGTGCACTGCTCCAGGGCCCAATTCAGCCAAGACTGCCTTCCATTCCTTCCCACTGCAAAGTGCTGTCTAAAAAGAGACGCCTCTCGCTCGCTCATAAACGAAATTCAAAAACAATCCGAAAGACCTGCACCAGCTACCAGAAAGTGACACAGGCTGTGAGAAAACACACACACACACAGACACACATTCCCTTTTCGGTGCTAAAATGACACGCCTGTAATGCCAAGATGCTACTGGTCAGGCTCTAAGGGAGAATGATGAAACAGCCAGCCCGGCTGTGCATCCCTCCCTCCCTCCCCTGCACCGGCGCACGGAACAATGGAATTACAGCAACCTTGCGTTGCATTGTACAAGGCAGCTCCGTTGGCACGCACGTGTCACGGGCTGCCTGGGATTTTTAGTCTGTGTAGGGACTGAGCACACCTCAGAGCCATCTCCACTGGACCTGTGCAGCTCCTGCAAAGGTTAATGAGAATTGTGCCTGCACCCACGAGAGACGAGACCCCTCCGTGTATAATAAGGGAGAGAGTTTTTCTTTTTTTTTTTTGTTGGGTTTTTTTTCTCACCTATGTATAATTACTTTGTTTGAATCCTATCGTAGTAGCATCTTTCCCCCAAAGGTACCTTGTTTTTCCCCCTTGTCACAGACCCTTAATAAACACATTGGGGGTGGGGGGGAGGAAAAAAAAACCCCACGCTACTGAAAGGACTGAATGGCTTGCCAAAAAGTAGGTTATTGCTCTGAAAACAGTGTTGAATAAATTATCACAGTCAAACTGAAAAGCAGCGAATGGCAGGAGAGAAGGAGATGAGAAAGGAAAAGAATAAAAAAAAGAAAAATAAGAAAAAAAAAAACCCTCTGAAGAAATACATACTGCAAATGCACCACACAACTCCCAGCAATGACAAGTCATTTTAGTTTCTGGCCTGCAGATTTTATTTGATAACCAGTTTCGCACCACTGAGAGTTAGGAGAAAAGAAAGGTGTCTCCCTGGCATTTTTGAAAGTAGCTTAAAGAGCACATGAGTTGTTTTCAACATTTTTGCTTTAATGAAATGAACACAACCCTGCAAACAAATACATTCTATGAAAAAGAACCCACTCACGCTGCAAGTTTCTCTTAAAGAGGTGAAAAAGTTGTTGGACATTTCTCCACCACCAGTGAAAACAAAACAAATTAAAAAAAAAAAAAAGAAAAGTAGTTAAAATTTGACATGAAAGTTTGCTCAGATGGTGTTAAAATGATGTTGGACAAGATGATAACTGCTGGCCTTTCAGCCCAGTGCACTAGAGCTCTTGCATTTTTTGAAATACAGCATATGTTTCCATGTCCTACAGAGGAGCCTTCTGAAAACTGATTAAAGGGAACTTTGGCCAACCTTGAACTATTCTCAACCTGTAATAGTGATGAGTTAGAGACAAAAGATATTCCATTTCTTGTGGCACCTGCTTGATTTCACAATAAAAAGTACTACACCAAAGCTATGTTCTTTAAAACAGCCACCATGGGATCCACGTCTCTTCTACGTGGAGTGATTCAAACATTTTCAAGTAAATAATTTAAACTTAGACGCCCTTTTAACAGCATATTTTGACAACACGTGCATTTTGAAGCATGTTTAGGACAAGTCAATTAACACAGAACAAAGAAACTTAACCACAAATGAAGATTTTGGAAATTGGGAGCGGAAAACAGAGAAGGAGAACAGCTCAGGAAACGAGATGTCCAAAACTTTATTTCATATTCAGTCAGGCACAACCCATTCACCTCACCCATGATAGTATTACACTGATTTCCCCCACAATTAAAAGAAAAGCCCTCATCCAAGAATACACATATCACGTGCATCCCCCTGCCAGCAAGGGGAAGCAGGGCAGCCACAGGAAGCTTGACACTGTGTGTCACACACACAAAATATTCTCTCTCTTGTATTCATTCACAAGCTATTTGTGGAACGCTTGAGCTAGGGGAGGAAAGTGGAAGGGTTGTTTAGAAGAGCCAGTATCTCCAAGCAGATGGAAAAGGAGGGGGTAAGGGGGAGCCAGGTCCCAGCAGGGTAACCCAAGCAGGGTGTTGGACCCCTGGGACAGGCAGCATGGAAGCACCCCCGGTCAAAATTCCCCTCAGGCTCCTAAAGCCTAAAGGCACTGCACCCACACGGGGCCAGGAGCAGGCAGGAGAGCCAGCCCACAGCAAATCAGGCTGTACCAAAAGTGCTGAAATAGAGTGGCTTGTCTCACACCAGGCCCACAGAGCGGTGAGAAAGCAAAATGTAACCACCGCTGTTGAAAAAAAAAAACAAACAAAAACACAACAAAAACACACTGTGGTTTGCACACAAACGCTAGGTTCCTATCTTGATGGAATGTATATTTGTAAAATATGCAAATGATATGCATGCACGTGGACGTGTACCTACTGAAGGCTTTTTTTTTTTTTCCAAGGGAGAAAGAGGGCCTGTAAAAACACATGAAAAGTAAAGTTTGCGGAGGCACCGGAAGATGATGATGATGATGATGATGTATTTCTGAATTAGGACTTAAAACTTCATTTTGCAGCTACCTGAAGTTAAGACAAAGCTGCCTTTAGGCATCTCAAACTAGTCAGACCTGCTACAGCAGTTGCACAGTCTGCTTCAAATATGCCCTCCACGCTCCTTTCAACCTCCACCCCAACATATATCCGCATAGTTTACCTCCAATCAAGGGTGGTTCTTGCTATAGAGCAGTTCACTCAACCTTATTGCCTGCCTGGCAAGACAGCAGGGTTTTTTAAGACTAATGTTACAGGCTGCTCTAAGAAACTGTATGAAAACAGCCAATAATTGTCACATTTCCATTAAAGAGGTGTGTATGTGGTGCAAAGTTTTGTGTGTGGTTTCTGGGATGGGGTGGAAAATCTGGGGATCAAGAAAACAGTTTTAGTTGTTACATCTGAGGAAGTATTAGGGCGAGTTTAGATCTTTCCATCAGTTCAGGGATCCTTGAAAAAGGGAACTTCTTTTTTCTGCTACTTCTATATACTGCCCGGTTTTCAAAATAACATCGAAAGAAAACAACCCACATTTGAACTCTTCTCTCTGTATTCTGCTATATTAAGAATTCAATTTTTATTCTAACTTCACTGGAAACAAACTGTCAGCTGAAATCCAACACACCTTACTAGTATGAAAGCAGAGTAAACAGGTTTTGGCTCCTAATAATTACACAGACTGAGACTCGTGTCATTCAATGCCACTTAAAACTTAATTTCAGAGTGATATTAAGGAGAAATTTCTCTTTAAAAATCACTGGTACTCAAAACACTGATCATGTTATACAGGTGGGAACTTGTGATGTTCTATGGCAACACTCTGATTTTCTGTCCCCAGCTGAGGAGGGTACCAAACCCTGCCCCTCATTTGAAGAACAGTCTGACTTCACCTAACACAGGGCTCTGAGCATGGTTTTCATTTCACTGCAGCAGCCTGAGCCCAGTGTCACTCTGATGTGGTGGTGGCTGCTGTCTCACCTGAGCTAGATGAGCCTCCACCCTCGAAGAAGGAACATGTGAAAACCAAAAACTTGCTCTCTGATGACTTGACAATTCATCGGCCCTTTCAAGCCTTCCCACTCCTAGTCACAGCTTCAAGGCCTTTCTGAAGGCCCATGAGACTGCTCCAACTCTCCCTTGGAAATGCCCCTTGAATCAGGTCTTCCCCACCCCGAAAATCCCCTTTGCACCAGAGGAATGTCCCAGGCAGCAGTTCACAGCTCCTCCTGGCCGCTTGGCAATGACACCCAGCATCTGACACGCTCACCAGGAGCCATCAGTGAGGCAAACACAGCCAAGAGACAGGGCAGGGACCTTGCTGTGACACACACACACAAGCCTGTTTCTCCCACTAAACCTCTGCTGTCCCCCCAGCCACAGGTTTTCTTTGGAAGCTCAGTTTGGGCTTCACTTCAGCACAGCCGTAGCATTTACGGGCCTTGCCTTCCCCACTCGTGTTGAACAGCCGAGCATTGTTATCTTATTTTTGTTATAGTGTTTGCATTGGTAATGCTGAACAAACCTGAAGCCTCCACTACAGCAAACACAAAAATTGACTCTGTTTATAAAAGAATAAAAGAACTAACGCATGTTGAGAGTCTCTCTCCATTTATAGAAAACAGGCACCTCTCTGTGGCAGCAGTTTCTCTGACTGATGAAAGTTTAGAAATCAAAAGAAGTGGCAGAAAACATGCAATTATATACCCCCGAAGAAAATGAGTGCTGTGCTCAGATTGGCAAATTTCATCCTCCACAAACCATTAATTAGCAAAAGATTCATCAAGACTAAAGATCTGCTCTTAGTGCCAACCTGCTTACACTGAAGCTGGACCTTGCTCTCTCCTTTGAAACACTCCTGATCTTTGGACTTGGTAACTGAAAGCTGCTATTTCTGGCACTGATTCGTGTGCATGTTAAGGAACCACTGCAACTGGAGCTGTCTCCTTGTGAGGCAGTTATACTACAGAGCTGAGTTAAAAGAAGGTGTCTCTCTTGCTACCTGGCCCTTCTGAGAAGTAGATCACCAGAAGACTACTCGCACTTTCAAAGCACTGCATTCTCCTTGTTTGACAGGTTACACTTTAAGATGTTACATAAAAGCAAAAATAGTCACAAATACTTTGGATCACCTGTCTAACGTTAGCACCGCCAGAGATGAACTGTGCCAGGAGTGCTTTACATCAGTGTGAAAAAAAGTCAGAGTTCCTAAAAAAAAAAAAAAAAAATTGTTTTCCCGATGAAATATTTATTGAAAAAATAAAAGCAGCTTGTGCGAATGATGGCGAAATCCTTCAAACTAGATATGGCATAAAATCGGCCGTACTTCGTGGAAGCTAAAAAAACCCCAAATTTTGAATATGAAGCTTGAGTGTTTCCTCGCTATTAGGACATTATCTTGAAGTCCTTGATGCCTCTCAGGCAGACAATTTGAGCACTTGGCATATTTATGTTATTATTTCCCCGGTGAAACTCTTTATTTCATCTTTCCCATTAAAAAGAGCAGGTGTATAAAGGAAAACAATTACAACTCTTAATAAATCAGCACCTCCAGATGTATTTAACGCTCTTTACGACTGGTTCATCTACAGACAAAACCTGAAGGACCTATGGCTATCAAGTTTCTTTTTGTTTGCGTTCAATCAGCTTCAGAGAAAGAGAAATCAGCTTGTCACGAAAAAATCAAAGCGATGCTTTAATATGCACAAAGTCGAGCTTCGTTCCTTAGCAGCCCAATCCAGTTCCTGCAGAAAAGGAGTGGGTGGCTGCTGCTACCAACTTAAATGGAAGCAAGATCAGTCACGAGAGGAGGGGTAGCTAGAGCTGTTCCACTGGATGCTGCAATACTTGCCTGAATAATGGAAGTATTCCGAAGGACACGCTCTCCGATACCTGTCCAGCACCACAAACTCCTAATCCTCCTCCTATCTCTCCCACCACCACTGGTTCATTATGCTCAATCAGAGCCCAAAGATACCATCCTATTACGTAAAAAATGCGTGCGCTTTAACTTCAGCCAGAAAGGGCTGGTTTCAGCTGATTTGCCCTGCTAAATCAGTTGGCGAATTCCTATAGCCATCTCTAAAGAAAACACAATTCGTTTTTATAGTTTGCTTTACCATGTGAAAGCTTCCTGCGCCCTGAGATGCAAACTGAGGCGCCTCTGTCAATTTTGTACCCTGTGAGAAGTCCGTAAGACACGGGAACCTTCACTCGTGCAGATGCATGCCTAAAATTAGCAGAATTAAGAGAGGTAGAAAGCGTTGCTTGAACTCCCAGACGTAGCAAGCCTTCACTCATTTGAGAGACACAAACACAAAAAAAAACTGGTGCTCAAGGCAGCCAAGCCCTCTCCCACTGTTGTTTGAGCAATAGTGCATTCTAGAGTGGCCAAATCCAGCACCCACTGACGGCAGCCAGAGTCACCCTGATGACTGCACCAGGCAGCAGATGAAAAAGCCTGGATTTCCCTGCTCCCGAGAGCCTTGGATCTGTCTGAGCACACGCTGCCACACGCAACAGCTCTGCCGTGCTGCACTGAAGTTCGGGTAAAGAGGCTGACAGCCCCCCCTGGATGGAGATAAAATTCTCTTTATTTTACACCAGCAGCTGTAAATCAGCCACCAAGGGGCCCACTGGACAGCACACAAGCCCCTCCATAGATTTCCAACCGAAGTGGCCCTGGGTTTCCCAGCTGTGTTTCACAAAACGCAAGGAATGACAGCAGGTAACTGTACTCCTATTTTCATGCTTAGGAAGAACTTATTTTTCCAGATCTTGATGTGACTAAAGCAGCCAACGCTCTAAATCAAAGTGGCACCGCAAAAGCTTTTTTTTTTTCTTTTTTTTCCCCCAAGCGTTCATCCACCCCGAAGAAAATCCTAATAAATATACATTTTTTGCCGTCGCTTCCAAAAGATGAGCCACCTTACTCACAAAATCCACCCCCCCACCCGCAAAGACGCCTGTCTCTCCCTGCTGGCGGTGCTCCCAAGGAAGACCCATGCGCGCTATTGCTGAGGGAAAAGACGGGCTAATCCCCTGCCCTAACACCAACCCCTGAAAAGGGCCAGGCAGCGGGGCCAGCCGGGTCCTGCCCAGCCATATGTCAGCTTTGCTACAGCCGAGTGAAAGTCTCCCCCGGGCCCTTTTAGCTCTCCCGGCATGACGGCACGCACTTTTCGGGGTTCCCTGAAGCCCCAGCTCTTGCTGGGAGAAGGGAGCCAGGCTGCAGCCCCCGGCTCCAGAGGCTCCCCGGCGCACACGCGAACTTACCCGGGGTGGCGCGGCTCTCCTGGCGTCGGAGGGAGCCCGGCTCCGGAGAGCACAACCGGCCGCGCTACCGGGGCCGCCACAGCCACCTCGACAAAAAAGTATATCCCAGCTACCCGCACCTGCTTCGGCTCGGGATCCCCCCGCATCGGCGGGGGAGGGGGCGGATTTTAAGGTCAACTCCGCCGCTCTCCCTCCTCTGCTCATCTCAGCACGAACCAACCCCCCCTCCCTCTCTCTCCTCGCCCCGGAGGAGAGGGGGAGGATCCCCGCCTCGGGCTCCTCTGCCCGGGCACCAATTTAAAGGTAGAGATAAAACAAGCCCCGATGACTCGCAAAGCCAGAGGGGGTGGGGGACTGCCGCCGCCTCCTGTCCCCACCCCCCGATGCCCCTCAGCCCCCCNTCCTCCTCCCCCGCTCCGGCTCCCCGCGCTGCCCACGCGTGCCCCGGCCCCGGGCGGGCGGCGCGGCCCCCGCAGCCGCCGCGGCTTCCCCGGGCAGCGCCGGGCCGGCACAGAGACCGGTGCCAGAGCGCCCCGACCGCAAATATGACAAGTATCCCTGCTATCCTGTAGCGGGGACCCGGCCGGGGCACGGGGCTCTGGGAGCCCTGCTCCCCGCGCGGGGCTGGCCCCGGATTGTCCGGGTACAACCCGAAATTCTTCCCCGCACCTCCGGTCAGCCCCCGGCCCCGCCAAGCAGAGCGGGGGGCGAGAAGGGGATGTGGAGAAAGCTCTGCCGGCTGCCCCCCGCCCCGGGACCTCACCTGGGAGCCGAGGGAGGCGGCGGCCCCCGTCCGTGGAATCCTCGCTGCTAATTTGGGCTGTGCAGGTACCACCGAAGCACAAAAATGAGGCCGAACGGAGATGTTCCAGCGCGCCAAGACTTGGGGGAAGGAGGGGAGCGCTCGGCACCAGGCGCTATCTGGAAAGAAGATGATTCTTTTAAGTCACCTCAATGATTGTGTTTGGGAGGGGGCTGTAATCCCAGCCGGCGCTGTTAAAGGCGATTCAAACACCTTAGAGTTTTGGCTGTAGCCCCAGCAGGCATCTCGGAATCGTTCCGGCCTTTCATGTTCCACTAAACCGGTTGTACTTCGGGACAATAAAGCTTTAAGACCTAATATAAAGGCGATTATTAGTCATTAATACCACGGCTCGTTTAGGTATTACGCTCAAAACGCTCTGTAATGATTTGTGATCAATCAAGATGATGGTCTTGCTAGAAACTAAGTTCCATTTTCAGTTAGAAAGAGAAAAGAAGGATACTTTTAGAAGAAACGTTTCCTTATCCTGGAAACTGTATCTGACAAAAATCCACAGAGGAAAAAAGACACCAAACAATTAAAATAGCGAATCTGCCAAAATAAAAGGAGACTAAGTGCTGCTTTTATGGATTCTTAAAATTAAAATTGAAAAGGTCCCATCTAATTGATGTTTAAACACCAGGATTGGCGCTCTGCTGAACTCCCTAAAAAGGAAGGACAGGGCATCAGACCTAAAAACTCGTTTATTTTGCCGGTTTGGAGGCCTCAGCACACCTTTCCCTTTTCCATCCGTGCTATCAACCATTCCTTTGAGGTGATCCAAACCCTCTCATCCCGTACCTGCGGCCCAGAGTTAGCCCTAAACCAATCTGCAAAGCAATTCACCAACCTTTTACTAGATTTTGACGAGTGATTTGCGAATTGCCCAGGAGCTGGCAAACATTAAAACCAGAATCTCCCTGGCTGGATACTTTCCAGCAGCAAGGCACTGAAATTTGGTCCTTCTGCCTGGGGAAACAAGTCTCTCCCTGAAATTAGCCCGCCTCGCAATAAAAAAATCACTAAACAAAAAGGGAAAGCTTCGTTTTCTTTAGGGCCTGAGCGATACCTGTTCAGTGCCTGCTCAAAAGCCACACAGAATATCTGCAATACTTGCACATTGTTGGCTGGGTTGTTTGGGGTTTTGGGTTTTTTGGCGTTTTTTTGTTGAGTTTTGGGGTGTTTTTTGGGGTTTTTTTTTTTTTTTTTGGTTGTTGTTGTTATGGCTTTTTTGGGTTTTTTTTGGTTTGATTTTTTGGGTGAGTTTTTTCNGGTTTTTGGTTTTTGTTTTTTTTGCACGCCAGATTCACTGCCTTTCAGGGCCCCATCCCGCCCTCCTTTACAGCAGATTTGTAACGCAGCGGGATCTGGCCTTGCGCAATCACTCGCGCCGTGGATGCGCCCGGCCGAGCAGCGCCAGCCTTCCGGAGCTCAAAGTCCGCGGCAGCTTTACAGTCCCCGTGCCTGGGTGTGTGCACGCTATCACCGGCACCACAGGCAGCACCACAAACATTTGCTAAATAAGCAGCCCGATATGCGCAGCCCTGATCTTGCCATGTTTAACCCTCGGCAGGGAAAAAGCCCGAGCGTTTTAAAGGCTCCAATTTGACACCAGCGTAAGAAAAAGCTCGCCGCCCCTTCTGTTTCCTACTGTAACTCTCCCGAGTCTTTCTTGGCAGGAGTTGATAGTCACGCTGTAACTCGGGTTGTGCCTCTGCACGCAGCTGGTACAACCTGCATCCACACTCAGAAGCACTCCCAGCTGAGCATAGGTCACGATAGGAATCGATATGAATAGAGCTCCTTCCTGTGCTTCGTGCACAGCACAGGCTCCGGCGTGGCGGGGCCAGGTTGGGCTCCACCAGGAGAATAAACCCTCGCTGCTGGCTGCTCCTCACATGGCCTCGCACCTGATGGAGAGAGACCTTTCTGGCCAAGAAACTCCTCCCTGCAGCTCTGGAGCGGCCTGACCAGAAGGTGCCTGCAAGGCCCAAATGCAGTTTGCTTGAAGATGTCAGTGAGCAGGGAGAAGCAGCCTGCGACAGAGCCACCAAATGCTGGGCTAGGGAAGTGTCTGTTGGCAGGAGGGGGGGAAAAGTCTGAGTATCTGCGAGGAGGAGCCACCCAAAATGCATCCCATCTCAGAAGCATCCCAGGGAGCAGGAGCACAGGTTTTTAGTTGTGCAGTCGTAGCCTCGGCACGGGCCTTTGAGCTGCTCACATGTGAAGATGACACAGGAAAAGAGAAGGAGCTGAGCTGTGTCTTTCTGCAGCAGTGCCAACCTGATGTGGGCTGCAGGCACAGCCTGAGTGCAGCCCCGTCTTTGAGCAAGGATGGTCAAAGCCTGTCTGAGGTCAGGCCTCATGAAAATCATTCAAAAACCACCCCCTGCATTGAAGATAGAGAAATGAACAAGGCAATAAACGAACAAACAGAAATCAAAGATTGGGGAGAGGGGAAACAGACACTGGACTTCATGAATCAATTCATTAGAAACGCCACAGACCGTCAGGTAATCTGCCCATCAACACGTGTGCTAATTAGGAAAGAGTGCCGAAGTTTGGTGCGCTGGAATGTTGGCATCCCTTGCATTTTTAAAAATAGTGAACTGCTGCCTATGCTTCTAATTGCATCCTTGGCCTTTTCCTCTCTGATTGCAGTGCGTACGAATACGATGAGATTTCATCGGGTAATTGTTCGACACAACTTCATTTTCTGCCTGGATGTCTTCGCTTGGGTGCATGCAGGAGCTGGCAGGCAAACACCCAACACTGCTCCCCCCTCCTCAGAGCAGACAACTTTATGCAAATAAAGACCCCCTCAGCACTGGTAACTTGGGAAAAGCTAAACAAAGGGCCTGCCTCCAGCCAGAGCTGCTCGTTCCACTCGAGCAGCGCTTCCCACCGAGCAGCAAGGCTCTCTCCTGGGTAAGGAGAGAGCACACTGCAAGCAAAGGCACCATTAAACGCTGCTCACACCTCGTGCCATCCCTGCTCAGGCTCAGCACTGATGTCCCAGAGTAGGGCCCTTCTCGTGTGAGGCTCAGCCACAAATAAAAACAAGTTCCTCAGTTAAAAAAAGCACCTGTACACGAGCATGAAGAGAGCTGCACCTGGGAGCTGGGCTGCTTTCCTTGGGATTTCAATGGCTTTTTCTTCTTTTTTTTACTGGTTTTTGCTGCAACTCTTCCACTCCAAGGAGGCTGTCCCACGTGTCCAAGGCATAGGAGTCAGTAAAAACCAAAGGAAGGAATGCTCCTCCCATTCTCACTCCAGTTTTAGCTCTTTCCCCCTCCCTTCATTTTCTGCTTTAGTTCATATTTTTCTCCTTTTATGTTTTTGTGGCAGTAGGAGAAACACTGTTCCCTAGAATGCATAATATGCTTAATTATCATTCTCGGTTAGTTCTCCAGGAAAAAAAAAAAAAAACCTACAGGAGAAATCAGTTTAATTAATGAGTATGACCAAATGCAGCCTTAGTTGTAATGCAGTATCATATATTATATGTCCAGTTGGGCAGTTGATCTTCTTTGGGTAAAATGAACAGCAATGCAAAAAAAAAAACGAGGGAGCTCATGAATCAATATTCTGAGAGCAACTAACCCCTTTTGTATAGTTATTCCAAGCTTCCTACAGATTTTGAGGACAATGTTGGTTCCTAAATACTGCTTTTGGCTTTGGCAATGCAGGATCAGGCCTGTTCAGTCTAGTAATAGGAAGCTACTGCTTGGCAGTACCAAGGGTTGTGCCACATGGCAAATTTGTTAAGTAATTAAGGAAAAAAAAAAACCCCAACCCTTAACTCCAGGATACCTCTCAAATAGCCATACCAAATAAAAATCCCCAGTGCGTGTGAATGACAGGGGTAGCAAGGTTTCACCTACTCTGGTAATTTAGATGCTTTTCAGAAGGGCTACTCTTCACATACTAAATTATTAAGGAAATATTATGGAACAGGATTATCAGGAAAGAAAAAAAAAAA
>VWYO01001728.1:301454-318718 GCA_013400275.1 Rhadina sibilatrix | reverse complement strand
TTTTTTTTTTTTTTTTGGCAGGGTGAGGTGCACTGTTGTGTTCTCAGCTGCAGCTTACATCCTTCACAACGTTCAAAAACCACTGCATGTTCAGAAAGTACAAAGCACCAGGTCTGTGGGAGGGGGATAGAGGAGAAACCACACATCTCTAGCCACTTATTATAAAAACTCAGGCTAATGTTCAGAATCATCAGCTTTTAAATTACACAACACATCACACAAAACAGGCCAATGACTGAGCACAGGCACCAAGCACAACGTTCAAAAGTGCACAACCAAAATCCCTCAAAGAATACACTGGTGGATTCCATCTGGCCTTGAAAAAGTAAGGTTTTAGTGTGCCAAGGGGGGAATTTTAAGATGGCTGCTGCTTGTTGGCTGCTATGGATAGGTCTCTGCAGGAGGTGGGAGAGCTTCTTTAGGAACATTGCTATCACAAGTGGCAAGTATCTTCTGGAACACAAACACAGATATAGCAGATTTCAGTGGCCAGCTGATTCCAGCATCTCTCCATCAAATCACCTGATGTGGCTCTGTCACACTGCAACTGAACTGCAAAACCAATTTCCATTCTAGAAATAGAATGTTTGAATTATAGAGCTGCAAGAACCCGGGTTACAGTTCCAGGCTGGATTTTTGTCTCTGGAATACGTGAACTGGCTCAGTGTGCACATGCAACCATCACAAGTTTACACAAAGAACAAATCACATTTGCTTCCTCACCCACAATGAACACAGAGGCTGAAGCAACTCCACATTCAGATCTAGCCCCAAATGGGTGGTTGTATTTTGAAGTCCTCAACAGTGGGTTCAAACCTGAGCTTGCAATCACAGCCTTTTCTTGTTTAGAAAACAGATGTCACTGCTGACAAATCCAGACTCCTTCTGAACCTTCAGAAAGGAATAAAAATTGACGAGGTAAGGTATCCTAGAGCAGCTGTCCCACTGTTTCCCAGCTTTTACCCATGAGGTTACATACTACAGTGATTTCAGAGGGACCAGCACACTTTAAAAGATGTAGTCTCTCTGTCTTTTTCTCCCTCTCGCTGAATGATATTTCTGCCCACATGCACTGACACATACCGTGTCTAACAAGGCTGTGATTCATTTTCAGTTCTAGTCATGCTCACAAGTGATGCAGTGCACTAGCTGTGCCTTCAGGATCTGCGTAATTTAGCTTCATTTTCTCTGCCCCCACCCTGCATTAAGTGAAGTTCCAACAAAGCCAAGTCATCACCCACCAACTCCCCCTCCCACCTGCTTGGGGGATGTGTACAGCAGGAATCTGAAGAATAATAATAATAAAATTAAATTAGTTTTTTTAGAAAGAGAGAGGAGGGGGATGAGAGCTTGAGAAATATCATGAATTGTTAGAAAGCTTTCTAACAGTGAATAATGTGAGTGAATAATGATAATGGGATGTATACTACCAGATCACTGAAGCAGCTGTGTCAGTCCTGAATCATCTCCCCATACACGTTAAAAGCAGCACTGTGCCTTGCATCGTGAATATCCCGCAAGTTCACGCTAAGGAGTGATTGACATTAAACCTGAACCCTGCCTGATTCACAGAGGCAAACACCTCCTCAGCCTCTCCCAGGGTCCCAGTGGTGACCACTCATTGGTGTCCTGCCCCTTGCAGTCACTCTGACCGGGCGCAAACGCCAGCGGGAGCCGTCAGCACGTCCCAAGTGCAAACCTCCCGCGCTCCGTGGCCACCATCCATCACGAATTACACGCGGTGGTTTTTGAGATACAAATTACAAGCTGCTTCCTGAGCTAAACTCCGTGTATTTGAGGCATGAGGCCAAGCTTGAGCAAAGTGAAAGACAGGCTTTTTATTTGATAAATCTCATTATCTCGCTGGCATTCAAAATTCAGCTCAGACACAGAAATGCATCGCAAAGTAGTTCTCTAGTTCCTTGGAAGAGCCAGGATGCTTTAACATGTAAGTTGAAAGGTGTTTACACACTCACCACACTAACATTTCTAGCTCTCCTCCACCCTCAACCTGGAACTGTGTTTTGATGGAACAGAAAACTTGACTTTCCAAAGAAAAACAAGTAAATGACATTTCTTCAGCAAAGATCCCTAGAGAAGAGCGAGTCACTCAAGACTCCTTCAAGCAGATCTTAGTGATCTGCGTGATTGCCTTAAATCTCTAACCAATGACACAGCATAAAAGGAATTAGCACCAAAAGCTAGAAGGTACTTCAACATTAGAGGTGTCATACTGAGAGGGTCACTGTCACCACAGAGTTACAGTGAACTAAATGAACAAATATATCACCTTGCTTGCTTTACATGAAAAATCTGTAAAAATGGTGGGAGTTTTGCATAAGTCAGGCATAGCCTCCCAAGCTAAGCAGCCTCTCCTGTTGCTGACCCCCACTCATGACCAACATGAGCATGCCAGAGTAGGGATTAAATTCCCTACTTGCTGCTGTAGAGGTCCATCTCCTTCCCTTCCTCACTCCCCAAGTGCTGACTCAGTTTGACCGTGCACCAGCCCACTTGCTGGCACGTCCCCGCTTCAGGTCCTGTAAAGAAAGAATTTAAGATGACACCAGAATTTTGGGCTACCCAAGGCTTGTCCAAGCCTAATGGAAGTGGAGTTTGTCTCTCTGCCTTGCCATCAACATCCTGTCTTCTTCCAGGACAAGCCCGGGGTGATCAGGAGCTGAAGAAATACATTTCCTTGTGGTCATTTGTTCCCTCTCCATTCTTCTCAGAAGCTCACAGCTATATCAAAGGAACGAAGGAGGGACCACAGCCAGGGAAGGGCTGATCTACATTTCTGATGTGTAACATACATGACTGTGAAGGGACCAGATCACCCCATGAATGAGGCTGGTGTCATGAAGGGCTCTGGGAGCTCTGAAACACTTGAGGGAGGATAATTCCCAGGGCTGGATACATGTGGGGAATAACGGGTCAGGCAAGCAAGGAAAGCAGCGGACTGTCATTGCAGCAGATGGACTACTGCCTCATTTTGCAAATTGAAGAAATGAAGCACAGGGAAACTACGGGCTGGCTTATTGTGGAAATGAAAGTCAAGGCCGTGTGTTTTGATTTCCTGAGCTCTCCACACAAGTCCAGCCTTCCTCATCCACGAAGTCATGCTGTAAACATCCTCAGGGCAGGGCCTACACCTCTCATTTGCTTTATGTCTGTGGCTTCCAATCTTCCACAGTTTGCAGATCCCTTCACACTTCCCAATAGGGCTGTGCATTTAAACCTGCTGACAACAGGCTTGCTTTCCCTGGCTTTCCTGCACATCTTGCACGTAGCTCGTGGATCCTCGTGAGTCTGTTCTCTGTGGCCCTCTGCAGATTCCTCTGTGCCCCTCTCTTCCTATCAATCCCTACAAACCCATAAGAGCCAGCAGCAGGCATTTTCAAAGTGGCTCTAACTCTGTCTAGCTGCCCTAATTCGAGACAAAAGCACAGAGCTTCCCTGTCATTTCAGCATTTCCCATCTCAAGGTATGGGAGCTGTTGATCTCCCACATGAAAATGCATTATGCTGTCAGCCCAGCCTAAGGGCTGTTATTTAATTTACTTGAGGAGGTAAGTGAAAGCCCCTTCATGCAAATGCTTACAATGTGATCTGGAAAACAGCAGGCGTAATTAGATAAAATGGCAGCAAAGCCCACCAGGGAAATAATGTTAATTCATGAGGATTTTCCTCTCCACCTCCCTCTCAGCAAGGTTTGAAGCCAAGGAGGGGAGGAAAAAAAAAAAATAAAAGAAAAAAACCAGAATGCACCTCGATAATCTATCAAGTAGAAAAACAGGACAGCAACCAGTGGGGTCATCTAGAAGATGCCTCTGCACGACACCCCTTAGCAGGCCTGGCAGCTCATGCTCCCAAGTGATGCAGCACTGAAAGCAGAAATTGCTCTGTCACTGTCATAAGTTAATCTGAGTAGAGACATAACGAGCCCTCGCCCCTAAATTTCACATCATCTCCTGACCAAGGCCTAGCCAGGCCACGGAGATTTGTCACATGGGAACATCACTGCAGCCCCCTGCCCTTGCTAACAATAACAACACCAGAACTCTTCTGCAAGTCTCGAAAGGAGATCTGTCATTTCCAACCCACTCGTGAATTCCTTCCCTCAAAAAGATCCAGAAAAGGGTTCTGACCAAACTGTCACAGCATTGGTGGTAAAGGGGATCACGAGGACACCCTGATATGCCAGCAAATGTGACACTGATCCAACGGAGAGAAGCTCTCCCAGTGACCTCAGGAAACCACAGCTCTGTGTTTCTGGTGCTGCTGCCTTCTCCCTCCCACCTAGAAGCCAGCCAGGAAAGCCACCTCCTGGATCGCTGACCTGCCACTACCAAAATGGATTCCAATTAGCCAACTCACTCACAGCTATTAGGAAAGAGACATTTTTTGTTGTTGAGTAATTACTCCTCATGAAATGGCTTACATCCCTAGTTGATTAGGTCACAACACACTGTGAACAAATTGATGTAACAGAGATATCTTTAACCTGATAAATTAAGGCATACTTTCTCAATATAGAAAGCTTAATTGAAGCCATGCATGGGGTATTTACCAAAGGCATCTAGAAACAGAATTGTAACATGCACAAACAAACAACGGTTGACATCCAAAGACAGCAGCCCATACACATCCAGCTCACATATTTATTGGAGGGGGGAAAAAAAAAAAGCTAGCTTGTCTGCTTACTGTAAGGATAGTAAATGACTCAAAGTGAACAGAGTAGATTTGACATCAGCAGTTAAATATGTAAAGGCGAAATTCAGGTGGCACGTGTGAAAGAAGAGAGATTTTGTTTGTTTGCTTCCCTATATACTTTCCCCTATCTATCAGAGGAGAAAACCCTTTTTTTTTTTTCCTAGCCAGGAATATACTTGCTGAAGCAATTAGAGACACATAAAATATACAGAAAGCCTAAATAACCACATAGTAAATGTGCCACAGCAAAGGTTCCCAAAATACAGCCCATGAAGCCCCCCAGAAGAATCTTGAAGTCACCCTGGGTTGTATTGCAAATAAGTTTGATGACATTTTCTCTCCCTTCACCAAGTCCTAATCTTTAGTGCTCCTCCACAAATAAAACTTCACTTGCCTGGAGAACAGGAGCTCCTCCAGCATTTCTATCAAGTCATCCATTGTAGCACACTGGTTTATTTAAAACCAAACCCAATTGCCCAAGCCCGTAAATACCGACTGCTTCCTGATTTTGGGACTTGCCCATCTATTAAAAAGGAAGCCGTTCACTTTACAGACCGTGGCCCTAATCTTTCAAACAGTTCTGCCCCGTGCTTAGCAGGAGCACGCGAGCACTTTGGTCCAATGTAAGCATTCGCTGCAGCGAGGCCAATGTTTCCTGTCGTAGTTAAAAGCACATTATACAGCGAGGATGGAAAAAATACCGCCCGCCACACAAAACCGACCCTTCTCTTCCCATTTCGGGACGAGGGGGGTCAGGAAAGCGCTCCCAGCCTAAACGCACGTGACAAGGGCCCAGGTAGAGTCGAGTGCCACGAACAGCTTTCACCCCGCGTTGGCTCCCTGAGTCGGGAAACCCAACTGGGTGTCATTTAATCTCCCAGATTAAAATCACTTAGCGAATATTGTATTGTTCCGGCGCTCTGGCTGTCGGCGCGGCGCTGGGGGCCTCGCCGGGCGCTCTGCTGCTCGCTAACTCACCGCTAATGAAAGCCCCGCGCAGGAGCAGCTGCCGGAATCTGTGTCAAACTGCATCTGGCACCCATCTATCTTCCAGCCATCTAAATTCACCTCTGAAATCATACAAAAGCAGCCGCAGAGCTCCCTGCAGCCACTCCACAACACACCAGGCTTTGTCTCATCAAGCCTGTTAAGCAATTTAAAGCAATTTTTTTTTTTTTTTTTTTTTTTTTTTTTTAAGATTTGCCTTGTGTTTTACAGCGGCAGCTTTCAGAAAAGCAGCGAAGAAGTTAAGAAAAAAATTGAAGGAGGGGAGGGAAAAGAGTGCCCCTTTTTCTTTTTTTCCTTTTTTTTTTTAAAAAAGGAAGAAAAAAAAAAAAAGCCTGTCAAGCTCTCAGTAGACTATCATTAAACCAGTTTTGGCTGAAACTGTATGTTTAGGGGTTTTCCAATGGAGACACTCTGGTGCCTGCAACACTCAGACAGGGAGGGGAGGCTTCTATACAATTGTTGAATTGTTGTCATGGCTATTAAATATGCTGTAGCACAAATACCCAACAGGGTTGAAGGTTTGTCATGTATTGGCTCTGGAGAGGTATCAAAAATACTGGCATTAACTAGCAGATAACTGAGTTATACAAACACTGAATAAAAGATTCAACCAAAAGTTTTAAAAGGTTTATTAACTTCACTCCAAACCCTTTCCCCCCGCCCCCCTTCACCTTCCAATTGGGGCTTAAAGTAGTCTGTAAATTAAAAACATTTTACATTTACTGCAGTGTTAGTTTGACTGAGTCTCCTCTAACGTTTGGGGTACAACTGTCTCTTCTCTCTTTGCATTTTCTGCAGGGGGTAGGAGTTTTGCTGCCCCGTCTCGTTAGGCTCATGAGTGGCAGTTTGAGAGAGCGGCACAGTAAAGCCATGACTTGCTGACTAAAACAGGTCAATGAAAAACAGGCTAGTGACTGAAATTGAAACTTCTCGTTTCTCCCAAGAAAAGGGTGTATTGTCAAGATAGAGTCTAGCATGCCTATTAAGCAACTTTCAGAGCAGCAGCGCTCAGCACAGCAGCACCTCAAGCTCTCCCAGCCAAGGCCTCGCCGGGACAGCGACGCCGTCCTCGCCACGCCAGAGCCCAGCCAGCTGCTGGGAAGGAGCCTTAAAGAACACGGCGTGCAGAGGGCAGGGGATGGGATGTGCTGGGCTCCCCTCCCAGGCTGAAGTTGTCCATCCAGCCAAACAGGTCATGATGCAGGTCTCGGTGACATCCAGCCACACGGCATGGAGGCCTCTAGGTGAGTGTGCCAGGCCTTCTGTAAGGGCAGCGGTGGGCGAGTTTGGGAGGCGTTTCCTAGACTGAAGGCTGCAAACTGCGGAAGGAGCAGGAGAAACAGGATCTGTCAACCCATCTAATTAAGGAGCATTTTCCCCACGCAGACTCATACACATCTCTCCAGGCTATAGGGCCCTCGTTTCTTGCCTCGGCCCAAAACAGACTGACTGTATCTTGCATTTCTATGACAATTTGTTCTCAGCACTTCTCAGGAAGAAGGGCAAGGTACATGTCCTATGAAAATGATCACAGGCTCGTAGATACCTCTGTCTCTGCTGCTAATTCCATTGTGCCCATCCGCTGTGCAGCTAACCTTTTACAGCAATTGAAATAATCTGGAAAAAAAAAAAGGAAGCGTGCTCCTTTCCTGTGAGCTTCCCAAAGTAACCACTGCGACAAGAAATCCTGGTAGCAAAGGCTACCAGTCCAACTGCTGGCATTGCTTGCTCCTCTACCCACTAACTAAAAAGGAGATTTGGACATGCCCTGCACAGGGCCACTTTACAGGGATGTCCAAAATGAAATCACCATTGCTAAGAGGCTGAGCGAGTATCCTGGGCAGTCCCCTCCAGCCTCCCAGTTGAGCTCAACAGCAGGACTGACAACAGCCCCAGGACTGCGGCCACCAGGAAAAAACCACAGAGATCGACAATTCATTTTTTACAGGCCAATGGGCTGACCTCTGGGCAGCAGTGGAACAAGTCAGCATAAAGGCGACAAAGCTCTGTATACCGTTATAAATCATCCAAGCCAAGCGGCAGAAAATCCCTGTGCTGATCATGTTAGCTTAGACCTCCTCTTCATTTCCTCCCTGTGCAAACAGCGTCCTCTCCCCCATCACCTCCCAAGGCCCAATCTGGAGGAATCACGAGGGGCGTTCTCACACCCTGAAGAAGCTGGCCCCGCTCGCCCGGCGCGCGCCGACGTCACGCCAAGCGGTGACGCAAGCCATGACTGCTGTCCAGGTGGTGGGGTGTGACCTACTTCTGGGCTACAGGGGTTTGGTTGGGGAGGAAGAGGAATGTGCCATGTCTAGTGATGGAGGTGGGAAGAGGAGAAATTTGTAGTAAGAAAGTCGGGAATTGGTCATATTCTACGTATCGGCACGGTGTTTTTAGAGGGAAGTAAGGGGCCAAAGCAAAAGCAGTGCCACAGCCTCAGGATCTTAACATCAATCTGGACTGGAAGGAAGAAGGAGAAAACACCCCCATGTAGGAAGCAGAGACCTTTGCTGCTTACAGAACTAACATGTCTCCAAAATCTGGTTTCCTTAATGGTATGTGGCATCAAAAAGGAGAAATACCTTAAAGACGCAAAAGCATTTCACTCCTCTCTCCCCTGCCTTCCAACAAGTACATTCATTCAAAAACAACCTGTCCAGCACCACTACCAGGTGTCTCAGGTTTTATGCATGAATAACCTGTCCTGTAACTGGCACAAATGCTCATTTACCAAGCCGAGTATTTCTTCAATCATTCAACTCTGACATGATAAATGCAACCAAACAAGCTCCGTAGCAACAGGGTAAATTTTCACAGCTAATTCTCCCTCTTGCAGGATTTTCTTTGGCATTGGGCTGAAGCATCGTTGGTTTGCTTGTCACTTGGTGATTTTGTCATATTTTAGAGCAGCTATGCTGACCCAAAAGGACACCAGCACCGTCCTACACAAATAAACAGTATTTCAAAATTTACAGCATTGCTCACAAGTTGCAGTCCAGAGGGCATCCCACCGAGGTTGTGAAGAAAAGGGAAGCAAATGCACTTGATTTGCACAATGCACAGCACTCCTTTAATTAAAGGAGACTCTCAGTTGGTCTGTACCTGCTTTCCTGAAATCTTTGGGGCTTTCCAACCCTCCCAACCCCTTCATCCACAGGGAATTCTCTGCAGATTCTGGTATACACAAGCCTGATAGAGCTGTGGTGGGTTTGTATCATGTGACATGTGCACACTGCCTATCCAGAAAACAAACAAAACGTCCCCAAAATACCCCACTCCCTCTATTGATAACAAAAAACTCCTCAGTTCCAATTTCCAGGAACTCCTAGAAGAGCAGGCAGGCCTTGGTGCCTACATTCTTTAAATACAATTTGAGGGGAATTATTGTTTCAATAATAAAGGGAAGCTTTTTTTTTTTTTCATTGGGAAAACCAGAAAACCAAATAGAGCTTCTTTATATCAGGTGCTGTGTTCACATAATGAGTTTTTCTGTGGTGCAATAGTTTTCAAAACAGGGCAGCCAAGAATTGCTTTTTCCTGTTATCTATAAATCAGGGTTGGAGAGCAAAGAAACAGTTCCAGAGTATGGTATGCAGCAGTCTGAGCAATCACTCCAGCAGTCATGCAGGTAAACAGCTACACAGCATCAATTAGCAACACACAAGAAAAGGGGCCATCTACAAACCAGAGTACAGGGAGGAAAAGTTTACAACTTTGCCAACTTATCTGTTTGAAGACAGGGGAAAGGGAGCTACCTCAAATTGTAGGGGTGACCATGGTCAGAGCATGGAGCAGTATCGACAGAGCAAGGGGGAAAGCCTCCTGAATGGAGAGGAAAATAACAGCTAGAATTTGGGCAGGGGGTTTGCAGGCAAATATGAGATAAAACAGTTATATAGATACACAGAGCTGCAAAAAAGAGCTGGCACAGAAAGAGCTCCATAGCAAGGAGGTGGAGAGGGAAAGGCAATGGCAAGAGAGGGATCTAGATCTGATTACAGCAGAAAACAGGTTGGGCACTTTTTTTTTATTTTTTTTTTTTTTTATTTTCCCACATTCATCTGGATAAAAATAATAAGGACTGAAGTGTGAGTCCAAGAGGTCAAGGATGGGAAAATTTCCCACACTAGAAGCAAAAGATGACCCAGTTTGGACAAGAGGTTTAAGCAGAAGAAAATCAAGAGGAGAGAAGGAAGCCTGGAAACTTGTGTAGAGAAGATAGCAGCAGGATTTAGCAACCAGAAGGAATAGGAAGGGGGATGGGTAAGGAGAGGGGAGTTAAAAACAACAGAGTTGCAGCTATGCTTCATGGCACTAATTCAGCAAAGAAACAGCCTCAAATGGATGTAAACAATGGACTATTCATCAGGGGTTTCATTCCCTGCAACCCAGCAAACTATTGTTTGCAAGTTTTAAATACTCCCTTCAAACACACACAAACTAAATTACAGAAAATGCGAAACATCGGATAATCTCAACAACGTCTCTCAAAATCACTGCCCTCAAGCATGCACTATGCTTGGCAGACTCTTCTTCCAACCATCTGCCAGCACGTGGAGGAAAATAAATAATTAACACACATCTGGGGTCAGACTGTGAGCTACAGCACCCAGCCTGAGACTCATGCCTGAGTAAAGCACAGGCAGTGACTAACAGCACATGTGGACTGAGCTCTGGGGCAGCCTTTCCAAGCTGTCCCACCCTAAGCATCCTGTCCACCTTGCTGTGGGAGCCTCCCACACTGACAGAAGCTGATGTGTGCTTCTACCCCACACTACCCATCTTGACAGGGCAGCTGAACAAGCAATTCAAAGTTTGGGGCAGTACTGTCAGTTGCAGAAGGCTCAAATTTCTCCTGATGCCACTATTACATTAAGGGACAGCTTGGATAGGTAGAAAATACGTTTGACATCTGGTTTTGCTCATCTGAGCTTCAATCTCTTAGAGCTCTCCAGCAACACCCTTTCCTGAGCACCAAGGTACACAGCAGGGCACGCAGGTGTGATCCAAATATCCTTGTCCTGTTCTCAAAGGTGATTTGGCTCTTTGGACTTCCCCAGAGCAAGCCTCCAATCCACAGGCCCCTCAGAGGCAAGGGGTTTGTGCTTCCCAGGAAAGGGCTAGCAACCATGGGAGGCATTTGTAAAGGCAAGATGGAAAAAGAGGCAGATAACTTGGACTTTCTTTCTCCTCATCTATTGAAGGCATCTGCATAAAGGACCTTCCACAGAGTGTTCTTCCTGTATTCATAGGCAAAGGCTCAAAGGACCTATCCAGTCTGCAGAACACATCCTCACTCAGCATCTCTCATGCCTGGTAGGATGTGACCCATCTTTCAGGAATCTGGAGGACTGCAGGGAGAAGCTCCTGACAAGAGGCTGGCTCACAGCTTCTCCTCCTCTTGCCCAGGTCCAAAGGTACAGTGACCCTGCTCACTGTTACATCACATTGCTCCTGCCAAGAATTACACAAATGTACTTTGGACTCCCTTCAGGTTTTCACCCAACTTCTTCAAACTTGCACTGCTTGCACTGAAGGTCTGTGGAGATGAGGGACAGAATCACAAAATCTGTTGAGCTGGAAGGGACAAGGGATTGTCTACTTCAACTCCTGACCCTGCACAGAACCATCCCCAAGAGTCAACACCAACAACACCATGAGAAGGGATGAATCTTTTCTTATCCTTAGTTTTGGGCATATGGGCAACAACAAAGCACCTAATTTTGTTCTGTCTGTTATCCAGAAGTGCCATGTGTTTCATTGAGCAGCAGCGGAAGCACGCAAACAACACACAGCCCACAGAGGGAAAAACCGGCCTGGAAAAGTGGCAGGAGGGGAAGAACTTGACAGTTTTAATCCAATTTGTGTCGTTCATATTGCATGGACTCTCTTTGTTCATGCTACACAGTACACGAGCAGCACACACAACAAATCACTGCCCACCAAACTGGGAAAAATAAAGACAGGAAAGCTGAAAATACACAGATTCATTTGGGGTTCCCCTCCGATCTCAGCATGCTTCACATTTAGGGTTCATGGAGTATCTCAGTATAGCAAACACGCTGAAAAGTACTACAGTTTAGGGACACCTTCACAACCACCACATGGGCAGCAAGAGGCAAAATCCTTTTGTACAACACTGAAACTCTCCTTTCCAGCTCTCTGAAAAGCCCGCAAGGCTGCCCCCAAAGGCAGCCTTTGGGGTTATAGGAGACAAGTCCCAGAGCTTCTGCAGCTCTGCATGTGCTTTAATTTTAACCTAAACTTTCAGTGGGAAGGAAGACAATTTCTACTTCTTTTCACTGCGAGGATAGCCAATAAAATGTGAACTGAAGGTTGGGCAGAAAAAACTGAGGAAGCGCAGAGAGCGGGTGTTGTGAGTCACGTGTGGTCTCCAGCATATGGGCAACAGTCACACTTGAACAAGGAAATCAAATGTCAGTCCACTACTACCCTGTCCAAAATTAATCTCTCTACTGATTCCCAAGAATATGTGGTTTCAAAAGCTGAGTGCCTGGTTGCAGGAACAGCAGAGAGTAAAAAACACAGGGAAATAACTGGAGTTTGTTCTGCTCCTCTTTTACCCCAAGTCATTTTCATTAAGCGCTTTTCACTGAGCTGTACAAGAAAAGGAAGCAGGAGAGGAAGGGGGCAGAGGGAAGGGAGAAACACAGCATTTCCCACCAGCTCTAGCAAAGGAAAGGTATGGTGGGGAAACAGAAGAGCTGGCTGCAGACCATCCCCAGACAGACAAGTGCAAATGAGCAACAAAAAAGGCTAACACATGGAGACCAGCAAAAGGAAAACCAGCACACAGGGGAAAGACCAAGAGAATACATAGGAAAGGAAAAGAGGATGTGAGAAGGCTCTTCTGGTGGGACAAACTACTGAGGAAACAGCCAAACACACACCACTACCAAGAATTAAACAGAAGCAGCTGAAGGTTTGAAGAAAGCATCCTAACACAGAAGAGAAGAGGTTTTGTCTGAGAAAAACAACATGGTCTTGAAAACCCCAAGAAGAAAATAAATGCTACATAGGAGGTGATAACAAGAATGTAAAAAAAAAAATTAAAAATAATAATAATAATAACAATAACAATAACAATAACAATAATAATAATAATAATAATAATAATACAGAGGTTTGGCTTTCTTTTACACACTGCAATCTTCACTCAAGTTCATGTCGAACTTAGAGAGCACCAAATTTCAATTTCAGCAAAAAAGATCCCAGCTTGAATTAGCCAGCCCAGAAAGGATATTTAGTCACCACCTCTAATCAGCCTCCTATCACAACCAAGGACGTGCCAAATATCTGAAGTAGACTAGGTTTAAAAACTAAAACAGTACCAGAAATAGTAACAATTCCTGGCTGAGTCACATTTTAAGCTACACACATTACCCATTCAAAGGACTTAATTTGAACATTGTTATTGTTGAAACTTGTTGGTTTGCCTTATTTTGGTAGCTCAGATGAGTAGGAACAACATTTCCTGCACTATGGACAAGATGCTTTTTGATCCTTACAGGGTTTTTCCTTCCTCCTGTTCCCAGCCTTCAAACACCTCTATTGATGGGAACTTTCCTTGCAGACAGCATCCTTCCCAAGGACAGACCTAGAGAAAAGAGGACTTTCCTTAGAGTTTTAACAGAGACATGAAAATGCTCGTTTGGGTGTATGCACTGTGTGAGCCAATGAAGCTGCAACCAAATGTCTTCACTCTTTCTCCTGTAACTTGATACCTGGCTTCAGCGATCCCTCCAGCTCCTGAATTAGGAATGGAAAATATGAGAGCTCTGTTTCACAGCAAAGGTTTAGAGTCGGGGGAAGAAAAAAAAAANAGAACCTCGGGGGAAAAAAAAAAAAAAAAAAAAATAGGACACATGAGGGCTACTTGCAGATGGTATTTGCTTTACACTGGACTTAAACACCTGACAACACCACGTGTAGGCTCTGTGTAACCACATCTACCTATGGGCACCCATGCTACAAAGCACTGCCCAGCCATGTCAGAGCTGGTGTTTTGAAGACTGACCCCCAAATCAGGCCTAAAGCCTGATTTCTAAAGCAATTCCCTTTACTTTGCACCTCTGCTCCAACAGCTCTGGGTGCAAATAATGGCATTTGAAAGCAAACAGCTACCGCTAGTGCTGAGGGAGCGAGATATTAAAAACTCCAGTGGCTGCTTTTGTGCGTTACTGCAGTTTGTCGCGAGAGTAAAACAGGATGCTGGGCTGAAAGCTCTATGAAAATGGTGTCCCTAATCGTCACACTCATTTCCAAGTCCTTTGAAAAATATATTTTTAAAGCATCTGTCTGGTTGTACCTCTTGTTACGCCCTCTCAGCCACAAACTGGCAAATTCCAAATCCTGAAACAGAGCACAAGAACCCTTCCCCAAACACGAGCTCTCTCAGCACTTTGTGGTATCCCTGGCTTTCCCAGACTGCTCCCGTGCACCAGGGGAAGGGCACAGGCTCACCAGGAAAAACCTTTTTCCCTGAGCATCGTGGCTCAGCCATTTCAGTGACACAATTACAGCACTTGCCAAGGAGCTTGCATCACGTAACGCGCTGCGAGGCTTTTCACGGCAAGGCGGCTCGCTGGCTTCCCTTCGGGGGCCCATCCCCGAACGCCTTGCTGCAAAACGCCGCAGCTCCCAACCCCCGCCAGCTTCTCCCACCTCCACAGGAACACGAGCAGGGATCCTGCACCTCTTCTGCTCCTTCAGCCCCGTGGAGCTCAGTTTAACTCTGCCTAAGAGTGTTTACAGGGAAGGGTGACTGTCGCCTTTCAGAATATCACCGGTCGTCTCCTCAAGAAGGTTTTGATGTAAATCAGGTGGGGGAGTGACGGAGAATCGGCAAAAGCCACTTTTGCTGTGTTCTCAGGATGAGGAATTTGTGGCACTGCTGCTTGTTTGACCGAGGTCAAATGTTACTAACGCAGGATTAGATGCTGTCCGTGGAACCACACGATGCTAATGGCAAGTAGTGCTGAAGATTCAAGTGGAAACAAAGCTTAACTTTGCCTTCTTCTTCTGATTTACAGCCTGCCAACAAGATTTCTAAAACAACAGGCTATAGCCACGCCATGTATCAATAAAGCTGGAGCTTTGCTGGGATGGTGAGGAACGAGCAGCGTGCGCCGTGAACTAAAAGAGTACAAAAACCCCAGCGAATTAAGCAGTTTGTTCCTGAGCTGAGGTTTGTTGAGATCTGATGAGCTGCAGGATATTGGCTCTCCATCTTGCTTCCAGCTGCTTCTACAGATGTCCAGGCTCCTCAGTGCCAAGAAGAGCTAGGAGGCTAGTGAAAGCAGCTGGAAGAGAAGGAGGTGGAGGAGGAGTCAGGCTTGCACCCTCTGGGGAGGGCACAAAGAGGAGGAGGAGGGAAGCAGGCACTGCCTACACATGCTCTACAACTCTGGCTGAAGGTGCTGACCACTGGGAAAAGGTATAATGTTCATGGAGAAAGGAATGAGGAACTTCAGAGTATTTTTTCTTTTTTTTAATTTCTTTTTTTCCCTTTTTTCTTTTTTTTTTTTAAGGAAGCTAGGGAAGAAAATTAGGTCATTGAGTAGCATCTCTGCAAGAATGTGGGAGCAAGGAGGGCAGAGATTCAAGAAAGAACCAACAAGGAGAGGGAGGGAGTCACAGAATCAGAGAGAAATAAAAGTGATCAAATATTAGTGGTGTATGCAAGAGCAAGAGAATCACTGAGCAGATGGGAGGAGGGAAGAAAAAATGATTAATAGGGAGTGTGAGACCCTTCCCCCTCCCTCAAGCAGGACTCATCACGTGGAAGACAGCTAAAATCTTACTTCCTAATATTGCTTTGCTGCGGTAGCTGCTACATGATGGAGAGCAAGCCCATCCCCAAGACAAAAATCTCCCTAAAAGATGGGAACAAACCCCTCAGAACAACACAACCACGACGTTTTGGCTGCTGGTGCTAAAGGGACATCTGTCAGGATGGATCTGTCACATCCTGAGAGCTGATACCTGGTGCTTCTGCAGGACCACCAAGTCCTGCAGTGAGTCTGAAGCCGCATTCCTGCTTCCATCCTGGCCACCTCTCCTGCCTCCAGCCTTAGAGAGCAAGATTACTGGCTTTTCCATGCAAGCCAAATGCCTATGTTCAACTTCCCTACACCAGCAGCCAAAAAAAAAAATCTCATTGCCTGACATCAGAGCACACCTCTGACCAAGCACTTGCGGGGCTGCACCTGGATATGAAGGCACTGCCTCCTCAGCACAAAAGCACAGGGTGAGCTTTGCCATCACAGCATCGATCGGAGGTGCAGGTCAGCTCTGCAGCTGCCCTGCTCTCCTCGACTCACTGGGCCAGAGCCAGCTCTCCTGCAAGGGGAAGCACAGGCTGCCTTCCCACCATGTGTTTCTCAGGCTTGGCCATCACAAAGCAGGAGAGAAGAAGGGCCATTGCTACAGAAACAGTTCCAGATAAATACATTCGCTAAAAAGAGGCTCCCGTGGATTTCTGGTGACAGCCTGTCACCGGGACTGCTCTGCACAAAGCTCCCACAAGACTCAAGTACACAGTCCTCTTCCTGAAATACATGCTAAACAGCTTATTCCTTCCCACATTTTACAGGTGCTAACATGTTCATCCATCCCCTCACATTCTTCTTCCATGGACTGAGCAACCCCAATACCTACACTTTCTCTGTAATGGGTCATGTCTGCTAAATCACCCGTTCATGCTATTTTCCTCCTCACTTTTTTTTTTTTTTNCAAGAGGTCTCCTCCTCTTTTTTTTTTTTTTTTTTTTTTTTTTGACCCACTTTTGAGTTGTTTTGCTGTTTTTAAAGGCTGTGAGCAGAAAACTGGTTCAAGACTCCAGCTGAGACCTCACCAAGCTGAGCTGACTGGAAGGATCACTGTACCCTTTTGGTTATAAAGCTCAGCTTGCCTTTTTCACAACTGTACGAGGCCGGTGACTCACAGTCAGCCTGGAATCCACCATCAACTCCATCCCCCCCCTCTGCAGAGCTGCTGCTCAGCCAGCCATCTCTCATTCTGGGTCTGGGCAGCCCATTATTCCCACCTAAGTTAACAACTTTGTGCTTGTCTTTTTCTGAACAACCTCTTATTTTTTCCAAGTGATTTCTCCACTTGGTCAAGATTTTAAATCCTAACCCTGTTCTCAAGAAAACTCAGAGCTCCTCCCACGTCAGTATCATTTGCAAGTGTAATCAGCACCCACAGCAGAAAAATCCCCACTGTGTGTCACTTCTGGGGAGGATAGACAGGAATTGACCACTGTGGACACAAACTGGTCCTAAAAGCATTTGTGGCATTGCACCCATAACATACAGTCCCTGGAATTTCTCCAGGAGTAACCTGAGAGTCACAATAAAGCATGGAAGAGAGACTTATTAGGGGTGTCATGCAAACATGCTCTGCTCATGATGGTCCACTGTGTTCTGCCACAGGACATTAAAAAAAATATATATAAAGATCAAGTGCCATGCTGCTATTTAAGACAGTGTAAGGGAGATGACCATAGCTGATAAAAAA
>VWYO01001728.1:270417-292071 GCA_013400275.1 Rhadina sibilatrix | reverse complement strand
AAAAAAAAAAAAAATCCAAAAGGAATTTGTACAGGTAAAACTGGGGGGCCTCAACAGGGAACAGCAGTACCATGGAGCTGAACAGAGTGCTGTGTGTTTTACCTGACTGTCCAAACAGCACACAAATGCCTGTTCTGCTCGGTGTAGATCCATAAAAGTCCAATTTCTCCTGCTCATCAGTCTACCTCACCTTCTGCTCTGGTTTTCTTGATTTCTTCCTCCATGATGGGCTTTCATGGCATTGCCAACAAGAAGAAATCAGTAAATTTCTTGTGCTTGACACCACCCTTAAAATGACCAAACGAGAAGGAGAACTTTTTCCAGTCCCATAAAATGTTTATGGGGGAACTTTTGGATCCCTCTGGGTGGGATGGGTCTCCTTCTCAATGAGACAAGAGCAAGGGAGGATGTGAAGGCATCCCATGCTCCACAGGACTCCCTGCCCACTAGGGAGAAATAATTAAAGAGGATTAAAAAAGGAAGGAACAAGCTATGGTGGCTATCTCTCAGCTATGACACAGGATCACTGAGCCTCCCTCCTTTATGCTCTTGCTGATCTCTTCAGCTGGACACCCACATTTTATACCAGTGAGATGTGAGGACATGGCCAAGGTAGGAAACCATGCCTGGAAAATGTTCTTGGATTTTTTTTGAGTTCAGATAAAGCCAATGTGAGTTGCAAAGTTATTTTGCTCCTTCACTTCATAGAAGTGTCTTAAACAAGAAAACCCCAAAATCTACTGGGGACTGCCCTCTGCCTCCTTAAATTCACTGATGTGTGTGCTGTAGCAGACACAGAACAGGTCTGGGAGCAGCTCTTGCAAGGCTCCAGTGGCAGAGGCTGGTAAGAATCCTTCCTCCCTCAGCCTTGCCCAGAGCTATTTGTGCATTGCATCTCACATGGTGATCAAGCACGGGGAGAAGCCATCCTTATGATGATTCCTTACTATTCAGAGAAGTTGTAACATTCCAGGAGCACAGAAGGGGCAAGAGCAGGAGCATGCAACATTTCCAACTACTGAGAAGCCATTAAATAAGAACTTCAGCTTTACTACTTTTCTTTCAATTTTTTAGCCCTTTATGTTACACAAAAATCTTGAAAATATCAACCTGCAAGGATCCAAAATCATCTAAGAGCAAAAGGATGCCCTCAGCATCATTTCTTTAGAAGCTTTGCAATGTTACTTTGAAGCATCTCACCACAAGACTTTTCTGAATCTTTGGGGAAGGATAATTCCTTTCAAGATGCATGACAAAGCTGTTCCAAAATTACACCTTGATAGCAAACCAGGCTGTTTGGGAGCCTTTTTATGGCTTTTTTCCATAAAATCGAAAGCAAATTCAAGACCTTTTTCAACTGATTAAAAATCCCTATTATTGGATACCTAGCCACTCTAAAGCCAAATGCAACTTCTTTTGATACAGAGTGAACCATAACCTCGACAGCCATCCAGTAGACTTTGTAACATGCAGGGACAGGCAGGTCTGAGCATCCCAAAGGCCATTCTGCAGGTTTCCAGCTAGAGGAAACGTGCTACAACATGTCTCTGGCTTCTGGGTTAGGTCAAGGCTAGCATGAGCAGCTCTGGCTAACTCTTACCACCAGCAGCAAATGCAAATGTTACCCACTTGGAGGCAGAGAGAAGTGTACAGACCTTTCCCACCACCTCATCTCCCTATTTAGAGCAGTAGCAGGCTGGTTAAACAAGATGAGAGACAGTAAAGGAAGGCAAGGGGGGAAAAAAAACCCCAAACCAAAACAACATAAAGGACCTTTCCTACTGCACATCCCCTCCCAGTTATGGCCTAACTTCAGGGAGGCTGCAGCCGAGAGATTAACTGTCCTTGTGAGCTGCTGGTTTGGTTTTTGGAGGGGGAAGTTCTGCTCAGGGTTGTGGCAAGTTCTGAGTACTGCTGAAGTGACCTAGGATGAGACTCCTGCCCAGCTACAGCCACTGCAAGAACTTCACAGGGCTGCCAGTCAGAGTTTTCCTTCAGCAGGCACAAGCCCAGAAAAGGAGGCAGGCTGCAGGGAAGGCATTGTCTCAGAGCCTACCACCAGACACACAGAAGGAAAGAGGTCATGAATGGACCTAAGGCAACCTGTTCCAAAGTTTGTATACAGGTCATGCTGCCCAGTCTGTGTCACACCTGCCTAGGAAGGACAGCTGAAGAGGTCTGCCCTTCTCCTATGTGCTGGCAAGTTCACCTTTGCACAGGGCCAAAGCTGTGATACTGGAGTTGCATGTGGACCCTGAAGTGTAAGGAAGTCTGAGAGTTTTACTCCAGCCAAATTCTCTTGAACAAATTCCTTACCTGAGCTGTCAACTATTCTGCTACTGAAAGCTCTCAAGCACCAGCCTTCTGACAGCTTGGCTTTTGGTCTCTTCTAAAATTGGGCTTTTCTCGTAAATCAAGTGCAGTCAGGCCCTGCCACATGTCAGCCCCTCTGGGGAGGAGGATGTCAAGCAGCCACACGAGTCTCCAAGGACAGGCAGCCTCATAGAAAGCCAGGAACTTCCCTGTTTTTTAAAGACCTGTTGCTCACCCTTTCCTTCCCCTCTGCAAGATCAGCAATTCCAGTTGTATCGTTATGAGACATACAGAACTATCCCGGACCTGCTTCTGATGATCATGAATTCACCAAGAAGTGCAGGCTCAGACAGGTTCTCACTTTCTTGCCCACTTTCACAGAGGCTGTGAACTTTCAAGACTTGTGCATCTCCATCAGATTTGATCAGAAGGCTCAAAAACTACTAATAGGGCAGACACAGTCCTAGAAAGAGTCCCATTTTTCTTTCCCTCTTGCATTCTTGTCCCTCCCTGCTAAGACAGATTTTATGATTAACCTAGTCCGAATGTACCCTAAAAGCAGATGTAAAAATGTGTACATTAGAAAATGTTAATATTGGCAGATATTCACATTCCTTTCCAGGGTTTCACAAAACTCTTAAATCCCTGGTGACAGGACCTAAATGGAACATGAACTTTTTGCTATCTTTGCAGCCATACAAGAAACAAAGCAGAAGTTGATGCACTATTATTTAAATCCTTGAAATACTTGCTTGGAAGTGTCTTCGATTCAAGGACGGCCCATCAAATAGTTATTCCAGTAGGTTTAACACCTTCTTTTACTTTAACATTCTGATTTTCTGTCACACAACACAATGATTTTCATGTTTGTTTTTCCTGTTACCAGAGCAAACCATTCATTTTTAACTGTTGATTTTGGCATAGGAGGACTCTAAGTTCATAATGGAAATGCGTTTTCGGCGGTAGTACTGAACAATAGAAAAGTCTCTTTCAACTGTCGGGTTATGAGGAGAACCAGCTGTAATTAAATTTAAGTCATAGTGGCTCTGTTTCAGAAATGCAAGCCTTCACTAACTCTGCAGGCAAGGAGTTTGTAGTATTTCAGGAAAACAGCTACTTTTCTGAAGGCTTTATCTGAAACCAGTCCCACAAAACAGTCTCTTTATTCTGGTTTAATTTGATAATGATGAATAACCAAGCACCTTTCAGTAAACCTTTTCTGGGTGTTGTGGCCACAATGTGGGGCCTCAATGACTTCTATCCTACTAAAAGAAATGGAATATACAGAAATCTCAGCATTGCCAGGCTCAGGTTCTTCGAACTACATCTACAACTGAATAAGGCAAACATCAGGAACTGAAATCATAATGAAAGTGCTTAATTCAACACATTAGAAAAGTCAAATTTCATCATCTGCTTGCTTGACTGTTCTACAGCACTTTAATTGTTCTCCAACTTCCAACAGGGCACAAATGTGAATTCTGCAGAGCAGCCAGGATTTCAGAACCTGGAGAGAACGACTGCAGCTGATGAGCCGGGAATCATAATCCCCCTTGGTGTACGACTTAAAAATCACCTCTCCACCCCGTTAGGAAGTTATCAGGAACTGCTCCATTATTTCTGTCATTAACCAACCATTCCTCCCCCCCAACCTTTGCAGCAAATCCTCTCAAGTGCAGCCAGAGATTATCAAACCCAGCGATAGCCTTTCAACAGCTCGGCCAGTTGGAAAAAAAAAAAAAAAAAAAAATCTCTCAAGTTGTGCTGCTATCACCGCTGCGTGAGCTGACGTCAGGCTGTTGTTTACTGGAGGTGGGATGGTGCCAATTTCCACTGAGCTGAAGACAGCCTGGTCCAGCCTCTTTTGGCTGTGCACGAGCAAGAATTCCTTGTGTGTGCTCGCGTGCATGCGGAGAGTGTGCACGCCTGTCTGCTTGTGGGCACACACAAATGTGAGGGGAGGGGGCTGGCTTTTATTTTCCACTGAGATACCAGAAATAAAAACAACAACAGAAAAAAAAATAAATAAAAATACGGCACTTTGTCTTCTCTGAGAAATAGAAAAGCACAGCGAGGGAAAACGCTGCCAGTTTTTTTTTTTGTAAGAACTGTCAGAGTATGGATGAAAACATAATTAAAAGCTTAGGATAGCCCTAAAATCCCTGCAAAGAAGTTTACACAGTCAAATAGTTTAATAAACCCTAATGCTTGTCCATCCATAAAAGGATTGAGGTGAAAATTTAAATACTTGACAGAATAGAAGAAACAGCCAAGTTTTACAAGGACTACGTAAGTTTTCAGAGTAACTTCATTGCCTTCCTCTTCTAAGACAATGAAAGCCCTGGATCAGGTATAAGTACAATTACTTAACTGAATTTTTTTGTATCAAAATATTCTCAATCACTAATAGTCCAGAGGGAAAACAGAAAAGCAAACAAACAAACACCCAAACAATCAGAAATCCAACCATGTGTGACCTTTTCAGAACTTTTGTTCATTTATGTTATTCTCTGTAAAGGAACACATTACACAATGGCATCAAATCCTGTTTTCAAGCACAACTTTTATATGGTACAAATATAATTATCTCAAATGGCTGTAAGGTTCCCTTTCAAGTTTTAAGTATTACACTGTCGTTTCTGCCTGGGAAAACACTCCAGCATACTTGGATTTGAGGAATACTAAAAGCAATTATTGGCACCTCAGGTGAAGTTTCCAGTATTTGCATCGAAGCGTGGACTGCCACTGTCATCTGAGTGAAAGAATTAACTGTACTGAAGATTTTTTGGTTCCACTTAATGGCTTTTTGCCCTTAGCACCTAAATACACACTCCTCTGCCTTCTTACTTCCCATGAATGTATTAGAAAAGGACCTTCATCTACACACGAACTCACCCTCCTGATGATTTTAAGTCCATCTAGCCCTCTCTTCCCATGGAACTTTTCTTTCAAATTTAAATAAATTTTCAAAAGTTTCTATTGAGTCAATTATCTGAAGAGGTTTTACAGACCATTAATACTGCTCTGTAGGTTAACCACAAACAACATAAATAACTGTTTTCATTTAGGGAAGTGCTGAATTTGAGATCCCCCCTCTCAACATCACAAGTGCAGTGCACACAAAAAAATGCACAAAAGTCGGGAAACTTAATTTGAACTATCAGAAACAGTGAGCTTTATTCTGCAGGTTCAATGTTCTATATTTTACTTAAATTTATCAATTTATCTAGAAAAACACCAAGCTGAGGATCCAGCTAACACATGAAAGAAACTAAAATTTAACCTTTAACATAAAAATTTATGAAGAAGGCACAACTGACTATAGCATGCGAGTTAGCCAAGACCTTGCAGACAGCCTTCACAAGAACACTTTCCATCACTGCTGGCCAGTGGTATTAAATTGATACTCTATCAGACAATAAAATACATGCTGCCTTTCTAGAGTGACAAACTTTGTGACAATTTTCAACATAAAAGTTTAGGAGCTTTTACTCTGAAATGATACATAGCACCTCCTAACATGTCACTGACTGCTTCCTCTCAATTATTTCTCCTCAAAGATACCAGACAGGATATCACCACCTAAAACAAAACTGAGAACTGGCATTTTGAAGTCTAGACACAATTTCCTCTTTTGGAAGCCTCCTCATCTCTGTACCTTCCCCATGTAACCACACTCTCAAGGTGGCCTCATCTAGACCTTCTGTACACAAGACAACAGTTCAAAATAGCATTTATTTCTGTACACCAGAACCATATGTGAATAACTTGGTTGATAACTAGATTGAATTGTCAACCCTTGCTTTTAACACTTTCACCTTTTCCTTCATATCTCAGGGGAAAGGGGGATGCAGCATGGATCATACACACTGTTGGAATGCCAGGACCTGTATCAGTATCTCACACAACTTCCTTGATGTGCTTCTTGGAAAAAAAGATGTTCTGTTTCTGTGGTGACCTTGGTATTATGTTCTGCAGCTACATCTTTTTGAACCCCTGTGTGCATTCTGTGCTTTGCCATCCGTTCTGATGGCAGGCTTTCAGAAAGGATGATTTCATGTATTATCTACACAAATATGTATTATCCATGCATGGTAATATTCCTTGGGCTGGTTACCTACATTTCATACTGCACTCTGTTTGCAAATAGGTTTAGCCTCTCTCTCCATTCAGACTAAAGTTTGACCTTTGTTTAGCTGTGCTCTTCAGCAATTTTACTGCTTTTTCATTAGGGAATAATTTTCACTTGCCTTTTACATGCACACTGCTCTTTGGAAAAAACAAAACAAAACAAAACCAAACCAAAAAAAAAACAACCAAAAACCAACAAACTCAAAACTGTTTTTCACTGTGACAGACTTTTAGTTTTGCCTGTCTGTTATCAAGGCTGGGAAGTTTTTTGGTCTGGAGGACTCCCACAGAGATGTGTGCAGCACTGCTTTGAGAAAGGGGAGCTGAACAGTTGTGATTCCATCGTCATGACACAGGAGACACTCTGGGGGGACTGCAGCTTCCTTTCCCTCTCCCATGTTAGATTCAGTGAAATGTGGATTCAAAAGGATTGAAATCAAACTGAATTCAGTGAATAGCCATAAAGGTTATAGTTTTCCTGAAACTAGAAAACTATTTTCAATCATTCTTTAACCTAAAGGACTTTAGACAATCCAAAATACTTGGACTTAGGACTATCCAAAAATCTTAATTTTTCATGTTAGCAAAAGAAACGTTTTATGTTTCAGGTCAAACCAATCCTCATTTTTGATTCAGCCACAAGATCAAAAGCAACACAGTTAACCCCGGCTCTAATAACTTCTATTGCTACTCCTCAACTTGCTAACTAGTCAAAAATAAAATTCCCATGAATTATTTTTACACTGCTACGTAAGGCTAAAGAAAATGGACTCAGCTGATCTCTTGTTCTCTTTAAAGAACCAGGAATACCCCATTCTTGGGTGGTATTCCTCACAGACCATTCAAACAACTTTCTGGGAGTTTGCAATCTACTCCATTTCTCCCAATGGAGCCCACAGTAAATCTTGGGGTTTGGGATTCACAGGTTTCATTCTATTTTGTCTAGCAAAATGTCCTTGAGAATGGCTTTGAGCAATGCCAAGGGGGAAAAGGAAACGCTTTAGATAGCATTCCAACTGTATCCACTGGTACACAGGCAGCATACCAAAGCAAGGAGTGATGTGTGAGAATACAGAACATCAAAATCTCTACTACTGCCCCATGCAGAGCCACAGAAAAATTGATGGTGAAGTGAGCCTGACCAGAAGGCAGCCCTCAGATCTCAGCTGCAGACCTCTGAATTCAACCAGATCCCATGGAAGGTTAAGGTCTAACTTTAATACCAATAAAATCTCTTTCCAAAGACCCAAGGCAGCAGGGAAAGACCACTGGCTGCATTCTCCAGCCTGCACACAGCCTTGGCATCACTGCAGATCAAGAAAGCTTTTTTTTTTTTTCCACAGTCAGTAACAAAAGCCAGAAAATTACTTCTACTGCCAACTATTCCTTCCACGGGCATGAAAACACCAAAGGGACTCTGTGCACTTGTAGACTGTTTAGCCAGAAGCTTGTCTTGACTTCCTGGAACAGAGAGGACACGGAGGGGCTTTGCACCTTCAGTGATTCTTGGTGAAGTCAGAAACACACGTCATGAGCATGCTGCACTGGAGTTACACAATCAAATTAAATGCTGTACTGAGTATCCAGTCTCCTCCTTACCATTCCCCCTCACACACACAGTGGGAAAACCTACTTCAGTTGGTCCCGGAGATCCCCAAGTTTTTGGTCCCCCACTAAAAAGGAAACACTTCCTCATGGCATTCCCTTCTTCAGGGACAAAAGGCTCAAGGTCATCACAGGCCTGAAGGCCTCAAGTCAGGAAAAAATGGCACAACTTACCCTCCCAGAGGGCAGCCTGCTTTGTACAGTGTGGCTGTGCTGGAAGGAGGCACAGGCAGGGCAGTGTCACACAGATGTGACACTGGCCCCACGCACAGCTTCTGCTGCCTGTGCCTGTAAAGGTGCCAGGGCTGGACACAGTAAAATACCCCAGGGGGAAGGGAAAGCCCCAGGGATTTTCAAGGCACAGCTGCTACACCATTTGTACAGTAGAGAAAGGCCTTAGCAGGTAGAAAGATGCAGAAGAGGCTGGCAAAGGATTGAAAGTTGTTCCTCGCTGTCCTTTTCTAGGCAGTGGCAGATGATCTTGCTGTCTCAGGTGTCCTGAACAATAGCTATGGAGCCAGGCCCTGTTTTGGTGGTAGAAAAGGAACTGGCTTTCTGGGGAGAGCCAGAGACAAGCCAAGCCAGTTTTAGACTGTCATTTTTCCTACTGGCTCATTCTGCTCAAATCACAAGCTAGAAAAACTGGAAAGGTAAGCAGTCCAAATTAATGGGAACATCAAGTGAACAGGTTTGTTTACACATTGCTTTAACTGGAATAGGGAGCACAATTCCAGCTTTGGGCACTAGCTTTGCAGACATTCCCTCAACTTACCTTTCTACCAGAGAAAGCCATATGCAGGCCTGAAATATTCCTGGTCTGTCCCCCAAAACACATCATAGTCTCTTGAAGCTTCACACTTGCATGGCACCCAAGACCACAACTGTTATTATTGGATGGCAACATTCATATCCTACCAGCTCACTCTTCCAACTCCATGTAATTAGGAGGAAAAAAAAAAAAAATCAGAACACCACAGAGCAGGAAGTTGTCTTTTTCCTCACACTGTTCTTCATGCATTATTGTTGCCACATCTTACCTGTAGCATTGCATTTGCCCACCAAACAGATATTTTTCCTAGGGAAGAAAAAGCAGTTCTTTGGAGTCCTACAACTGGTAGGAAATAATCAGTTTAAGACTAATGATTAAAAAAATCCCCAGGTCCATATTTATAGCTAATTTCTACCATAGAGCAGACTTCACCAGATGCTCAATTGCATTTCATCCTTAAGTGCAAACAAGGGCTCCTGCAGATGAGACCTTCCCAGCTGAGCTGCTGCAGATGGGCAGATCGTGGTGTCCTGCTCACCATCCCCGAGACCACTGTGGTACAATGATTCTGCTTGCTAAAAGCAATAACTTAACAAAAGCACCACAAAGGGAAGAAAAGTGACACGGATCTTGCACATCATTCCTCTTAATTTTTTTTTTTTAATTTGAAATATTTTATAAACTGCAGGGTGGAGCCACATTCTGCAGACAGGGAAATCTGAGCAGAGTGGCTTTGCTGCAAAACTCAGTGAAAAGAGGGAGTGCCTGATATCCCTGTACACACTGAGGGCTGGTCATCCTCACTGTATCCCATATTATCAGCAATCCCAGAAAGCAGCTGCTTCTGTGTGCACCTTAGAAACCTGAATGAGAACATAAATGAGCCAAAATGCCTTGCACACTTTTAAACTACAGCATGACATAACTGCAAGTCATTGTCATTAAAAGTTTGGGGAAAATAAAATCCCCACCTGCCAAATACAGCTCTGTGGTTCTACTGCTGAGTTTTAATGACAGCTACTGCATCTTGGAAAGCTGCTCAATAATAAGGTAGTACATTTTCCCTCCAGGACCAGAAATCAGGTACTGTCACTTACCTACACAAAAGGTGTACACAGGAAAATACCCCAAAGCCATGTGTCTCATGCAGCAATCAAAATCTTGGACACCCTCTGCACACATAAGTTTGCTCTTATTACAATATATTTCAGTTGGTCAGCATGCTAAAAATCTACACTCAAGGCTTCTAGCTTTTCCAATTAAGCTTATAGACAAAAAGTCTTTTTTTTCTTTTAATGACATTGCCATTTATTGCAAAGCTATGATGAGTTCTTATCTCATTGTGGTGCCCCGTGGTAACTCATTATTCACTGAACTTCACTTTTTGATGTATGATGAACGGCAACATACACTTAAATAGTTCTATTTAAACTGGTCCTATAGTTGAAACAAATCATTCCAAGAACAGCACTGCATTACACTCAGAAGTGCTCAAAAGCTTAGGATACGATATTCTTCAGTATTCACAGGGCTTAATATCTTCAAATAGAAATTACTCAAGCTGATGTATCTCTCATTAAGTCAAAGTTCCTCCAAACGAGGAGAGGATGACTGATAGTCAGAGATTACCAGGGCCAACACAGTGAGAGATCACACTCTTTGTGGCCACAAGCAAGCCTGAGAGGGCTCAGTCCCCCACAGCCCAGCACGCTCAGGAGGCTGCAAAGCAACCTCAGCATCCCTGTCCAAGAGCCCAAAATTCCCCCTCGTTCATCACCAGGTCTGTCTGGTGCTGAAGGGTAACAGAGCATTGACTGCTCCCTCTAGGCCACAGCTGCAATACAAGCTTTCAGATTTTGTGTAAAACAGAAAAAAAAAACAAGAGAATGCACAACAACAAAAATCCCCAGAGGCAGAAAGCAACACATGTACTAGCACAGCTCCAGGCCTCTCCCCACCCCTCCAGTTACTCTCCAGAGGGTGAAGTGAGATGTCAGGACCTTTCCAGTAATAAGCAGTTCAGACTCTTTGCTCTGCCTAACATTGAAGGGATTGGCTTGAGAATTCAAATTGGTTAAGGTGCAAAGTCTAGTTTGGGATGTTTGGAAATGCTTTGGAAAGTGAAATACGGTCACTGGCCTGGCCTGTTCCTAGCAGCTTCCTACATCAGATGCTCCTGGCACACTGGTATTTCAGGAGGAGAGGAGCCAGATTCACATGTCCTAAATTGCACCCAAGTCACTGTATCTTTTATTTCCTTCTATCTGACTCCTGGCCTTCAAGCACAGAGCCTTAGGCACAATTTAGGTCATGGGAACCTGGTCTTCAGCCTCTCAACATGTGGAAATACCCACAGGTGACTCGGGCTAGAAAATACCAAACATTTTACAGGACAAACTACACCTGCTGAGTGTACTCATACACACATGGCAGAGCAATTCTTCTGCCTCAGGGGTCCCCAGACTGTAAACTCTGACCATGACACAGAGAAAAGCAAAACTGAATTTATACACATGCAGCATGTTCCAACTGGACACTGCAGGTGAAGTGTGCAATGTGAACATCTTCCACCCGCTGACTGTGCTCTGCAGGATGCAGAAGCCAGTTTTCAAGAGACTGAATGTAACATCTCTTATCCCTTTTAGCTCTGCATACTGAAGTCAAGCTACTGAAATGTTTCTGAAAGTACAGGGAATGTTATTTCCTTTCCAAAGCTGTTATGTATCAGGAAAGATCATAATCAGGTAATATCTCAGGCACAGGTACGAAAGATGGCAGAGTTAACACACCCAATCTTTTTCACATACAAGCACACACCCTGAAATAAGCCAAAAATGCTAATTGTGTTTATTACACTATAGTATAAACAGCAATTATGAAGCTAAAGAAAGTAACAAAGCATCCCTGCCTGAAGGGTCTTCTTTGGGCTATCATGTATCAGAAAAAAGATAAACACAGAAGCTTGAGACACAGTCAAAGAAAACCTCTCCCCAGATACAAAGTCCAGCACTGTGCCCTAATACCCAAGAGTGTTTCAACCTCCAGGGCAGAGTGGCTTTCTAGGACAACATTTCACATCCCAGATGCAGAGCAGCCCCCCAAAAACACTTTGGGAGGCAGCAGACAGACACACAGTGCTCAGCTCCAGTGGCACCAGAGCATTTCACAGTCCTGCCTGCAGTCACAATAGCTCCAAAGGGAGGGGGCACGGCTGCTCTCACCTCAGAAGAGGTGCCCTGCTGCAGAAAGCCTACAGACCCACCAGCTATCTCCCTCTACCCCAAACCCAAAGTATCCCAAGGAACAGCACAGTACTTTGAACTCCTGAGGTCAGCGTGCCACTGTGTAGAGTCAGCTCATAAGAGATGCCACCAACAGGGCTGCATCTTGAACCCAGCCTTTGCAAAGGAGCAGAAAGGAGGTTTCTCCATCCATGCACTAAGACCTGTCCTTCAAAAAACTGGATTCAGTGTTCTCCAGGCTGGGGATTTCCTCCCTGCCATTCCCACTGTGATCCAAGTCTGCTGAGGTCTTGCAGGAGCAGTGCCCTAAACCTCCAGATTATCCAGCGAGAGGTGGAGACATGACCCTCAGCTCCTGCAGCAGAAACAGACCCTGGTTAAAAAGCAGAGCAAGAGTGGGGGCAGAGAGGCTCTTCCTGTCTGCAGAGGCGCTCCCCAGGGAGGAAAAGCCACTGGTCCCAGCTCTGAGAACAACTGGTCCAAAACACAAGCTCATTACTGCACCAAAGAGCCTGAGGGCAGGCACTGAATTCTGGACTCTCCTCTAGCTCATCTCCAACCACCCTTCAAAGGAAGGAAGCAGCAAAGACATGTCCAATCCCACGGGCATGCATTTGGTGAGTTTCAAGAGTGCCCCAAGGAGCTTCAGCAGAAGAACACCCAGTTTCTACGTTTAGGTTTGAAGTACATACAGAGCTGGCCACTGCTTGCAAGACAAGGACATTCCCAGTCGTTGTCAGCAAAAGAGAAAGGTAACAATAGAGTTGTTAAAGGAAAGCACTGAGATTAAGGGGCCCTTTTTTCTACTGCCTATTCTGACACCACATTAAACACTCCTCTACAAAAAAAAAAGCGCAATAAAACCCTTTCTTGTCATCACAGGAACACTTAAGACTAAGTTAACTGATTCAGGGCCTTGGCCTTCTTGCAAATCAAGTGAGAGACAAAATACATCCAAGATAGCTTATATGAACAACAGATGATATTTTTAAAACTCAGACCTTACTCCTTGTGCACTCAATACTACTATATTCTTCTTTGTTCTGTGTAAAGCATACAAGGTTAGAAGCAAAACAAAGTCTTCTCCCACACTTGATGTCCCACTGGCGGTGCCAGATGCCTTGCTGCCCATCTTCCCACACCTGGGGATGTTCCACGAGTACCCAATGTTCCCATCCACTCCACCTCATGCTTAAATCAAGGAAAACAGTTCATCAGTGTTGCTCCCTCTTCCCAGTTTTTAGGTTGCTGAGGAATTGCCACAAACAAAAGCAAACAACATGACACGGCTCCGTTTGCATGTCCCAAGGACTGGCTCTGCACACTGGTGCCTGAAGAGAAGAACAAGCACATTGCAAAAGCATTATGTTTCCAGTGGCAAGATGGATGGGAAAAGTGCCAGCCACTTGCTATAACCCTTTTGTCATGCCAATTGCTGGCTGCTATGAGGATGTACTTTAGATACCTCCTTAGAAAAGAGCTCTGCATCTCATCCTTCCAGATGGAGGAGGAATGATTCATACACACATAAGCATGCTAGAATGATGGCTGAAGAGAAAACATTTTCTTTATGTTTTCTGTTTTGCATTACAGGCATGCTCAGGGCCTTAATCACAGCAAAAAAAAATTTGAACTGAAGTCGATGACACTTGGTGCCCCAAAGAAAGCTCGTGCAAAACCCCAGTGCTACTTCTCCCTGGCCATGTCAAGCCCCATATTGCAAGCACACACCTCATGAGCCTCACTCCCCTGCTCTCCCATTTTCACAGCATTTCTTTGCACAGAACACGACAGGGTAACTCCACTTACAAAGCCACAATCAATCACACAATCGCAAACACAGGGGGAAGGATCCAAGAGAGAGATCAGGAGCCGGGAGCTCTAAACAGACCACAGGCTGACTTGCAACGCAGAAGAAAAGCAAAAGGATCTCTTTCCTTTCCAGACACACCAAGTACCAGTTTCTTTCCTGGGGGCCACTGCAGGCATCCTCCTCCTCCATCCTACCTGCACAGCACCTCTGCCACACGCTTGCACTGCTCTCAGGGGCCCTGTAGCCCGTGAATCTCGTTCTGCTTCTCAGCACTGAATTCCCGCCCATTAACTTTCCTCCCGCCCCTCTGACTTGTGAAGTCCTCGGAGCAGAAATCATCTGTAAGCACCTGGAAAGTACCTGAAACATCCCGAGTCCTACTACAAATAAATAAACAGCAGTGCACAGTATGTGTATTAAGCCAACCATATAACAGTCATCTCTGACATCAAAAATTAGGGCTGTAGCTTCTTCTTCCTAAGGACCAGGAAAACCTTCAGATTTCCTCTCACTGCTACTCACCTCCCTCTTTCCCCCATCACATTATCCATTTCTGGAATCCATGCCTCACTTTTTATAATAAATTATTCTAATCAGGCTTTGTGGCATGGCAGAAATGCAGCATAACCTTCAGAAATATACAGGCACACTGGCTATAGAACTTCTTTATTTCACTGGAGCCTTTCAAAGAACCTGGTACAGAGTCTGGGAGGATTTGGCATCCTTTCTCAGCAGCACCCCTGTGGTGGTGACCCTTTCCTAAAGGGTGCTAGATGCATTCACCTACACTATTTCCTCTCTTTGTAAAAAAATCTCTCATTAAAGCCAGGAAAAAAAGTGTTCAAGCAGGAGTTTTTCCTGTGCTATTTTTCAGGTTGAAATAGCATGACTTAGGGGTGCCAAAGGAGCTAAAGAGAATATCTGAAGTCCAATGCAGACCTTCTTTCCCACTCCATCCTCTTCCGAATGGGAAGATGTAAGATAGGCTGGGTAATTGCTCCAGCTTCTTCAGAATCAGGGTTCAAGTGGGTAAGAAAGGCAAAGGAAAAATAAAAAATAAAACAAACACAACACAAAAGCCCCAGAAATTATAAGGATTCTTTACTTTTCATGGGCAAGAAGCACAGGCTACTTTAGTAGCTCTTGAAAAAATCCCTACACTTTGTTCCCTCACGCTGCAATAGTTCCAGAAGGAATCTGGACCTGTGGCTTTCTCATAAAAGTAATAAGGAGGTTCTGAACCCCACACTGGGGAGGGGCAGTAAAAAAAAACCCCACAACAACAAGCAATTTAAACACAGAGCACTACCATCCTGTTAAATAATATGTTAAGAACTCATCTGCAAGTCTGTCTTGGCCAATGAGGGACATCAATCAGGAAGATACAGTAATACTCTCTAGCATGCAATTAGTCTCTGCAGTAAGCACTTTAACTCTGGATTTCTTGGATTATATTGTTGTTTGTAACAACTATTACTGTTGCTTTGTAGGAGTGATATGATAGCTGTCCAAGCACCACAATCAAATTATGCTACCAGGACATTTGGGCAAGGGATTATCACAGCAAAGGGAATGGATTATCACAGCTTTTATTCTGAACAAGGATAAGAACAAGATGAGAGATCATTTTGAACATGGCAGGAGGGACAGAAGAAAATTGTAGCTGAGATTTACTTTTTTACCTCCTCCCTCTTTTGGATTTTTCAAGATAGGCATGCTACAAGAATCTGCCAATCTGAAAAGACAGAAACTGCCTTTTCTAGAATTCGCACTGCAATATCTGAGAACAGAATAAATCAAAAATATTCCAAATCAAAGGACAGTTAAAGCAGCCTCCTTGGATTGGCTGAATGCCTGTTTCTGGGCATTTTTCCACTGCATATCTGCCACTATTTCCTTCATTTTTTATCAGGCAACAACCATGACCACCACCAGACCTAAAGATTTCAGCTGTGTTTTGAAAGTTTGCCATCAGATTTGTTGCCTGTCACAGGAAGGACTGCTCAACCTTCCTTCAGTTGAGCAGGTTCAGCAAAGAACTGACGTGTTCCTTTAAAAAGGTTTAATAGTTTAAAGGTTCTCTGAAAAAGGCTGCATCTTTGCCTATCTCATTTTATACCTTAGTTCTCACACTGCACCTCAAAACAAGTATTAGCTTCTTTAACTTTACAGATCTTGAATTTTTTTTTAGCAGTATTTTGGTATCTTCAACACATAAGTACATACCCTTTTGGTGCACAGCACTCAAGAGACCCTGACTCTGACCTCAATTTCTTTGGCAACGGCCAAATATTCCAGATAGGATGAAGGAAAAAACACACTAGCCTTAACACCCCTGTGATGCAGTTTTGAGAGGTCATTAATAGCTATTCCATATTACAGAGAAGACAAAACCAGAGAAGACAGTCAAATAAAGAGAAGCAGAAAAAAAAAAAAAAAAAGATAGAAGAAGCAAAAAACCTGCTTTGCTACAGCACAGGGCACGTGTCTGAAAACTGATGAGGCACCTGGGTATAATTTCTGGCTGTGGCCCTGACTCCTTCTAGATGACTGCACCAGTTCAAGTCACACCTCCAACAGGCTCTCCCTTCACATTTTCCATTGGGCTACAGGGCAGCAGTGGTAAACCTTTTCCTTGCCAAGGACAGAGGACACTAAATATTATTGGCATGACACATTCCAACGTGGACCTTGTGATTCTACAGGCAAGCAGCAACACTGGTAGTTGATTAAGACTAGAAGGTACAATACCACATCAAAAAGAAAAAAAAATTGTCTGGAAAGAAGTGGAAGGAATCAAAACAACAACAAAAAAGGAATTCAGTAGGACAGAAAGTAGGAAAGCAGATGATGAAAAGGTTCTTAGAAGGGACAATAACAAAAAAGAAGAGAGAAAAGAGAAAAAGGCATCCATGGAAATATCTGACTTCATTTGACAGGAGGAAAGCAGGGTGCATTTCCTCTTTTTTTAATAACAACATTGAAATTGGGTAATCCAACAAGCACTATTTCATTTTGCCCCACAGAAAATACATGAATATAGACTTGCACACTTTTAAGAAAAAGACTCCAAGCTCTCAATGCACTTGTTTTCAGAACTAATGCTTTAACCACATTAGCAAGGTTACGACAAGACCACAGAGTAACAACAATTCCTTCTCTATTTAGAACCTGCTTTTTCAGAGCCACAATCACTACAGTAATTCTGCAGTTGTGAGAGACTCTACCCTCCTTGTTTCTAAGGATTCCTCCCTGTTTCAAATGGTAGGAGCTAAAGAGGTTTTGTTCTGATTCAGCTAAGATCTCTTTATCCTTTTTTCTTATTTTTTTTCCCCACATGTATTTCTGTGCTTTTTAACTGTCCTTAACTGGACACTCATGGCCAATGGCAGATATGAAGTACTGTGGATCACTACAGCTATGGGTAAATATTTTAGAGAATCAGGAATTTAATTGCAGATCACATTACTCCAACATCTTTGCCCTTCCTGTCACTTCACCTGCTTGTAATCATTAGAAAGCAGTGTCATTTCTAAGCTGTAGTTGAGCACTAAAAGCACCATAATGGCCTTCCCTGGATCTACTTAACTAGAGATTAGCAGAAACAAAGCATAGGAAGACTATAAACATAATTTTGCCAGTTTATCAGCAAACAGGTTTTTGTTACCAAAGAGATAAAAGTAAGGCTGCTGTTTTATCTGTGTGGCTGGACCCATGAGTTTACCTTTGCTGGGACCACATCTCCATCAGAATTCCCTCTGAAATATCAACATGAACCACAGCATTATTAATTTTCCAAGTTGCCAGCCTTCAGTGTTGCCTGCATCATACACCCAGCATTTTGGACTGTTTCTCTTCACACAAGAACATGCTCCACAAGCCTCATGATACTCGAACTCTGTTACATAGGCTGCTCACATGTCACAGAACAGATGCTGGCCACAGTCTCCTTGAAGAAGCTGCAGGGTTGGACCTTCTTGGTTCCAGAAAGTCCACCAAATTAGCATCCACCACAAAGGCAGAGAGGGGTCCCCCAAAGTGTGAATAAATCATTTCATCCAGAGGCGTAGCATTAAAACAAAATCATTTGATTGTGAATTTAAGTTGAATTTCAGTCGGGAAGAAGAGAAGGAAAAGCAAAGCCCTTGGATTAGAAGACAGCCGTTCCCACTTACAGCTCCTCCCAATTAAAATGTTTTATATAGATCATCAGAACCTAATGCATCGTACACGTTCCACAGCGTGCAACATAAGGCTGTTGGTCTGTCATGTTCTCTGGAAGAGCTCAGTGTGATGAATGATCTGGATACTTGTCTCTCTGGTAAAAAAGCAGGAGAAGCTTTGAGACAAAGAAATAAAGGCCAACGCATATTACACATCTTACAGTGCTTAGCATCATTCCTCCTGACTCACACCTCTGAAAAACAGTTAAGGTCACTATTTCTCTTTCGTTGTGAATGTGGATTTCAGCATCAGTATCCTCCAAATGCTTGGGAGAATTTCATTTCAGATCAGAAACAGGAACATCAGGAACACGGAGCATTTGGGCTCCAACAAACAATGCCGCACCAGCACGTCATAAGAAAAATAAGGGATCTTCCCTTCTACCTCTGCTGACAAACAGACACACGTGAAGCCGCCTGCAGGCCAGGATGTTAGTGTGATCTCTGCAGGACAATCTAATAAATAAAGATTTAAAAGAGTTTTTTTTAAAAAAAAAAGGCAAAACAAAACAAACCTGACTACCGATTGCCGGAACTGAAAAACCTGCCTTTCCGAATCAGCTAACGGTTTGGCAAGCCTGCGTGAAAGGCAGGCAAACAAACAGCATCTTTTCCTTTTAACATGGAATCTGCAATAAGAAAAAGAAATCAGCTTTTTATTGATTTCCATAATGCCATCTCTACAGCTTAACAAACTCACTCAGCTGCTAATGCTAATTCACTGATGCTATGGAGCCTTCCCATATAATTATACACCCTCCACTTCGCTGAGCCCCAGGGCGCTGTTTCTAACTTTTCCAGAGGACCACTGCACCAAAAGTAGAAACAAAACAAAACAAAAATATATATATCTATCTCTTTCATTACCCAAAGCAAAACTGCAAACCAAATTTTGCTTACTTAAATGGGAAGTTAGAGAGGCTCGATTTTTAAGACAGGGAATAATCTGCCAGTCTGCATATGTTTTCAGATGTGATATCATGACAACCAACTCCCATTTAAACTCTCCCCACATTGATTGCTTTTCTTCCTAAGAGTACACAAGAATACAACGTATCAATGTTGCAACAATTTTGACTTCTAGGGAGAAATTCTAAAGTCCTTCTCAGCTCGGAAGGGTTTCAGGAGAGTGATTCAGAATCAGACACGGAGACTTTTGCTGAACGTCACTACAATTAACATTGTAAAAAATTATAAAATGTTACCATTGCTACGGCGATGTATCTTTCAAAGACACTTTTCTTTTAAAAAGGCAACCCTGGAACACCTTCTAAACCAAATTAAAGGAAGATATCTTCTCCAAGTCTAAAATAAAAAAAGTCCTAAAAAATTAATGAAGTAAACCCTGCCATTTTTTTTCCATTTCTCAAACAAATTCAAGCAGGCAGCTCCAGTATATTTTGGTGAGAGTTTTGTTCAATTAGGGACGACAGAATTTGGCCCAATTGATCTCGTACTGCCTGTGTGGAAAAAAAAATGCAGTGGAACTCTGCAGTGTAAACACCCTTCCCGAATGACTGTACCTAGAGTCCCCTTTCCTGCTCTCCCTGTTTGCCCTGCCTTGATATTTCAGATCCAACCATCCTCTGTTCACCACATCCATCAGGATTCAACGTGCCATTTGAGCTAACATAACTTGATTTTGCTATGGTTTCCCATCCGTATGTGAACTTGGAATCGGTTAATCTGCTTCCTCTGAGAATGGTGAAATGCCTGGATTTTTTTGCTCAACAAACAAACAAGTTGACAGTATCAATACAGAGCTGGAGAGCCTCTAAAAACAATCCAGTTTGCATAATTAATGTTAATTACAATAACATCTCAATCAGTGACACAAAGGCTTCGCAATGAACACAGTCATAGGAGGAAGTGAAAACATGAAACAAACATGAAGGGATCTTGCCTTGCTCCGAAAGAGTAGCAAACAAACTTCCAAGAGATTTATAAATAAGCACAGAAAGGCAGAAGACAATCCTGCTTTGTTAGAAATATTTTCTTTGCGGGCTGCTTGGCACAAAGCTTTTTTTTTTTTTTTTTTCTTTTTTTTTCTCCTGAGGTTGTAGCAAGACAGCGGATCTGAGCTATGGACACACCAGATAATATTATCTTTCTACAACATCACATCCAAGTCATTATCAACGGCTTTAAAGAAAGCCAGCCGAGGGCCTGACGCTTCTGCCAGTGATTTCAACAGCGAACACACTTTAACAATGCCATGTGAGAGTGTTTTTAGGGGGGTGGGGGCGGCTCCAGAGGCAGAGGGGAATTAAGGAAACAGCTCCAACTTGAACGCCGCGTGTAAGTATGGAACCCCACAGGCGCAGAGGAATTCCAGGACGAGATAATTAATTTTTCAACAATCTTTTTTTCCTACTTTCGGTAGCGACAAGGGAAAGCTAAAGGCATAGAAAACTTACCTGCCCGTTTCACTTGGCAGCACAGAGGTCTTAAACGGGGGGGTGGGGTTTAGGGTCACTTAACAAAGCAGATTTACATTTAATCCTCAGAAGTTCTCTTCACTGCCCAAGGGGGGAAAAAAAAAAAAAATTAGTTACCCATCTCAAGGAAAGGGAGCAAAATAGTTACGAAGGAAAAAAAAAAAAAAGAAATAAATAAATAAAAAAGCGCCACTCTACCTCACCCAGATTGGCACTGTAGTACACAAGTAGTCACACAAGCATCGCAGGGAGCACTTGCGCAGTGAAGTGCCACTCGGAGTGAGTAAGGGTGGTGTAATTGGGGCTGATGAGCCGAGGAATCACAACTTGGCACGTCACGGCTACACAGGGCCCTTTCCCGAAACGTGAGTGAGCTCCTTGATTGCTCCTCGCATTAAGGCAAAATCTGCTCGGTTAAGGAAAACTGCACTGATGCTAAACCAGTTCCAGAGGAGAAACAGGCCCTACTTCATACAGACCACAGCTGAAAGGGACCCCTCCCCATAAAGGCAAAATTCAGGAAGTTTTCAGGCTATGTTGGGTAAGTTACCCCTTGGGAAAATGACTGATCTTCTATTTGATGTCAATCTCGCAGCTGATTTATTTTTGTTTCCCCTCCCTCTATTTATAGATAAAAGCAAGACAAGATTTAGTAAAGATTTAATTTTCTCTAGAAATTGACTGACCTTCTGCATACACTGGAGTAGTCACTGAGTAAAGCCATACTTCACTAGGACTTGTTTGCAAGAGTGTTTGCCTTTAGAAAGAGAAACTTTGTGTGGAGGATTCCCGGAATGATGCTGGCCTTTCCTCTCAACAAAAGTTCAGTCAGATTTATTTTTCAGATGCCTGAGATAGATGATTTTTGGAGCCCTGTGAGGTTTGGTAAACCTTCCATTCGGCAATTAATTTCCATACGATATAAATTACAAAGGTGGAGCAATTAATATTAATAAACCCAGCAGAGTACTGAGGCTTTGGGTGCATGGAAGCACTGCTGTATTTGCTGGGGTTTTCCATGCCTCTGTTTTATTTTAGCTGTTCTGTACGTACAGCACACGAGAACACATACCACGTTCACGTTCTAAAAATACATTAAGGAGAGGGGGAGGAAAGAGGA
>VWYO01001728.1:247875-259232 GCA_013400275.1 Rhadina sibilatrix | reverse complement strand
TTTTTTTTTTTTTTTTTTTTTTTTTTCTTTTTTTCCCTAACAGTGAGGTCCTTGCTGACAAGAGGATGATACCAGCTGGGATCTACCTTTCTGATCTGAAATCATGAGGATTACTCACATATCTAAAAATAAGCCCACGCTGAAATTCCCTTGTTGGATTAAGACCTAAACCCTGCAATTGTCACTTTTCCCACCAGTGTCAGTGGCTTAACTAAATATATTGTCCACATGGCTGCCTGACATTCCTGACATTTCTCCTTTCACTGGAACTTCTCCATGTTTCTGTAAGTTTATTTTACTTTTTGGTTGCTTGCTTGTTCTTTTCACCAATTCATCACCTTCCCTGCTACATTCCTTTCCCCAGCCACGTATGATCTCCCATCCTGTCCTTTCCATTTCTTCTCCAAGGTTTGCCACCCACTGCTCCAAACTTGGGAGAAGCTATCCAAACTACAAATTCCTGCAGGTGGTGGGAAAAGTATGTACAAATTTACCCTGGATTTGTGTCTCTTCCATGCAAGAAGTGTTCTCAGGGTTGGAGTTTGACAGCACCCCTGTGTGAGGAGAATATTGGACACTCTGGAAGCACAATTACCTCTACAGCCACTTTTCCTGGGTGCAAACCCCCCAGCTCTGGTCTTACACAGGATAAGTTAAGCCACAAACATCATTTCTCATAATGCAGAGAAAGCTCCCCCCCAATCCTTGCTTACAATAAATAACCATCTCTATCCAGAAGGAAATAATTTTCCCTCTCTGAGCTGCCTTTTTTTTTATTTATTTTTTTTTTTCCTCTTGGCCTTCCTCACCACTGCATTGATCAGTGTCTCAAAGAGGTCTTAATTTGAGAATTTTCCTAGTGCACAATGTGTGCCAGATTAAGCCTTCTTCAAGGATTTGCTGGTACAAAAGAAACGTATTTCACAACAAGAAGCACAATTGCCATTCTAAATATCAAAGCACGATGATACACACTTTCTAGTTCTGCTCCAAAGAACACTTTTGTTTCAAATTCCCTCTTTTCAGGAGCTGCCTCTTCTGAAATTTCTCGCTGTCGTTAAGTAGCCCAAAGGGGGATTTTGTGTGTGTGCTTGTGTGCATGGGAAGTTTGGCATAATTCATTCAGGATATTGAGGTAATGGGGTTATTCTAAGCATGAAACCAGCTAATTTTCATGCCTTTTGGAAGCTGTGCTCCTGTTTGCCTAATTTCAATTTGTTTCCCTCTTGAAGGGTTATTGCAGCTGATGTGTTCTGATGTGACCAGGGCAGCAGGGACTGGTCCTGACCAGCTGGGACAGGTCCTGACATGGGCACCAGGCTCTTCTCCATCACCTGGAGTAAATCCTGTCATCATCTGGAAGTCTCATGGTACCCCCCCCTCCCCAAAACAGACAGAACGTCCTTCAGATTTGGGTGGTGCTCAAAGTAATCTTTCCAGGCTCATTGCCTCACTGGGCTGAGTGAGCTGTGATTTTTACAGAGTTGGGGTTTTTTTACAGATTTTTTTCTCCTTACCAAAAAAAAGGAGGCAAGCAGCAGCACCTGCTCTTAGAAGGGGCAAATCCTCCAGTCCCTCCCACCTCCTTCATGTTAGCCCCATGTCCCACGGGTTAGATGCTTTGAGTGTCTTTAGAGGACTGGGAATGACTGAAGCCTACAATCCCACTGACAGCACAAGAGGCCAGGTTTAGATGGTTGGTTTAGATGCCTTCAGGTGAACTGGTTTAGATGCCTTCAGACCTCCCCATCCCACAGCAAACTTCTGCCAAGCTCCTACTTTGTCTCTTTAGGGATGAAATCGGGAGGTTGACCCGAGAGCACGCACACCGTGCCTTTGCCCAAAGCCTTTGAAGTCCCTTCCCTCAATTTGCCAAGACAAGGAGATTTGCAGCTGATTTATGCCATTTCCCAGCCCTTCTCACTGCTGTCCTGGAAGCACAATTGCAGCGTGCAGGGTTCTGATGATGATTTACAACACCCACGAGCACTGCTACCGCTCCAGCTAAGCCCACGTGGTGCTGTTGTTATGGGTAGGCAAAGCACACATGACAAGAGTCATTTGGGGAGGCCAGACCCCCCCAAATTCCAGCCTCGTGGGAGCTGCAGGTTGTGCCAGGCAGAGGAGGGACGAAGGTTTGCCAAGGGAGGTTTTGTTTCACCTCAGAGCTGTCCCCATGCTGCAGCTGGCAGGGGACCAGCGCAGCTCCTTTCTCACCATCTCAGGGTGGCTCTGATTTGTGCCCGGCCCCAGTGGCCCTCCAAGGGCTGTCCCATCCAGTGACATCCCCTATCTCCTGGCCATCTCCCACGATTTTCCACCCAAGCCTGTTTTTGGGCAGAGAAGTGAGGATTACTCCTCTTTACACTCGGCGTATCTCGAGATCCCAGTCACACAGGAGGCTGTAGGCTTTGTGGCAGACAAAATATTTGTGTGACACGTGAATTAATCAAGGAAACAGCCACTGGTAGTAGAAGCTGAGCACGTGTGTGCCTGGCAGCTGAGAAGGTGCCTCCCCAACCCCCCGAAAGCTTACGAAACAAAACAGATTACCGCTGAGAATTCAATCCCAAACTGTGAAACGACAACAGAAAGAAAGGCTTTTGTTTTCAGTCCCCCCTCCTTTATTTTATTTTATTTTTTTATTTTTTTTGTCTTGAACTGAACAGTCCCTAACTGTTTAACATGCAGGGAAGGATTATTTATGTAGGGCTCTTGTGTAGGTAAAGCACCACGTCCTTGGCCCTCTGCCCACGCAGCTCAGCGCGGGGATCTCTTGTTACAAATTGCAGCTGTGTAACATAACAGGAAACGTGAGGCTTTAAGTTATTCCAGTGGAAAGATTAATTATTTGGAAAATAGTTATGCAGCAGCTTTGTGTGTTTTTGGAGCAAAGGTGACCGGCACCATCTTAAATTTAAAGAAAGAAAGTTGCTGGGAAATGAGAAAGAGGAGCACTGGGGAGTGAGAGAGAGTTTTGGGACAATTTAATTGTTGTGTTGTTTTGGGTTTTTTTTTTTTTAATAGTGGTTGAAATATCTGCTATCGTGGAAGGAGCAAAGCTGAGCTCCACAAAGGACAGCCCTGGCGGGGCAAAGGTGAAGGAGGAAGGGGATCTGTTGGGTTCAGCTGAACAGTGACCCTTCCCATCCAAAATTTCACCCATCTACTTGGGAGGAAGGGCTGGGAATCCTGCAGGCAGTGGAGACAGATGAGAGGTGAGTCTGGAGGCACAGGCTCAGTGTGGCAGGTCGTGGTATCCCCAAAGGATGTCCCAAAGGGACAATCCATGGTAAGACACCATGTTCTGGGGACCCTCTTCCCTCCAGGCAAACACTCCTGAAGAGACAAACACGGTGTCTGGAGGGGAACTTTTTCCGTGGGGCAGGGGATGGGGTGACAAGTGACACCTCCTGCTCACCCAAGCAGTGTGGCCAGCAGGAGCAGAGCTGTGATTGTCCCCCTTGTGCAGCACAAGTGGAGGCTGCACCTCAAACCTCAGTTCTGGAGCCCTCACTATGAGGAAGACATTGAGGTGCTGGAGCATATCCAGAGAAGGTCAGTAAAGCTGGGAAAGGGTCTGGAGAAGCTTCTAGGGAAGCACTGGGACAGGCTGCCTTGGGAAGTGGTGGAGTCACTGTCCCTGGAGGTGTTTAAAAGATGTCTGGATGTGGCACCTGGGGACACGGTTTTAGTGGTGGCCTTGGCTGTGCTGCGTTGGTGGTTGGACCCGACGACCTCAAAGTCCAATTCCAGCCTAAAGGATCCCACAGTTCTGTCCCTCAGCCTTCCTTGTGAGCTCTTCTACGGAGCCAAGCTCCCAGGGTTTTAATTTGCTCCTCTGCACGTGAGCCATCACCCCAATTAAAGGAGACCACTCCAAGAGCCAGCTCGCTGCTGCAGTGCCTGGGCGTGGGTGGCAGCCAAGTCCTCCCAGCGCCTCTGCAGAGGCTTCCCAGTGACTTCAGGGAGAATCTGCAGCCAGATCTCCCTGATTAGGATTCCTCTTAGATCCAAATGTGCTTAAATGCTGGAGCCCTCTGGAGGGATGTGGTTTGGACAAAGACGTGGTAGTTATTTTTAGGCAGCACAATGCACCTTTTAGTGAAGTTTTTTTTTCCACTCAGACACTTAATGCATGCTTATTTTGCAAGAGCAGCTATTCCAGAGTGAGCTTTGAGCTAAGCGTGGTCTCCTGGGGCTGTTGCCCACTGCAGTGACAGGGACCTGGTGGTCCCTCTCTGTTTGCTCAACTGTAGCTGCTGAAATTAAAGCCCTGAGGGAGAAACCCATCTGTGTGGACATCTCAAAGAGTTTGGGGATGAAACTCATGAAAACCATGACTTTTGGCCTGGCAGTTGTGCTCCTGGACCCCTCTCCTCTCCTGCAGGCAGAAGGAACAAGCAAGAGGTGCCCCAGAGCAATAAGATGTAGAATCCATGTCCATCATCCCTCCTTCCATCAGCAGGCTGGGGAAGGCTGTTTCCAAAGCAGCCCATTTTTTACAATCCCTACTGGGAAAAGGATAATTAATAATAGAAAGAAGATGCATTCAAGGTGTAAATGTCTCATAATTGATGCAGGACAGTCCATTATTTTTAATTTTTGCATTTCAGATCCTGGCAAAGTAGAGCATCAGTTTAAGGAGGGAAGTGAAGGAAGTTTCCTATAAAATCAAGAACGCTTTCTATGTAAGTAGCAAACCAAACAGAGAGAGCAGTCTCTTAACTTTCCAAGTTTTTTTATTTCTGCCTCATTTGCTGCTACCTCAGACTAACCAAAATCTCCATGTTTGCCTAATATAAAACCCCATATTTTTGCAAAACTCTTCAAGCCACAGTAGTTTAGCTCTACCACAATAATTTGACATTCTACTATAACAAATGTTAATAGATGAAACAAAACACTGTATATTTAAGGGGAGAAAAAAAAAAAGAGGAGGAAATTATTTAATTTAATGTTGCCATTTCAATGCATTTAATAGAAGACAGGAGGCATATTTTTCACCAGCCAAAAATTAGCACTAGTCAAAGGCTACTTTCTTCACTGCATTTGCACCTCATGTGGATGTTGGCTCTTCTATAACTATAAATTGCACTCCCAAAGCAGACTCCACAAAATTCTTCTGGTCTGGGAGCTGAAGAAACCCACTCTGCCCCACAGCCCACATCACCTGGGTGATGCCTGGACAAAGCATCTCTGCTATCACCACAGCACAAGTGAATTACAAGTCATCTCTAAGCTCCCTTGCACATCAGTGCATTCCACCAAGCTGTCTGAGGCAGGATCATGGCCATTCAAATGGAAAGAAAGTCCTGGAGAACATTGTGGTGCCCAGCTGTAACTCCTGCTGGGAGAAACACCTGGGAGAAATCTCCCTTCTGTCTTCTCATCGGCTGCAGGGACAACCCAGGATGACAAAACTCCTTACTTGGGTTTTTCAGAGAACTGCTTGAAGCTGGGTGAGGCAAAATGAGGGCAAAAGTGAGGTGTGTGGGGAAAAGGTCAGCACACAAACCTTTTCTGAGGAAAAAAGAAGCCACTGTGCCCAGCAGAAATGTGGTCAGGCCTGAGGCTAGCAAAGAAACGAGGAACAAGGACAGCATAGATAAGCTGAGCTTTCAAGAAACCAGGTCTTTTGGGCAAAGCAACCAATCTCCTACATTCAAAAGCCACCTGAAGACAGGAGGTGCCTGGAAGAGCAAGCTTTCAGTGCCAGCTGATGTACAACCTCATTGCACAACCAGAATCGAGGCCAGAGAGGTTGTTTGACACAATGGGCTTTGGAGGTTGCCAAAAAAGCCAGATGTTCCTTGCCACAGGGGAATCATCTTCCTCACCCTGGCATCTGGTTCCTGTAGCTGCCCACAGAAGAAGGGGACAGGCACATTCTGCAGAGGGGCAGGTGGCACATGGCAATGGCTTTTTCAAATAATTACCAAGGAGAAGAATTACAATGATTTTTTTTTTTGGCTGAAACGATACAGATAAATGCTGTGAACCAGTTCTGTGAGCGTGGCTTAGGGAATCACTGAAACTAGTATTTATTTATCTCTTGGTATTTCAGAGTTCTGGGGTAGATGATCTCAGGAGTGGAGGATTATTTGGCACTAAAGCCCTGTTTCTGGTGCTGTGCAAATCCTTAAGTGAGCAGGCAGGCAGGCCATGAGTTATCCTGTGCCCACTCACGCTGATTCACACCCTAAGGGTGGAACACCAAGCTCTTGCTAACCTTCCTGCTGGGCTGGGCGTTTCACAAACTACCAAAGAGCAAGCAAAGGGCTTCAAAAATAAGACAGAAAAAAAAAATAGTGATTCTCTCTGTACTCCATTTGAGCAATAAACAAAATGTCTGTGTTAGAGGCTGGTGCAGATCTGGTGCAGATCAATCATGTGCTGGGGTCAGACTGCAGCCTTCATAAAGCTGTATGGGGTCCTGCCCTCGAGGAGGGCATTTTCCAGGTGAGAAAAGCACTGTGAGCACAGGAACCAAGGCTCCAAGTGGAAATCCCTTCCTGATGGGGCAGGGTGATCTCTTGCAGGTCCCCACGGGGCAGAAGTTACAGCAGCCTCAGTGCTCCCCATCCTGGGTCCGAGGGTTTCCAGCCAGTCCTTCCCACCTCTCCTTGGCTGCTGCTCCCCCACCATCCCACTTTGGCCCTGGAGCTCAGAAGAGCCAACGGGGAGGGTCTTAAGAAGAGAATTCTGGAAAAAAATGGGGAATGCTTGCTAAAACCCTGGCTTGTGTGACATCCATCTGCTCCGAGCACACATTAGCGGGTTGTTTCTTCTGAGCTGAAAGCTGTGATAAACTCAGCTGCTGTCGGCTCCTCACTATCTTTATCCTTGGGAGTTAATTGGCTGGGATGAAAGGGGCTCTTCCCACTCCACAGATAACTCCTGGGAGCAGAGCTATGCATCCTACCCTAACAGATCCTGGGCCTTTTTGGTTTTTCCCAGAGCTACCAAGGGCACAGGGAGGGGATGTGAGTGGCACTGGGCATCCCTGGGATGCAGCTTGGAGCACCCTTGGTGGCCCTGCTGGGCTCTGCTGGTGGAATTAACAGGGGGAGCCTGGGAGACTCTGAGCCACCAACCCCAGCAATTAGGTGTGATTATCCAAGGGGAGTGTGTGTGTTACATGGTAACACAGTCCTGCCAGCAGTGCTGATGGTCAGAGGTAAGCACAGAGCTGAGCGGGGATATAAAAGTCAACCCTCTTCAAATATATTTATATTTATATTTATATTTATATTTATATTTATATTTATATTTATATGATTCTTGCCCAGGGGTTTCAATTTATTTGACATTTCATGGTCTTGGCCTTGCCATGATTTTCCTTCCTTTCTGAATCTGTCCCTCTGTTTAGCTGCCAAAGGAATGCAGCTGACATCTAAGACGTTGCCTTGATGTATCTTAAATATTCTGATTTATCATTTGCTGTTTCACCTGATGGGATCAATCTACCCTTTTGATGCACATTGTAACACTCCTCTCAATTATCCCATATCCACTGGAAATTTATCTGCCAGCTAAGTCAGTGCTTCCTGATGGCATCTCTTGGGCAATACACAGCTGCAGTATGTTNATTTAATTTATTTAATTTTTATTTTTATTTTTTCATACAGGACTGCTCACCGTTACAGAGCTGAGCCTTAGGGGGTTGGTTTCTTTACAGGGACAGCGTTCAGGTGTTGGAGGTTCACCCCACTGCCCCACCAGATACAGCAGTGGGATGACAACCTGGCCATATTCTCTGTGCAGAGTGACCTCAGCAAATCCTACCCGTGGGGGGAATGGTGAGACAGTACCCCGAGGAAGTGAGAAACCTCAGGAGCTCTCAGTGTGGTGGGAATTAGGGTGGAGAAGGTGAACATCCAAAGAATGGGTGGAGATGGGCACTGAAAACTGGGAGTTCCCCTTTTTATGGTTCCTATGTGGTTTCAGTCACCTTGAGTGGGGCTGAGCAGGAAAGGTGAAACAATGACCTAGATAAGGGCAAAACAAAGGACAAGGTGTTTATTGGGGAGTACCTCCCTGCTGGCTCCAGTCAGGCTGCAGAGAGTTTACTCTTCTCAAGGCTCAACCTGAGATTAAAAGGAAGCTCTCAAACATTAAAGCAGCCCAGGGCTTGGGAAGGAGGGGAGAGCAGAGGCTGTGGAGCCATGCTCCACGAGGAGAGCAGCCACAGCTTTGAAATAAGCAAAAATGGCTTGACTTGGATGGGGCTGGTTTGCTGTTAAATCTACCAGCTGGCAAGGCTCACCTTGTGCCTTCAGACCAAAGGGGCACAAAATCCCAGACAGATGTGCCAGAGCCACTTTGGGGAATGGTTCCTCTGCTTGGAGGGACCACTGTGCCCTCTCCCCTTGGGATCTCACATCTTGGACAGCATGCAACACATCAAGAGAGATGCCAACCCCTCCTCACCCTAANTTCCCACCTCTCCTTGGCTGCTGCTCCCCCACCATCCCACTTTGGCCCTGGAGCTCAGAAGAGCCAACGGGGAGGGTCTTAAGAAGAGAATTCTGGAAAAAAATGGGGAATGCTTGCTAAAACCCTGGCTTGTGTGACATCCATCTGCTCCGAGCACACATTAGCGGGTTGTTTCTTCTGAGCTGAAAGCTGTGATAAACTCAGCTGCTGTCGGCTCCTCACTATCTTTATCCTTGGGAGTTAATTGGCTGGGATGAAAGGGGCTCTTCCCACTCCACAGATAACTCCTGGGAGCAGAGCTATGCATCCTACCCTAACAGATCCTGGGCCTTTTTGGTTTTTCCCAGAGCTACCAAGGGCACAGGGAGGGGGTGTGAGTGGCACTGGGCATCCCAGGGATGCAGCTTGGAGCACCCTTGGTGGCCCTGCTGGGCTCTGCTGGTGGAATTAACAGGGGGAGCCTGGGAGACTCTGAGCCACCAACCCCAGCAATTAGGTGTGATTATCCAAGGGGAGTGTGTGTGTTACATGGTAACACAGTCCTGCCAGCAGTGCTGATGGTCAGAGGCAAGCACAGAGCTGAGCGGGGATATAAAAGCCAACCCTCTTNTGTGGTTTCAGTCACCTTGAGTGGGGCTGAGCAGGAAAGGTGAAACAATGACCTAGATAAGGGCAAAACAAAGGACAAGGTGTTTATTGGGGAGTACCTCCCTGCTGGCTCCAGTCAGGCTGCAGAGAGTTTACTCTTCTCAAGGCTCAACCTGAGATTAAAAGGAAGCTCTCAAACATTAAAGCAGCCCAGTGCTTGGGAAGGAGGGGAGAGCAGAGGCTGTGGAGCCATGCTCCACGAGGAGAGCAGCCACAGCTTTGAAATAAGCAAAAAAATGGCTTGACTTGGATGGGGCTGGTTTGCTGTTAAATCTACCAGCTGGCAAGGCTCACCTTGTGCCTTCAGACCAAAGTGGCACAAAATCCCAGACAGATGTGCCAGAGCCACCTGGGGGAATGGTTCATCTGCTTGGAGGGACCACTGTGCCCTCTCCCCTTGGGATCTCACATCTTGGACAGCATGCAACACATCAAGAGAGATGCCAACCCCTCCTCACCCTAAAGAAGGAGCACCTGGAGGGGGAAAAAAAGCATTGCAAGGAAAAAAAAAATGAAAAACATCTCTCTTTGTGTTGAGGATATTGTGTTGGTGGTATCAGGTAAAATATTCAAAAGAGGCTTGTAATTATATTAAAAAAAAAAAAAAAAAAAGCCATGGGTTTGTGTCAAAGTCTCCTGAAGTTACCAGGGAAATGACCTTGGATCTGTCCCGATCAGGATTGAAGGGGATGGTGCATTATATAATCCCAACTTTATATTACAAATGCCTCAGGCCACTGGGGTTTTTACATATCAGGCAGAGTACTTGGTGAGAGGCTTTGAGGTGGGAATTGCAGCCCTCTATTTTTCTGAGCATCACAGAAATGTATCAAGGCCCTAGGGAACATTAATATATTTTATTGGACAAGCCACTAGAGCTGGAAACAGCTTGTCAGCTGTTGGGCACACAAAAGCTTCCAGAATAAAAGCAAAAAAAAACTTAAAAGCTTTTATGAAGTTCCCAGAAATCTCCCACTTGTGCCAACAACACCTTAAATAAACCATCAAAAGTAGCCAGACAAAAACTGAAAATATTCACAGAAGCCAAAGAAGTTCTGTAAGTGTGGATCAACTTTGGACAAATTATGTCTGCTTTGCTTGAAAGGTAATTTTTTTTTTCCTATACCATAAAAAAATCTACCTTTTTTTTTATAATTTTCTATCAAGACATGAAAATTTAATGAAGAGATTGATTGAAAACCAGCCAGGCTTGACACAGATGGAACCCTGACCTAAGCAGTTTTTATTGATTCAAAACTCTGAATTTTTTTTTTTTTCCTAAAAATAGCACTGTAGGAAATCCCTGTGGATTGGCAGGGTATTCTTGTGGTTGGTGGGAGGGCCTGAGCTATCCAGGTATCTTGAATGAACAAGACCTGATGGCAAAATATTAATATTATGAATGAACCTGAACTGGAGCATTCCAGCTCTGGAGCCTCATCCCATTTTGTGTTTGATCCTCTTTGGTGCCCAAGACCAGACAGCTCAGAAGGCTGAAGCTCTTCCAGTCACTGGATTATCTAGAAATTCTGTTGAAAAGATAAGTTAATGTAAGGCAAAAAAAAGGAGGATATTTCTCATTTTCTGTGTCTTGCTTCCCTTGTTTTGTGAGTTGTGAGGAAAATTAGAGAATTTCCTGTGAACTTGTACAGCTGAAGAGTCACTTGATCACTTATTACCCAGGCACTTGCTGCCTGCTTTGCCTATCTAGAAGGCATTTAAAAAAAATAATATTTTTTTTTTGCCCAAGTAAGAGGTTGGATATTACTTTGGCATTTCTTATTTGTATTTAAAACCTGCCACGCTGAGTCAAGCTGTAGGGTTTATCCCTGCATCTCCTCTCACTCGGGGCACTTCTCCATCAGAAGAAGAAAAGGAGGATATTAAAAGCAAACCCGGCAGGCTGCACTTCTTGTTTGCTCTGCAAAAAGGAATTTGGGGTGAGGCTGACATCCCAGTACCACCACAGGCACCAAGGAGGGATTCCATCATTCCATCATCCTCATTCCAGGCTTGGAATGAGGGCTGCAGAGCAGCATCTCCTTCCCTTTTGGGCTCCTTGTTGAGCTGAGGTTTTTGTCAGAGGCACAAACCCCCAGCCCCTTGCAGCAGCCTCAGACATTTGTTTAACTCGTGGTGGCTGCCAGAAGATAATAGCTGTCAGTGTAAAATTACAAATCATTCTGCATAATGCCGTGCTGATTACCGTGAAAGCAGTGACAGGATTTGAATTTTACTCTTTTTTTTTTTTTTTTTTTGTGGTTTTTTTT
>VWYO01001728.1:221784-244586 GCA_013400275.1 Rhadina sibilatrix | reverse complement strand
TTTTTCTTTTTTTTTCTTTTTTTTTCCAACGAGGAAGCCTTCTCTGCCTCAGCTTGCCTGTATTCTGCTAGGAATGGTCATCCAAGATATGTGGCATCATCAGCCAAAGATTTCCAGCGTGGGGGGAAACTGAGTCCTATTCCCAGGGTTTTCAGAGGCAGATATTCAGCAAGCAGTATTCACCTTTGATCAGGTGTTTCACTGCTCTTTCCCAAAGAGATGATTTATCAATCATAATCTTTGGAGGGTTTCAGCAACTGTGAGATTTTTTTTTTTTTTCATCCAGTGAACCAGAGCTGTGATACAGCTCCGTGATATTAGCAGAGCCTTCCTTCCTGCATTACACCTTGCCTGTAAGTTTTATTTCAGTAGGGGAAACCATTTGTTCCCTGCCACCTCCTGAGCTGGCCAGACATTCACAAGTCTATTGCTAACCTGCTTTCTCTAATGAAAGCATCAATTCCCAGCAGCGATAGTTGTCATTAAATCAATAAGACACGTAACCCATTCTTCTGGTGCCTCACAAAAATGCTCAAGCAAATTGTTAACAAGATTTGCTAATGCTGGGGTCCCACAGTCCAGAAGTCTCTGCAAAAAAATAATGGCATTTGGCTCACAGAAGAGCTTTCCTGCTTTGCTTTCTTCTCTGAAATATTTTAACCCTGTTTTCCCTACAATTTTTTTTTTTTTTCCAGTGTTTGAAACCTGTGGAACAACTTTGCTTGGGTGGAGGCAGTTCAGGCTGGAACAAAGCACTGACAGCAAATATCAAGGATACTTTTCTGCTGGTAGTCAAACACTGCCTCAGAGACTGTCAGCTCTTGGTTTGCCCAGCAATTTATTTTTCCCCCAGGAAAGCACTAAACTGGCTCCTAGTAATCCCCAAGGTGTTTCCTTCTCTCCCTGGAATCTGTGCCTGGTATTTTTCCTAAATCACTTGAATGTGAAAGTATGGCCTCTTGTAGCCTCCCAACACTCTTCTGAGTGGGAAAAAAAAAACAACCCATTCCTGGAAATCTGGAGGCTGGCTAATGTTTTAAGGATGAAGAGATGACCCAAAGGTTGGCAAGTTGGTGGTTTTGCCTCCTGAATATTGCTGACATTAAAGTGCAGCTGATATGGCTTTTCTCTCAAGCACTGGGTGCAGCATATGCTGACAAGGGAGTGCTTCAATGTTAAGAACCATTTTTTTTTTACTGGTTTTACAGGGTTTTGGTGTCTGGACCATCTCCACGAAAGACCTTCATCCACGTTTGTGTGTGCATTGACATAGTGGGATTGAGGGCTATGAAAATAAGGATCCTACTGCTGACCTTCTGGCTGGCAGCCCATAATTAGTTTATGTCTGAAAAGCAGCAGCAAAACAGATCATGTGTGTCTGTTCAGAGAGGCGAGCAGGGCAGCAAGGACGGCGACGACGATGACGATGCTCGAGAAGAGGAGAAAACACAAAAGGAGTGAACAAGCTGGCAAAAGGAGTGCTGAAGAATGAAGGCACAGGGAACCAAGCTGATTATGAAGGAGCAGGGGCTGTGCTTCAGAGCAGAGAGCCACGGAGGAGCAGGACTGACAGGGAGATGGATCGGGTGGGCAAGGCGTGCGTTGAAGGCGAAGGCACAGAAGGGCAAGGACAGACACACACGGCTTGGCAATTAGCAGCTGTGATTTATGGTGGCCTCTTTTTGTCTTCTCACCCTCCCCTGGCAGATGTCCTGCCAGCAGGGGCAGTCGAGGGGTAGCTAGGGAGGGGACAGAGGGGGTTTTAAATAGTCAGACTAAGGGAGAGGTCTGGAAGGGACTTTCTAGTAATCTGGACAGCCCACCCAGGCAATTCTCTAAATTAGCAATATCTAAATTATATAGTAGCTGAGCTTTTTGCAGTAATTTTAGGAAGCTTCTTCTCCATTTAGGCCGACATCTGGGCTTCTCACAGCAGGTTTCTGCTCCCTCACACAGAGCCTGAACACTCAAAGCTGGTTTGGGCTTCAGGTAGTGGCTGGTGAGAGGCTGGGGGGAGTTAAACAGGAATGAAGGTGACGCAGAGGAAAAACGTCCTTAGTTGGCACAAATCTGCTCCCTGATCTGCACTGCTCCCTGATCCTTTCCCTCATCCTGACTCACCCCTTTCCTCTCTGTAGACACACACAGAGATTTCTGTCCTGTCCCCGGGCCAGAGCTTGAAGCATTGTGATTGCATGGCCATCGTGCAAGGTAGAGGCTGATGGAGAAGCTCCAAGCCAGGAAGAGGGCTTAGATATTTAACTTTGTTTTATTTCCACTGAGTTGTTTATACCCCTGCAAGATGAACAAAGTCAGGAGGGAGCAGTGGGCTAATCCTAACCCGGGGCTGCCCCAAAGGCAGCTCCATCACTGCCAGTCCCTGCCACAGAGGAAGGGGCATCTGGAGGAGAAGCTGGGGCTGCACAGAAGGAGGATCAGGAGACAAACGGTGAGTTTGGGAAAGGAGGGGTGCACTCCCTTGGGAGCAGAGGTCAGAGAGGCTCAGAGGGAACCAGCTGCAGCCACAGCAAAGGCGAGTGGTGGGGCAGGAGGGATGCAGGGGTGACCACAAGCTCCTCTGCTGGGTGTCCCTCAGGGAGTGAGTCAGGACATGTGGGCTCACTCTTTCCTGTAATAGTTAGGGCCAAGGGTGTTTACCCTGTCTGCTTGGGCAGCCCCAGCACAGGCACCCTTTGTAGTCCTGCAGGAACCCACCTGCAGCTCCAGGCTGATGGGCTTCACACCCAGGGCACCTCGGGACTCGTGTCCCACTCAGGGGAATCAAGAAATAAAGCTGCTGGTATTGACTGTGTTAATAGTGACACCAGAGACATTTATATAAAGGCAGCTACATGAGTATATTAACTTTGCTTCACTGTTCAATAGCTCCAGGAAAGCTGATGTTTGGGATGAGCACATTTGGATAAATCACTCCCAAACACCTCATTTTTTTTTTTTTTTTTGCCTTGGCTTGGAATGAAAATAAACGCACTTTTTTTTTTTTTTTTTTTTTTTTTTCTCTCTCCCTTCCTCNTTTTTTTTTTTTTTCTCTCTCTCTCCCTTAATCTGCTTTTGAAATTTCTGTTGCTGTTTTTCTCTTATCTGCAAGTCCTTTAGATGAGCTGCAGATACCTGCTTGTCCAGCTTGGCTGCTTTTGCTTGATATCCCACACTCTTCCTAGCATTCCTTGGAGGCTGTAGCAGCTGCCATGCCCTTAGAGGAGCTCAGGAGGAGCTTTGCCTGGGAAACGGGGATTTGCTGCCTCTTTTGTGAGCATTTTGTGTAAGAGATGCAACCCTGAGCTTTTCTATCTGGTCTGGGGAATGGGAAAATCTGTATTTCCTCTAAGGGAGTCCGAGGGCGGCGATTCACAAACGCGAGTCAGGTGAATTACAGGTATCCCCATTGCCAGTGGCAGCTTTTAAAAGAGTCAGAATACCCCCAAAAAGGTGCCAACAGCTGCAGAGGACAGCGTCCCAGGCTTGCTTCTGACAAGAGCTCATCCCTGTGCTTGGAGGTAACTGCTCCTCCCAGCTGAGTCCTGCTTCCCCCCCGGAGCCAGGAGCCTGCAGCAGACTCTCCAGAAGATGCCTTGTTAGAGGGGCCTCAGTCAAGCATCCATGGATCTCAAATTAAGAAGGGAAAGTGAAGTGAATCCATTTTTATCCTGGAAAGCAGAGATTACTGGCCCTGCCTGCCCCCTTTTAGGAAGGAGGTTTGCCCTTTGCCTGCTTGGAGCAGTTTCGGCAAGTTCAGGAGAAGCTGGGGCTGCACAGAAGAGGATGGGAATAAATGTAATAAAGACAGGAGAGAGAGAAATTGTTTATGTTAGGAGTCACTGCCCTCCTGCAGAAAGGGAAAGAGACATGCCTGGGTGTTTGTTGCCCTCTCCAAAACACACAGAAATGAAAGTGCATCCAAAAAAGTGTTTAAAAAAAAACAACACCTGCCAAACTGAAGGGGGGGAGGAGGAGGAGGAGGGGAGAAAAGAAGAAGACATCAATTGGAGGGAGAGTGGAAAATATTTTGATTGAAAAATGTCAACAAGCTCTCCTAGAAGCAGCAACAAGCAGCAGTGATTGTGTTTGTACAAAACAAGCCCTTCTTCCTGATGTAGAAGATTGATTTTATTTTTCCCATAGGAAAGCCAAATAAACCCACCCCCACCCCAGACATCCCAGCTCCATCCGCTGAACTCCCCAGAAAACTTCGGGTTGCAGAGAGGAGAAAATAAGGGGGGAAAAAAAAAAACCCTCAGGCACAAAATATGACAGCAAAATCCAGACCCCCACTGACCTAAAAATAGCCCTGAGGGCTGGACTCTGCGTTGGCAGTGACGTTTCAGTGGAGAAGCTCTTCCCTCACACCCTGGCTCACAGCTCAAATCCAGGCACAGAAAGGGATTTTTGAGGTGTTTGGGTTGTTTGCAGGTTTAGTGCCTCACCAATGACTCCTAGGTTTTTTTGTTTTTTTTTTTTATTCCCTAATCCTGTGTGAGCATTGTAGGCCGAGAGAGACATAATCCAGACCCTTGAATGAATCTCGCCGAGTTTTGTTCTTAGACAGAAAATGAATTGGGTTAAGCGGGGATTAGAGGAGACACACCACATGCCCACTTGACCCCATGCAATCACAATTGTTTGTGTGTGAGCTGGAGGAAAAATCGGTTTGGGAAAAGAAAAAAAAAAATAAGGGTAGGTGTAAAAAATTAATGGGTTTTCCCAAAGGGAAAAAAAAAAAAGAAAAAAGAAGTAAATAAAAAGTAAGCTTGGAGGGTTGGGGAGCCTTTCTCAGTATGGCACTTCCCGTGGTGCTGAATAAAAGTGGAGGTGTGGGGAAAAACGTATCTAAGATGGAAAGGTGGAGGCTCAGTGGCTCTGGATAAATCTGGGAATATTATGACAAAGCTTCCCTGAGCTCCATAGGGAGGGGATACCTTTAGACAGCAAAGATCATGAAGGTTCAGGTGGTGTTTTACAAACTGCAGCAGCGGGTGGCGACGGCCTGTGGGTCATCTCCCTTTAAGCCTGGCATTTCTCTGGCCCTGTGAGGCCAGATCCTGCCCTGCCTGCCATGCTGGGCTTGCTGAGCAGGGAGCACAGTGCTTGCTTTCTGGATTTGCTATTTTAAGCAGCTTCCGTCAGAGGTGAGGAGTTGAAAGTTGCCATGCCGACAGGGAAATTTCAGGCCCTAAAATAGTCAAAACTTGCTCCTGCATCATGTGAGTGTGCCTGTGCTTCCTGCGAGGGAGGTGAGGACCCAGCTAGGAGGGCACAGGGAGGCTGTCAGGATCCTTTCTGTGCAGGGGAGGAAACCATCTCCTCTGGAGAAAACATCTGTAGGATGCTATTCATCTCCTTTCCTATACCTATAGGGTATCTGGATAAATTAAGCAGCAGTGGGCAACAGACCTCATCAGCAACTGGGGGATCTTAAAGATCACAGTACTCAAAACAATGATTCTTAGAGTTTGCACTGTTACTGCCACTGCTAGAGGTCTTAGGCACTGGATCTTGGTAAGGAATCCAGTCCCCCAGGGGGAGACACAGAGAGAAGAGGAAAATGGGAAGGGTGGTTTTTAAGAGGGGGTATGTATTTCTCAAGGAGTTCTTGCAACCTGCTTGTGGAGCATTAATGGTCCATCAGGATGGAAAAGATTTGCAGCTGTGTGCTGGAGATACCCAAAGGCTGCACCAAGCACCCAGCTGCCTCCTGTAGATCACGGGCTGATGTCTCCTGACATGCAGGGCCAAATGGGCTTGGGTTTGCCTTTTTCCTGCTGTTCAATCCCATTTCACCAAGAAATCCCAAGTCTGGAATTTTTTGTACACATTCTTTAAACTGGAGCAGACCCTGCAGAAATGCCCAAACTATTCAAACCCACGACAGATCTGCCAGTGGTTAGGGGGCATTTTTGTCCCTTGTCCATGCTTGGGTGAGATGATTCTCCAGCCTCACAGCAGCATGAACGCAAATGCTGTTTAGACATCCCCGAATGAGGAGAAAATCCTCGCTTCATTTTGGCAGAGAGAGAAGTCCCAGCTCACCTTCCATTTCCCACATTCTGCCTTTTTTTTTCCCCTCTCCCTCCCTCCTTCCCTCCTGTTGTTTTTCCCTGCTCGCCCCTCCAGCCAGTTGTCGCTTCGCAGTCCACGCTTACAAATGTAATTTCTTCTGATGTATGAATATTTCACAAGCCCTCCCCTCCCCAGGGACGCTGCCTGTGAGGAGGAGGCACAGCCTCTTGCGGGGATGGAAAGGGTAGCAAATGACAATCTTAATGAAAGATCTCTTCTCCAAGGGCGTCTCTGCAGAAGAACACCATCCTGCAAGAGCTCCCAGCTCACCGGAGCACGCCCTGCTCTCCGGCTGCTGGAATTGCCTTTAGGCCATGGGTGGTGGATGGAGAGGAAAATACAGCTCTGCCTTCTCCCAGGATGCACAGTTTTGTAGGCTAGGAGGGTCTTGGGATGCCCTGGTCTGAGCTCCTCATAAAACTGTTGGAAATACCTTCCCTTCTGTAGGTGCACAGTGGCACAACCCAGAGAGCGACGTGGTGCTTTGGGTGAAATCCCCACGTAATTCCATCCATCCTGATACACAGAAGTAGCTGATAATCAAAATGTGCATCTATTGCAAAAGACACATTAAGCATCTTCAGTGAAACGTGCACATGGGCCCGTGTTTCCCTGCACCACCACATCTCCACCCCTTCCCAATCTCCTTGAGGATCCCTTCTACACCTGCAGGCCACCAAAGGGGGCTGGCACCTAACTGAGGTGTTTTCCCAGGCACTGGTGACCTTCCTATCCATCCAAAGTTTTTCCAGCAAGGTCTCTTCCTCGCTGGATCTCCTTCCTCTCAGCTTCCTGTGACCCATCAAGACTCAGAATGGTGCAGAGATACTGATTGATGTGGACAATATTTATACCCTAAATATATACACGGAATATACAACCGACTCCAGCAGCACGTATATATCTGTGTGTATACACGCTACTGTATGTAGAGAGCTGCCTTAGAGACGCCTGTCTCCCTTAGATATCAGAACGATTCATCTCAGATAAATATCTTTGTTAGCGATGGGAGCAGCGAGCGCCGCCCATCCCGCGATGGGATGAGAGAGAGTCTGTCTCTCTGTCTGTCCGACAGTGGGTGGCACTGTGCAATCAAAATCGCTTCGATTTCCCTTCATCCCGCTGCCTTCACCTTCCAGGCGCTCTGGCTTTGAGCCCTGCGGTGCTGGAGGGGGTTCGGTACCCACAGCATCTCAGAGCTGAGGTTCTTAGGATGGGAACTGCAGGATGCTGCCTTACGAAAACCAGAAATGGTGAAGTTACTCCAAAAGGCTGAGCTTGGTTTGAGCTCTGCTCTTCATTACTTCTTCTATCATTTAAAGAACAGTAAGTATTTATTAGGATAAATCAAATAAGATTGCTGCTTCCTCCCCCTCCTCTTTTTTTTTTTTTTTTTTTTTTTTTTTTTTTTTTTTCTTGAAAAATATGGAGAATAATTTCTAGTCTACTTTTCCGGGATGATGTTATTTTGTGACACTCCCTCTTCTCATGTACAACTTCAAAATACTGAGACTCAGTGTCCTGACTTGCTGTTGATAAGAAGAGATGTGGAACTCGATTGGCATCTGTTGCAATGATTTTCATTTGTGTTTCACTTCTGTTGGAGATGCAAGGGTGATACCTGAGCCTGACTTTCATCTCCCGTTGCAAAAATTGAATGCACTTCAAGTGAACAACAGTGAGGTGGTGTGGCCTGTGAGTCCCTGAGCAATGGCACAGTCAGGGTTATCATGAGGGGAGAGGACACAGAAATGTTTGCCCAGATTGCTGGGCTCACCAGCTGGGCCAGGCTCGCATGAAAATGTTGTTCTCCAAAAAAATTAAAGAAAATTTCTCCAATATTTGCAGACACTGAGCTGTGTGGCAAAGATGGATTTGTTTTAAGCTAAACAACGAGCTTGGGAAGCCGTTGAGTTGATAAAGAAACAATGAGAGAACAACTGTGAAAATGCAGAATCTCCTGACAACTCAAAGCAAGACCAAGTTCCAAGGTGGCCCATCCAGCAGAGTAAAACCCAGTGTGTTGTGTTGGGTACACCCCAAAGCAGAGTTTCTCAGGCAATGGCTGGTGAGTCATTTCCCAGTGATACACACTAGACCAGGAGGTGTCAGTGTCTCCTGCCTCTGCTCTGTGTGCTTGCTGGGGTGGGGGGGGGGTTGAAGGTAGGAGCTGCTCAGAGTTTGCAGTTGGGGATCTGGGATCTGTTCATTGGAAAGCTGCCCCTGCCTTAAGCAGAGGAATGGGAGCAGCTTTCAACAGCAGCATGGTCCACAGAGAAAAGCAGCAGAGTTTATAGGGGTCAGTAGGGGAATTAAAACTTCTATGTGGTTCTTCAAATGGAACAGGGGGATACCCACCTGAGGGGATGCAAGTCCTGGGTCCACCCTAGTGAAAATGATCCCTGAATAGGAGTAAAACACTTTAGTCAGGCAGCCCAAGTTAATGTGGCACCCTGCTGAAGGAGGGTTTGTAAAACAGCAGTGCATCATCTCTCTGGAGGGCAGTTTACCTGAGGGCCCTTCCACTCTGTCAGTCTTGGCCAGTTCAACTTTGCTGAGGCAGAGGAGGACCCAAGTGAGGAAACTGCAAGACAAACATCTTCTGAGCCAAAAGTGTTGTGTGACCCCAGGAGCTGCTGGTTGTGCCTGCAGCTCCTTGGGCTCAGTGTAGAGGACAGGCTGTGCCCAGCCTGGCACACTGACTGTGGGCACATCCATCAGGAAGGATATAAGTCATGCCTGGGCAATAAAATGCAAACGAAGTGAGACTGCTGAACTGGAAATGCTCAATGTCATGCAATGGGGCTTGTGCTGGTGCTGCCAGCCAGGAGGGCTTAGGATAACCCTGCCTGTGGTGGTGACATGGATCTTTTCCCAAAGAGAGCACCCTGAGGACCTCAGAAAGCTGTAGTTTATTTTGGAGCTGTGCAGCAGCTAATGGTTCTCTTGGATGTTTGGAGGAAACCTTTGGAAGAATAACAGTGCTTCTTTTGAGGGCCCAGACTAGAGAAAAGACTTTCAGAGCACTCAGAAACCCAGTCCCTGCATGCAGGGAGAGCAGCAGATGGTCATCAAATCCCTCTGAGGTGCAGTGAGAGGCTGGGCAAGCATACATAGGATTGGTGCCACATGGTGGGCACTCACTGCAGACCCCAGAAGAGCTACACCCCTGAAAGGACATGACTGTACTGGGAGAGTCCTGCTTTTTCCACTTCCAGAAGATACCTCTTTGGCAACTGCAAAGCCCACTCCACTTTTGCAGGCTAGAGCAGGTGACTGGTGTCTCTAGGTACCACTACATCCACCTCAGGGGCTGACAGCTGCTATGATGCTGGCCCGTGACCAATCCCAAACCCTTTGTGCACACAGAGTGTGTCTCCTTTCACAGTCATACCCTGCAAAGACCTCAACACAATGTCAGCCCCCCTGCTCCCTCTTGCAGAGGACCTGGGGCTCAGGGGTACGAAGCACATGAGCCAGACCTTCACCCTCCCCTTCACAGCATTTTCTCTGCTTGGGTGGGCAGGGGAGCACTGAGTGACAACACCTGCTGCTGTGGTTGCTGTCCATATGGTGATGGGTTTTGTATATGCCAGTGGAAAAGCCAAAAATCTGCACTGGTAGTGAAATCTGCTAGGTTTTATGGGAAATCAGGCAACTGTGGCCCTGTCATCTGTGTCAGAGCTGGAGGGTGTCTTGTAATTTTCTGGAGTTTCTAGAGTTTTCCCCTGAGATTCCCCCCCACAGCCAGTGTCCCCTTTTCCTACTCCAACGGGAGCAGAAGCTCGTGGCCCAAGATCTTTCCCCACCATTCCCTTCCCATACAACACTTTCCTCACTTCCTCGTGCCTGGAATGGCAAAATTAAATTCTGCCTCTGCAGCTGGGAGCTGTCTGGCTTTGCCCTGACCTGTGCCTGTCCAGTGCCCACACAGGCTGCAGTGCTCAGAAAATCCCAAGGCTGAAGTGCTTGGCTCAGGCTTGTTCTCTCCTGGCTTTGCTCACCGTCGTTCCTCACCATGCCAAGGGTGGACCTTGTGGTGGGTGTGGTGGAGTCACAGCCCTCAAGTCCTTGCTATCAACAAGATGCCCTTTATGAAATGATTTCTGCCAGGGTCATTTAATGAGAAGTGTTTGTTTTGCCTTGTTTTATCTCAGTCGGGTGCCTCGGTGGGACTGCTGGGAGGTTTGCTCCAGCAGGGCCAGTGCCTAATCCAGGAGCCAGAGGCTCTTAGAAGTGGCTTTTTCTGAAATTAGCCTGCTTGTGACTCACAAACTTGTGTCTTGCTTTCAGATGAGAGAGAGAGATAGAGGAAGGATGGGTAACTAGGCAGACTGGTGCAAGTTTCCTTCTAGGCTCTGCAAATTGCTTTAGCTACATTAGAGGTGTGGTTGGTGGGCTTTAGACAAGCAATTCCTTCCTGCTCCTTCCCTCTGAGCAGAAAATGAGAGGATTTCACTTCCTCACCAGGACCAAAGCACAGTGCTAGGAAGGGGAAATGACTCCTCATGCTTGTGTGCTGTGGGGGCCTGAGAAGCAGCACGGCCATGAGAAGTGTACAGGGCTCCATCACCTGTACATCACCAGGGCTGCTGGGTTTGCCCAGAAAACCTTCACCAAAACCTGTTGCAATTCCCACCAGCCTCCCCACGTGGCTGAGATCTGGAGGAGGAAACCCTGCAGGATGTAAGCAGCTGCAGGGAGGAGTAAGGAAGGAGGCAGCAACAAGAAGCTGGCTAAAACTTCATGTGTCCCATGTCCCTTCATGCTGGATGCCTGCTTCACACAGGGAGGGTGAAAAGCTCCCAGGAAATTATTTCAGAATATGCACAAGGTTAAAGGAGAATTGTTGTTTTCCTGCTGGCTACAAGAGAGCCAAGAGTACAGCTACACACCGTTTCATTACTGGAAATTTGAATTATTGGAAATTCCAATTTCACCTGATGCATTTAGAAACAATAGCTGTATTTGCCAGTGAGGCTTCTGATACAGGGACAAGAGAAGCTCCTAAGGTATCTGTGGGGTTTTCACTTCTGGAATTGGTTTATCTGGTGTCAATGAAAATCTAGGCTATATTTACAAGTTCCCTCCATTGCCAGTCAGAATGGTTTTCCATTGATTCCAGGTTCTGGGGAAGTGCCCAGAGTCATGAATATGGCATTTCATGTCTGGGAATTGGATCCGTGTACCCTAAGAATGTGTGTGTGTACCCTCACACAAACTAACACATCCCCTCTTGTTTATCTAGTCCAGCCTCTTGTGAAATACTTCTACCAGATTATGTGCATTTTCAGCCCAATTGCTCTGAATTTAATTACCCAATCCTGCTAAAATTGTTAAAGCACAATTAGCCAATGCAATTATCCAATAATAGAGTAAGTCCAAAAATTAAAAGCAGCAGAAAGAAAAAAAGAGGGGAGGACAGAAGAAAACAGAGGCACTTGCATCAGATTTTTTTTTAAAAATTAATTTTCCTATTTGACAGTATGGAGCAAACAGCCCTCTGCAGCTAGAAAAAGATTAGTTTCAAAGTGAGAATAAAACAACCCCACCTTATCACTAGAATTCATTCTTTGAAAACAGTTTCCTGTCTGAAAATGCTACTGCAGGGAAGATTTTGAGCCATTTTCCCTGAGGTCCTCTTCAGGCCCCTGGAGGCACAAGAGATGGTGTTGCCATGTTCCACACGAGCAGGAACAGCAGTGGTCAATGTCACTGTGAAGAAAAATGCATCCAGAATTTGCTGGAGCTGGCTGGTGATGCTCTCCCATTAAAGGTGCTGAGTTCTGGGGGAACCATTCAGGGATGAAGTGGGAACTTTGCTCCAGACGTGTGGGCAAATGCTGTGTCCTGCACAGCAGCAGTACCTGAAAAGTTTGCAGCCCCCTTCACCCAAAATGCCCCTTTCCAAGGACATCATATGGTCACTGACTCAGCCTTTACTGAGAGGCCCTGAGGCTGAGGGCTGCTGATCAGCTCAGTCCCTTTCTTTGCTGTTTCCTCACCGTTTTCTGCACCATGTGAACAACCACATTAAACATCCAGACACCAAACGAACACAGCTCTCCCAGCTCAGTAATGGGGGTTATAAGCCAGATTAACAAGTCAAGACTTAATTCTATGTATTCACTTTTCATCCTTCATTTCACTAATTAAGCAAGAAACCTGGGCCATAAATTAGTATGATTAAAGCAAATTAAGCAGTGTAGAGTACACCCTTAACTGTTCAGCTCGTGTAACTGTGCAGATCATAGGTTGCTCCATCTGTACTTGTTTGCTTAGCCCACTCTGGACAAAGTCCTAGTAGAATCTGAGCATTTAATTGTCAACTCTTCTTTTTTTATGGTTCACTGCTTTCAAGCCCACAGATTGGACAGACATCTAGAGACAAAGGGCCAAATCCTGCCCCATCTGTCCCACTGGGAATGAACTGAATCAACAAGACAGGCGACTGCACTGCCAAGGGTGGGACACGGCAGTGCCACTCCTGCTGCACTTTGGATTGAGCAGAAGTTGGAGGAAGTGGTGTTTTACCATGGAGGAACGTCCTACCTCCTACCTACCCTGCAAGACCCACCAGAGGGATCTCTTGACCCCATTAGCTTCCCCTTTTTCAAAAGTTCGAAATTTCAAATTTTGCAAAATTTTGAAATATCAAAGGTTTTCCTGAACACTCTCTCTGTTTCCAGCTGGGAGAAAGGGGTGGCCAGTCTCCCATCACAGTGATAATTCATCCTTGTGCACATCCTGGAGAACTCTTGCTGCTCCCCTGTCTTTCTGCTCAGTACCAGATCATTCAGGGACCAAGTACCACCCGGCCACCACTTGCATAAACCTGCTGCAGCACTGGGGGTGGGTATCTGAACCGTTCCTGGCAGTGCACACGGTGTCCTGGAGAAGAAATGATAAGAAATCATCATTTAACTCTGGGGAGGTAAACCAGAGAGATCAAAATGACTTGTACTCTCATCTCAGCCATTCATCTCCAGGTTGCACTGGGGTGAGAATGCCGTGAGGCTTTTGCAGGCAGATCTCTGACCATTCATTAGCTGGGCCCAGCTGAACATCTCCCTGCCTGTCTTGTTAGCAGCTGTGGCCCCTGCAAAGTTAAGTCAGGGATGGATGCAGGGAAGGAAGGGCAAACCTCCAAACACCAGTATTTTTCTGAGCCCCGAGGGTGTAGGTGAAGCAGTGCATCTGCGGGCTTGAAGTGGATACTGTTAGTGGAATTTTGGATGCCTTTTGGATTAAGCATCATGCAGCACTCACAAGGCTCCATTTAGCTGACATGTCTGAGCTCTGCCTGAAAATCTGATCTCCCTGTCATTACTCCTAAAGCTGTCTTTGCCTCTCCTTTCTTTTCTGATTCTTTTCATCCTGGCCAGTTGTAACACGCACCTCCCTGTTGTGTTCTTCAGTTGAGTTGCTCTGTTTTTACTTGAACTAAATCAAACTCTCTGCTCTTTTCTCCCCCTTTCCCAGCATTGGAAAAATCCCCCAAATTCCTGGTGCTGGCAGTTTGTTTTCTATGGTTTTGCTTCAGCTGAGTTTGGTTGTTAAATGTGCTTTCTTCTTTCCAGGGAGACTCCTGGTCCAGCCTCTGAGCTGCTTTTCCAACACATGAAGTGTTTCCATGTCGTTCCTCTACTCCAAGAAGATCTTGTTGTATCCTTAAAAAGGTAGCAGTAACCTTGGACATCTCTATTTTTGTCCCATTTTCAAGGGACACAAGGTTTAGTTAAGGGTACTGTGTGTGGGCATAGTTGCTGATTCTCTCACAACTTGAACCCATCAACCAAATTCAATGAAGGTGAACAGAGGGTCAGAGGGCTCAAGTCTCATGAATATATCTGAGTGAGCAGACAAGGAAGGTACTCTGTGTTGCCTGACCAAAAGGCAGAACAAACACTGATTTTTGGACTAAAAACTCAAAAACATGGTCGCAGTACCAAAGGCAAACTAAGATCATGCACTTATTTTTCTTTCAAACCTTCTGCTTTTGAAACCATAAAGTCTCATGCTTTTGGAGGGACCTGACTCATGACTTTTAAACCCTTGGGTATGGAAGTGGTCATGTTGGAGTCTCCTTGCAGCCAGGAGTAGTTAATAGAGCTCCATCTCAAGGCCCAGAGGGTAGAGCCTCACCTCCTCCTTCCAGCTGGTTCCCTGCCATGCCATTCCTAGAGGCAGGAAAGCAATGCCCCCAGCCTGGAGCTGTGCTACTGAGTCTGAGTGTGTGATACAAATGCCAGAAGGGACAGCATGGGACAGAGCAGATCTAAGAGCTGGGTGTACTGGGCAATCCTGGGCATGTCTCTTTACCTTCCTGTGCCTCCACTTCTCTACTCATCCTGCAGAAACCCTTGATGGGGTAGGGGTTTCCTGGATGTGTCTGTACAGCACCTCCTGCTACAGAGTTCCCACCAGGCTGAGCGTGCAGGCAGGGAGTGCACCAGGTCCTACAACAAAATAGTTGTTGGCACAGCCATCTCACAGGATCAGCCTCACCTTAGAGAGCAAAGGGGACAGCCTGTCTTGCAGGAGTCATTGCTCCAGGGTTTTGTTCCTTGGATGGGTTCCCCTTGGCTAGGGCTTGTCTCACAGGCACTCATCCCAAACAACACCGAGGAGATAAAAAGCTGAGGCGGGGTAAGAGAAAGAAATGTGAGAGCAGGCAGGAAAGGAAGGCAGAAACTGGGACAGAGAAAGCAGGAGACAGCTCTCAGGTAGTTGCTGATTCAGGGCAAGCTATTCCTACTGGGAGACCGAAAGTCTTCCTAGCCCCAGCTTCCTGTGTGCACGGCCCCTGCACAATCAGGCAGCCTGGGGAGGGTCAGCGCTGCTCGCTGCTGAGGAGCACAGCTGAGAACAGCCACGTTTGCCACCTACAGTTCCCACACGAAAACCCCCCTCAGCTGTAAGCCAGCTCCTGCCTCCATGCAGACAGCTATTTACAGGCTTTCAATGGGTAGGGCCGAAACGACTCCACGTCCAGAGCTGCCACTGCCAAAGGAAGGAGATGGGGGTCTTTGCAAAGGGCTTTAATAATCTCTCTGTTGCTCTGGCTGGCAGTTTTCGGCATGCATCCCACATTCTTCAGCAGCCCTTTCCTTAGCGATGAATAGGCTTTTAGCACACTCTCATAATGGTTTCTTTTCCTGTGGCACTCAGAGAAAAACTTTCAGTCTGCTCCAGCAGCAGCCTCTGCTGCCTCTCGTTATCCACCAGAAAGTCGTGGTGGTTCTGCCCAGCATATCCTCTGCTGCCTTTGGAGCCACGCTGTCACCTCTGAAAAAAAGGTGGCCTGTGAGCAAGGGGTGGAGGGTGGCTTTGCCTCTCTTCACTTTTCTCAAAGCTCCTTTGTAAGCTGAGGGTAAGAAGGCTGAGTTAGGATCTCTTCAGCTGCCCCCAAGAAGCCCATGTGTCCCACAGACCAGCAGCCCTGGTGCAGGATCAGGGGCTTCACCCTGGGGCTGGACTCCCTGCTCAGTGGCTGCACTGTGCCAGAGGTGAATTGCACTCCCTGATGCAGGAGGTCTTGGCTCTGACCTCAGGCAGGTGGAAAGTTCACGCTCCTCTTGCCTTGTTTTTCTCATCTTAATTCCCAGCTGGGCTGTTGCTCCAAAACCTGCAGTAACAGGACTGTTACACAGCCACAGTGATGTGTAATCTGCTCTGTGCAGGTATGTTATTGTTTGTTTTGTTTTGCCTGGTTTTGATAATGATGCTGCTTCGTTAGGGAGCTAAAATTGCTTCAGTTCGGGTGAGTAAAAGGGCCTTTGGAGCTCCCAGCAGGTATCTCACAGACCTACAGTGGCCTAGGCAGCTTTGAAAATTGTACAATAGATAAAGTAAGCTCTGATTCTCAAAGGCTTTGAGATCACTGAGAAATACAAGCCCCAGCAAAGCATCAGGTACCTATGTACTTTCCTAGCTCCACCTAAGAAATGTGTCTGAAACTGTGGGCTTCAGCAGCAAAAAGCTCATTTTCCATGATGGAAACATGCTGGGAGGAAAGGGAGAGAGCAGCAATGCAACACCCTGCTGTGACTTCCAAGACTTTGAGGTTATTTTCATACTAACCTGCAGACTCATCACACACAATTCTGTGTTTCTCCTTTCTTTTGACTATGCATTTACCATTTTCCCTTAGATATCTGCAACTGCCCTGTATTTCCACACATTTTTTATGGCTCTTCTCAGGATTAAAGAGAAAATCTGCATCAGCCCTGTCTCCTATATCAAGAGAACTACTTGGTGAATCACAGAGAGAGTTGGGACAACAGTAAACATAAAGGTTAAGTTTTAGCTAGGTACATTGGCACATGCACTGGGAGATGAGTCTCTACTTGACTCCATCAACCCATCCCTCATTAACAGCATTTGATTCCAACATGCAATTCCACTGCATATTTTGCTGAAGGGTGGAAATCTCACAGGAAGTGTATTTCTGTGAGTTTCACAAAAATAGGCAGGTTGGCTGAAGAGAAACCTCCGCTGAGGAGCTGCCTGAAATTACCTCAGAGCAGAAATTCAAGGGCTGACAGCCTCAGAGACCTACAGCCTTTTTAGACTCATGAGCCTAATAACATCTCCTGAGCCAGAATGCCAAATTCCCTTCCTCATGAAGGAGGGAATTGCACTTGGTGGCTGAACAGCAGCCTTGGAGGACAGAGGCAAAAGTCTGTAACACCTTCTTAAATCTGTGTCTCAGAGACTGTAGCAAACATAGAGATTTTTAGTGGATGCACTCCTGGTAGCTACCTGTCTCCACCAGGAGAGGTGCAGAGGGTGACAGAAGCATGCAGTGAGCTCTGCAGAGGACTAACCACTTCTCTGGAAAAGAGATGACGGGGTTAAAAAAAACACAGCAGACAAATTTCCAGGTGGAAAATTAATGGAAGGCTTTTAAATCAAAGGACCACCTGGAAATATCTGAGTTGCAGGTAGTTGGATGCTTGGAAAGCATTCTCTGAAAATATCACATTCTTGCTGTGCTCACCCTTACGTTCTCTTCCAGTTACTCCTCAGAGATGTGTTTGGTCCCCACCTTGGCTCCCACAGCTCCTTGGTGTGGTCACTGTCACATCCTGCATTGAGCTGGGGGCATGGGAAGACAGCCTTACAGTGGGCAAAGGGCAGCTGCCCAGTCCCCTACGTTCCTTGGCAGAAGTTTTGTTATTCCTGTTCGCTGTCACCCCGCTTTACTGTCACCCATAATCAGGGATACACTACTCATTGTCAGACCGTAATCAGGGATAAAATATATAAGGATAGAGATTCCCCTTGTTGCTTCTAGCCACTGAATCACAATCAACATTCAGAAATTGCTCACACTTTCCCTCCTCCCCCCAATGTAGCTTTTTATAGCATATCCCATACGACTGATGTCAATCAACGCACGCTCTGCTTGTGTATGGATCCTTGAACGCCAGGCAAACCCCCAGACGTCCAACTTACCTACCTCCTGCCAGTGGCAAGGCACTCCATCAGCCCACTGCCATGGGAGGAATCAGCAGGCACTTGGAGCATTTTCAAGCTCTTCATTCAAGCGTGCTTCCCATGGCTGAGACGCTCGGGTGGCTTCCCTCGCTTCTTCGGTAGCAAAGCTCGGCTGCGAGGGGAGATCACACAGCTTGTTTTCAGATCAGCCCTGCTTGTTTTGAAAAGCCTGGCCCTGAATTTCCTCCACCAGCTAGAGGCAATGTCCCCTGCTAGGACAGGTTGTCACATATCCAAGATCTTGAATGTCTGTGCTTGTTCTTCAGAGATTCTCCCCTACTTTTCCCTGCTTTTCCTTGCTTTAAACTCAAAGGAAAACCTCGGGGAGAGCTTATGAAGGAGAGAATTCTACTACTCTTGGGGGGTGATTGGTTTTTTTCTTCATGTTTTCATATTATGATGGTTTTGAAAAAAGGAACAACACACACAGTTTTAAAATTAGTCCTGCCTCAGTTGTTTCCAGAGCCATCAAAGGATCCTTAGGGTAAACAAGACACGTGTGTGTGGGCATTTTTCTATATTTTTCATCTTCTTTCCGGTAAAACTGCATGTGCCTTTGAAGGATAAAGTTAAATATTTACCCTAGGTCAACCGTGCCTGTCTGCAGAGTTTATATTTTGTTGGAGTTTGGGCAAGCAAGTGGTATTTGCAAAATTCCTTGCCTGCCTCTGCTATTGGAAAATGCATTTACAGATGACTTTTTTTTTTTTCCTACTCAGAATATTTTCGATCAGGTGTGAGCACTTAGCCAGCCTGGAGAAATGCTAAATCAACATGTGACACTGTGGTAGGGTTGTGTTTGGGGCTGTGTTATTTCAGTTGCTGGCCAGGAACCTAAATGGAGCAGGACCAGAGCAATATTCTTTGGCTCTGTCATCACAGGAGGCCAGGGGGTTTCTTTCTGTGGTTTCAGATGTCTTGAAATCTGTCTCATTCTAGTAAATCCAGGTAACTATGCATGGGTGGCTGGTCCTGCATCCAGCTTGCAATTAAGTGAGCGGGCCAGGGACACTGGAAGAGCTGAGGAACACATCTCTTGTTCCTCCCAGATGCAGGCAGAGAGGATTTCTGCAAAAGGGCTGGAGTCTCTCCAAACTGCTTGGCATCCCAGGCTCAACAAAGTCTTCTTGCCAAACTAAAGTCTGCATACCAAGAAAGTGCTCTAGGTCTTCCTGCCATATCTCACGTTCTGTGGCTCTTCTGGGGACTTCAATTTGCTCAGGAGAAAACAAGATCTCTCCCATGAGCTCTTCATGAATCCTCCTCAGAAAAGGGCCACACTGTAATACTGCCCCTTAGGACACTGCAGGCTGCCCAGCACACCTCCTTTGGGATGTTTTGGAGCACTTTTATTCAAGCTTCTCTTGAAAAACGTGACTATAAAATGCAACCCCTTCCTGCCCCTTTCATCTTGTTCCCTCCTCCCCACCATGCCTCTGAGGCATCAGTCTTCAAACTACTTCGGATCAAAGCGGTTGCAGGAGATGACTGATGGACAACTTATCTCCAAGCCTGCTGATGTTTCTACTGGGTCTCCCAAGAACAGAGAGCAAACAGCAGCCAGACCCAAGGAAAAAGCTGCAGACGACCTTGCCAGTCTTAGGAGAGAGAAATAGCAGCAGGAAGATGAGGGAAGCAGAGGTGGCACAATGAGTGTTCTCTGTGCTCCTGCTGCTTTGCAGGTTTGTAGGAAATGTGGCCTGAGGGCTACTCTAACCTGTGCCAGGTGCTGAGACTTGTGTGTATCAGGGAGCTGCAAACAGCTCTTTGAAGGCCTTCCTCTCCTCCCCTAGCAAAGAAATTTAAATCTGATTTCTTCCAGTCCTTGTGTTGACCTCCCGCAGGTGTGGAAAACAATCACCTCTGTTTCTCAGGGGTATTAAAATCCTACATTTCTAGGAGGCAACAGCTAGATTACATGAACCCTGTTATAAGTGTCCATCTGCACTGATGTGCAGATGAGACATAGAAGGGAAGGACCTGATTCCCTCAGTGCCATTAAGATTTTTTCATTCCTTCCACTGAGGCCAGAATTTCAAACACCTACCATCAAAAACTGGTGTCAAGTTGAATTTGACTGATAAACAGCATAACGTCATCTTTCCTGGGCCAGTGGTGAAAATTATACTGCCTGGTTTTTCACTGAAAGCAAAAAGATTTTTACAAATTTTATTTAAAAATAATCGGATTCTTTTTCTGGTTTTTGTTGTTGTTGTTGTTGTTGTTGTTGTTGTTGTTGTTGTTGTTGTTGTTATATCATGATCCCTCTGCTGATTTCTGGAGGAAGCACCCCAGCCCTATGCTGGTGAAAGCGACTTAAGCCAAAAGAAGAATCTTCAGGTTCCAACGGGGAAAGTCAGAATCCCTAATTTGGAAGCACCAGCGGGGTGGACATTGGAAACATGCAGACTCACTCACTGGAAAGCTCCCAAGACCTACAAGCACTGAAATGAAAACATGACACAATGGATCAGTCAACGATTACTACTGAATAAGCCAGCAGGCTTCAGGGTTAATCACTGCAGCCATCCATGAACCCTCACAGGGTGGAAAAACAGCTTTGCCTAGAACGTCTTTGGGATGATGGCCATTTGTGTGGTGGGAGGTTCACGTGCTCTGACATCTTCTTGTTGGCCAAAAACATTGTCATCTGGAGATATGTCAAGAGAGGAAGGATAATTGTTCGGAGCAGTATTTGAATCAAAAAATCAAGAGATGGGGGAAAAAGGAAGGCGAAACTGGTGGGAATTCTCATGGTGTCATTGAGCAGGAAGCTCGACACCAGCATCCCTATGTCAAAGTGTTCTTTTTGAAGGGTTGGCTATCACCAAACAGCCTCAGCATGGGTTAAAGAACTTCCACTGGGATCCACAGTTCTGGAGGTATGTGTTCCTGCAGGTCACCTGGCTGTCCTCATGGCACTCCTCTGAGCAAGGTCAGTCCCACAAGGACATGGGGGATATTCCAGGAGAGAGGGACTCTCCTGTCACATGATGGAAAAAGTTCTGTGTTAGTTCTTGCTTTGGTCTCATACAGGTGCCACTATCAGTGAGTTTTCTTATTCAATCCATTCTACTTCTTGGCACTCTCCTGAATTTCTCCCCTTGGTTTCAGTTTGCACAAGGGAACAGCATTTATGTTTGCTGTTTGGTTTTAGAATCTTTTCTCAACTGAAACACGGAATAGATTTCCATATTTTTATATTTATTTATAACCTTCTGTTGTCATTTCTTTTCTGCTTTTCTCTTCCCCTTTTCATGGGCAAATGGAAAGAAAAAAGGGCGAGATCAGGAGAGAATGGCAGGGAAAAATGCAAGGAAAAAATGAAGCATGACAAAAGGAATACTCTAAAAATATTAATTAAAAACAGTTATAGGATTTTTCTAAATTCTAACTGTTTTAGAAATCTCCAACTTCTAACGGAGAAAAAACCAATTATGTTGGACAATAACTCGTTTATTCACAAACCTATTTGCAGAAAAAAATCAAACCTGATTTTAAAAGATCTACATAATTTTTTTGTTCCTTTTGAGGTTTGTGGAATTGCACATCTTTAAAACTGTTTGCAGACACTTGTTTTCCTGTTTAGTCTCTGTTTCCCATCTCTGCTGATTTGATGGGACATTGATTCACAGACTTCCACAAACCAAGTGCTACTCAAAGGGAAAGTTATCAGGGAAAAAAAAAATCAATAAGAAATTGCTGGTATCCTGAGTCTAATTTCAGTGCAAGAACAAATCAAGAATTTTCATCAAGCTCTAAAAGTGGATGGTGGTGGACGCAACTGCTCGTCAGTGGTGTTGTTACCTATTTACACACGGACAATTCCCAGGAGCTCCAGCCATGGCATGGCGATCTTCAGGTCTATCCATGAGATTGGAAAGCAGAAAAATCTTATTAAAGCAGGATTATTGTCCCATCACACCCTGCCAGTCTCTTTAATTAGCGCAGTCTACCCGAAAAGCAGATGTATGGCTGGTTGTTTTCACAGCGTGTTTTCTGCTAGGCTGTACTTTGCTGATGTCAAGGGAATGAACTGAAATGGAGCCCCTGACAGAGTCCAAGCACCAGCTGGAGCTCCTGGAAGTGCCCTTGTGAGCAAACACGACAGTAGCGCACCCACGAGGCTCTTGTGGGTTTGAAAGCCCCACGTGCCCTTTTATCAGCCCCATGTATTGTCACAGTCATGGTCTGCTCCTCAGACAACCAGCTTGTGTGGTCAGACATGGGTCTCCTGAAGGAAGGGTGCTCAAAGTCCCTGTGTCCACGTCACCCTGCCCCTGATGAACCCATGGACCTGCTGAATGGCCTCGGCCACGCGGGCAGGGGACACGGACACAACCTGTCCCGGTGCAGAGGACGGCTCCTGCCGCCACGAGAGGTTCCTGGAGAGGAGAGGGGGACACCGAGGGCACACGTGCACCCCACTGATGGGGACAAACGTGTGAGTTGTGAAGGCAACGAGGGGGTCTCTGAACGGACACGTGAGCTGTGGGAACACTGATGGGGACATCAAACCACAGGGACACTGAGGGGGACATGTGTGAGCTGTAGGGACACTGAGGGGACGTGATTGAACCACAAGAGCATGGAGGGGGATACGTGTGAGCTGTAGGGACACTGAGGGGGACATGTGTGAGCTGTAGGGACACTGAGGAGGACATGTGTGAGCCATGGGCACACTGAGGGGGACATGTGTGAGCTGTAGGGACACTGAGGAGGACATGTGTGAGCCATGGGCACACTGAGGGGGACATGTGTGAGCCATGGGCACACGGAGGGGGACATGTGTGAGCTGTAGGGACACTGAGGGGACGTGATTGAACCACAAGAGCATGGAGGGGGATATGTGTGAGCTGTAAGGACACTGAGGGGGACATGTGTGAACTGTGGGGACACTGCAGGGGTATGTACGAACCATGATGACACTGAGGGCGGACAGTGAGGGGACAGACACCTGTGACCCACGGGGACACGGAGGCGAACAGAGGGGACCCATGTGAGCCGGGGGACGCTGAGGGGATGTGATTGAGGGGACACGTGTGAACTGCGGGGACACTGCGGCGGTGCGTCCGAACCATGGGGGACAGTGGAGGGACAAGTGTGACCCACAGCCACACGAATGCGGACGCTGCGGGGACCCTTGTTAGCTCTGTGGGGATTGTGTGTAAACCGTGGGGGGGAGACACGCGCGATTTCTACAGCACGGAAGGGGCCTTCAG